>VZRN01000753.1:253440-455904 GCA_013397935.1 Dasyornis broadbenti
AAAAAAAAAAAAATCATCACCCTTTGGGATGCAAAGCAGCTAGGCCTGGAGAGCAGCTAAGAATTGTTATTAAATAAATTAATTAGCTCAGCAGAGCCCGCCAGGTACTGAACACTTTCCACTTCCAAGCAGGTAAATGAGTCCGTGGGAACACAGGCTGCTCCACGCCTGCCAGGCAGCGCAAGCTGCATTTTAATGTTAATGCAATTTATGCATTTCTGCCCCTGGAAGTGGCACACTGGGTGCTGTGTGTACCCCAGGAAGGACCAAAGAGCCCCCCAAATGTCAGGGACCACAGCCACCTTCCTGCGAGCCCCGATGCAGGAGAAGGGGGTTGTGCAAAGGGATGCCTGTGCTCGGCACAGCCCAGAGCTTTCCCTGCTGGGAAGCAGCAGGTCTGGAGCCAGGGCTGGGAGGTGGCACTGAGCAGGGCTGGGGGCCGAGGAGTGCCCCGAGTGCAGGGCTGAGCATCACCCCAGAGAGCACAGCCCCACGCTTTGCATCGCCAAGTGCTGCTGCAGGCGGGCAGGATGCCTTTGATCCCTTCCCCAGCCCCATCTCGCTGCCTTTAAACACCAACTTTCATCACCCTGGGGTCTGGCAGGAGCAGGCTCAGTGAACTCCTCTCCCATCCCAATTGCAGCCGACACTGGCAAGAACGAGCCGGGCCGGCAGTGCAGGGCAGGTGACAGGGAAGCACTGCCCTCCCTGCCAGGGCCAGAGGTGTGAGCTTGGCTTCGATCCCAGCCAGCAGGAGGTGACCCAGGGCCGGCCCGGGGTCAGTGCGTGCTGAGAGGAGGCAAAGGCAGAGGAAAACAGGAGCTGGGGAGGGAAGGTGGAGGTGGTAAGTGGGAACTCTCCTTCCCTCCATCCTCCCTCCAGGGCAGGTCCAGCTGCAATGACCCTTCCTGTATGTCCCGCTCCAAATGTTCAGCATCAAAAGGTGAACAAATCCCTGTCCTGCACCAGCTTTGCTAAAACTCTAAGAATTTCAAGGGGACTGTAGAAAATCCAGTGAAAACACCAGTAATGTTCAAGCCTCCCTTCCAGGGAAGTGGGAAGGTAGATCTCTGTTATAAGAGGAAATTCACAATTACAGCACAAGTCGTTACTGGAAAATAAAATTCCCTGGCATGTTGCAAATAAAATCTGAATTCCCCAGTCTGAGGTACAAGACAGCCAACAGCCTTCATTCGGGGGCCCATTTGAAAGATAAAATGAGATGATATTTGTGATGGCGGATACAGATAAAAGTTGGTAGGGTAAAAACTCCGGGAGGGCATTTCAAACAATGGCTATTACATCCAAAACAGCACAAGATTCACTTGCAAAAAGAAGCCCACAGTGCTGAAAACTCTTGAAATTAAATCTCTGTGCACACCCTCCCTGTAATCCGAGCAGCACTATTGCAAACAGCTCCAGAGAGGACAAGTGTGCTGCCTCTTCCTCTCCTTGGGGAAAGAGGGTTATTAAGTCACTGAGAATCTTTGAACAGCCCTCATTTTTCACCGTGGGGGAGAGCAGCCATTCTGCAGACAGCAGCTGTGTTCAGGGCATCCAGCTGCTGTAGCACAGCAGGGCTGGGGTCTGTGCTTTGGTTCCAGCTCTGAGGCATCAAGAGTGACCCACAAACACACAGACAGTGCTCTCCCCACCCAGCAATGGATGCTCGTCGAGGTTGATTCCCTAACGGACCCCAATGACCACCCTGGATCAATCCTCAGCATCCCCATGGGGCTGTCCTGAGAGCAGAGCACAAACCCAACCTTCCACGCGCTCCTGTCTGCCTATACAGATGTGCCTGCCCATATCACTGGCCCTCTCCTCCCAGCCCCCTCCAGAGCCACAACAAGCCCCAGAAGCTCCCCAAGGGGCTGCAGAAGCATCTCATGTCACCCCACAACTGAGCAATCCACAGATTTGCCACGACTTGGGCAGGATTAGGCAGGGCTGCTGCCAGGCTGAGCTACCCAGGGAGGACAGATTATTCCTGCCAGGAGCCAAGACTCTGAAAAGGGACATTGTTTCAAGGATGATTTGCTGTTTCCCGCTCACACACACAAAAATCTGTAGCTCCAATCTGGCTTTTTTGTGAGGCACCTGCTACCACCTGTGGTCAGCGATGAGATCGGAGAGGGATGAGCAAAGCAAGGAGGGAGTAAAAGCTGGGCTGGTCAGACCAACCTGGGATGCCCTCCAGAGGGGCTGAGCTCTGCCCAGGTGCTCAGCCTCACCCAAGCCCAGCTGCTCCAAGTGCTGGACACGGATCTGAGGGCACCCCAGAGCAGAAGATGCTCTGCTCCTCTCTCAGGACAAGCCCTGGCTTCCCTCCCAACAGCCCCTGCTATGCCCAGGAGCCATGTGTTCAGTCCTTGCTGGAGGGAACAGGTTGCAATACCTCACTCCCCAGCCCATCTTGGCTCGGGGCGTGCTGGCAGCTGGGAAAAGGCAGCGTTGGAACAGCGACCTCAGGCCCTGCTCCATTGGGAAGGTGATGCTGTCCTGGCCTCCTCATGCAACCAAACCCTCTGCCGAGCCGCAAGGACCAGGGCACACAGCAACCTCCACCTCAACTGCTCAGGGATGTGGGATCCGATTTCAGGGGCCCTGCAGCAGCAAATCCACACCCCGAAGCACATT
This sequence comes from Dasyornis broadbenti, assembly GCA_013397935.1. NCBI lineage: Eukaryota > Metazoa > Chordata > Aves > Passeriformes > Dasyornithidae > Dasyornis > Dasyornis broadbenti. The sequence continues at coordinate 256,081 of VZRN01000753.1, forward strand.
CCCTCTGCTAAGCCACCAGCCTTCCCCAGGAGAAGGCAAGAGCTCAAGGCTGGTTTCACAAACAGGCTGTAGAGCTCCACTCCTATTTCCCTCTGCCCTGTGAGATCCCCTGCACCCCCTGCCCATGGTAGCACTTCCCTCCACTCCTCAGCACAGCTGGGACCCCGAGGTGGACTTACCCTTATCCTTCTCCTGCTCCAAAGCCAGCACTCCAGCCTGGCTTTGGTCACACCAGTCTGAGAAGTGATAGGCAATCTCTTCCCCTGCCCTTAACTTCAATCTTAAGACTTAACCTTAACCTCCAGCCAGCTGCTCCCCTCCTCTTTATCAGGCAGCAAACTCCCCACCTGCACCTCTTCCCCGCATCCCTTCTCTGCCAGCACAGACCCTGCCCAGATGTGATGCAGGCAGACCCGCATCAACCTGGCCTCTAAACTTCGGGAACTCAAATTAAAATGGGACTGCGAGATAAACCAGCCTCCCAGGTTTAGTTTTAAGCTCAATGCAAATGAACACAGAGGACATTTTGCAAAAGTCAACATTGCCTCCTGCTGCAGCACTTCAGCTCTGTCATTAAAAAAGAATAATAACAGAGGGTTTGGATTATGGGATGGCTTGGTACCAGGTATGGTCAGTGGGTCAGAAGTATCTGTGCAGAAGTAAATGTGCAGTCAAAGAGGTTGGAGAGTGCCCTGAGGTCTCTGCAAAGCTCCTGCAAAGGACTTGGTGGGAGGATTTGCATCTGCTGAGCAAAGAACAGCGCCTGGGGCTGTGCCCCTAAGACCCCTCATTCCCTGTGGTCAGGATTGCTCAAGCTCCAGGATTCACCCACTCTGCTGGGAACGGGGCAGGAGCGCCAGGCAGAGGAGTCACGTTCGCACCCTGGCTGCCTCCAGAACATTCACGGATGGGTTGGAGCAGGATGCCAGAACCACCCATCATCATACTTCATTTTTTTCCTTTAGTCTTTGCCTTAATCCTTTAATGAATTAAGTGGAGCAATTAAGCAGGATTTTTATTTCTTTTTAAAGTGAACACACATGAAAATGGAGATGGGTATTTTTGCCGTTTGAATGCTTAATATGATAATTAATGCAAAGCCCCTCAGCTTTAGGGATTCTCCACACCTCTCACCCAGCCCTTTTTCTGTTTATCTTTCTGGCAGATTGCCTCTCATACTTATTCCAACAAAGGTTGCCCCTTCCTCTTGCTCACGTTATGCCTGAACTGCACAGATCAGGGGGAGGAGGGAAGGGTGGGTACTCAAAGCTGCTCCAGAGCAAAAGCCCCAACTCAGCATCAGTGGTGGAGAGCGATGCCACAGCAGAAAATGGAGAAACCTCCTTTTGGGGGAAACGCAGAGGGCACCAACTTTGCTATCCAGCAATGTATCCAGCCTTTGCCTCAAGCAGCTGAGTTGAGCCTTCATGCCCAGCTCGTTGAGGAAGGGTTTGCTGGACAGGGTGGTGAGGGAAGTGCCTTCTCCAACCCTGACAAAACAGAAGGTTTGGCTCTGCAAAGGGGGCTGGACAGTCTCACATTCCAAGGCAGCCTTTCCACAGCCTGCATCTCCTGGACCCATCAAACCTTCCGGTCCTCAGGTCCCTTCATTCCTCTGCTATCCCTCATCCATCTAATGCCTGTTTTGGCTTAAAATATTTGCAAGTATGGCTGAATATCCCTGTGCCTCAATTTCTCCACCAGTGGAAAGGAGGTTAACAGATGTCCCTGCTTCCCTGGGAGGATGCAGGCACTGGCAGATGACAGATGTTTGCGGGATGTTGGGGGCCCAGGTCAACACCTCAGTGGCTCTGCCCCCTTGTTCTCAGCACAATTTTTTTACCAAGAAGACTGTCAGCCCTACAGACACCCCCATCCCCCATTCCAGGAGTGAAGGGAAGGAGCCTGGCACTCAGAGCAGCACAACTCCAAATGTAAATCTCTCAGGTATTTCTTCAAATGGTTGGACAAAGTGCTTCAAGGATGGGCAAAGCCCTTCTGTAGCTCCATGAGGTTTTACCAAACATGGCTCAGTTGAAAGCAGGCCAGTGGGAATCAGTGAATCCCGAGCAGACTGTCCTGATTGGGCTGGATGGAAACCCTCAGCACCAGGATTTGCTGTTTGGGTTGGGGAAATGCCTCTGCAACCTGCATTTCTCTCATTTTTCACTCTTTTTTTTTTTTTTTTTTCCCTCAATTTATTTTTAACTTCTTCCTTTTTTCATCCAAACACATTTCCTGACACAAAAAGGTCTTGGTAAATGTTCTCTGACTCACTGAACTGCCCAAACAGATCTTCTGCCTCCAGAGGAACTGGACCATCCTGTTTGTGGGTACAACAGCCACCCCCAGCCGAGTGCCAAGGGCTGAGGAAAGCTGTTCCCATTGTGAAAAACACCCTGCCAGATGTGGGCAAGCCCTCCCTTACATCTGGAGAGCAGTCAGACATTTTGATTTTCTCTCTCAATTTTGTTTGTTTCCCTGCCCTGAGCAGGACAAGCCTTGGAGATGAGGCTCTTTGCCTCTTTCTGCAGAGCAGTCCACCAGCTTTTTTCCCCAGTAGGACTGCGGTTTTATAAACCCTGAAGGAAGACAATAATACCCCCTGAAAGGTACCTTCACTGTTGGGAGAGAAGTTTGTCTCCTCTCCTTTGCTACCCTGTGAGCAATCAGTGGGAGTTTGGACAGTGGATTTGTTCAGTAGTACAAGTTCATGGAGGTTTGTGCTGCTGGTACTGTCCCTTGGCAGCCACTGCCCTTTACAATATGCCTGAGACCCAACCTTTTTCCATCCCAAGGCACAGGGTGCTGCAGGGGTTGCAAAGCCTGTGGTGATCATGGCCAAACATAGCAGTCAATAAAGCTGATGACCTTTGTTTGGTTGTCCAGTCAGCCAAAGGAAACGCTTTTCCCCTTGGGCTGCTGTACAAGATGTTTCAGAAATTAGGGAAATTGCTCCCATCATGTCCCTGGGAAATCTCAGGAACACACCATCCATCAATACTTTGCAGTCTGAGACAGTAGCAACATCTCCTGCTACACTGGTACAAGCCCAGACACTGTGCTCCGGCTTCCTGTAAACAAAAGCTGTTTAGCTCCAAATTCCTCTTTTGGCTCAGGCTCCCCTGGTTCAGTGAGGATGGTATCAAGATAATCATCACATGGATTGTATTCCTGGTACACGGCTCCGTTGCACAATGGTGCCTCTTTATAATGCCCTTGGAGCAAGGAACTTCCAGGTTGGTTTCTCTGCCAGGCAAGACTGCCTAAGCACCAAGGCAAAGGAAAAGTAGAGAGCACAGATCTGAGAGGGGAGCATGGAAGTCTGGGACTGATGATTAATAGATAAACAGATAAACATTTATGGACTGCAATGCAAAGGAGAGAGTATAAAGGATCTTGGCTGGAATAGAACAGAACTATTTTTCCAAACCAAGACAAAGCAGGAGAGGAGTGGTCTTTCTGAAGGAAAAGGGTTAGTGGTCCAGGACTTTTCAGGCTAGACTAGAACAAACACAAATTATTTCTCTGCTTGAAAATTAACCTCCACTTTGAAAGGGTTTCTGCTCGAGCCAGGCAAACCGGAGACATCTGAGTGAAGCAAGAGTACGGGCAGACCCTGCTCTGCCTGTGCCTGATGTCCCAGTGCCTGTGCAATCCCCAGCACACGCTCCAGTGCACTGGACTAAATGTTAAACATCCAGTCCAAGCTGGTTGTGTGGCATCAGGGAGGGAAGAGCGTTATCCGGGAACGGCTCATTGTCTCTGGACAGACACCTGAACTATGGAGTTGTAACTTAACCTGTCATCCTTGCTCTACCCTTCAGATAAATTAACTCACTGTCCTCTGTCCCCACCTCCTAGTACAGACCCAAGCAATTCCCACATCGTCCCCTCCTTTATCTTCACTGCCACCAATCTCTTCCACAAACATTAAGCTCAAGTTTGGTTTCTCAGCCAGGGTGATGGAAAAGCATGTCTGTGTTAATCCACTCATCACAGCCCCAGCTCCCTCCTGAGAAAGTCAACCAGGAGGAGGCACTCACTGGGTCCCTGCCTTGGCTAGAAGCCACCATGCCTTGCAATGCATGGTGGGGAGAAAGGGTCCAGTGCAGGAACTTCACAAAGACTTACGGTGGCCTGGGACATCCCTGGTGGACAAAAGCATGACCCAGCAAAGTCCTGTGAAGGGGACCATCTCCTTAACTAATAATACTAGGAGGGTTAAGGAGTCTGTGACACACAGAGGCATCCTGGGAATGGCCAGCAACACAGAGAGAAACCCCCTGCCAGATCTGGAAGTGAGAGGCTGCTCCCTGGGCACGCTGGCAAGGAATTTGCCTTGTGCCCCACCACCCACTCAAGTCTGGTGGGCAGTTTTGCTTGAGATCATTTCCCCAAGCCTCGCTGGAATGTAGTGGCTCCTCTTCCCACGATGTCCTGTCGGGGACTGCAGTGACACACCGCTCCGGAGTCAGTCCCGGTGGCACAGCCAGCAATGAGATCAGCCATCCATGAGATCAGCCATCCGGCACGTGGGGCGGGACGAGTGGCTTGGGATGAGCTCATGGCACGGACGAATGGAGGGGGAGGAGGAGACACGCTGACTCACTAGCTCATCCCATGATGAGAGCCTGGTACAGCCCCCTGTCCTCCCAGGAAAATGCGCAGCTCCAGCTCCCAGTGGGGCTCTGCTCGGCGTAGATGATGGCAGTGGGGCCATGGCACACCTTGGTACTCTGCCAGCGGATCTGCATCGCCTTGCCCGTGACACGAAACCTTCTCCCAGGGTCTTGTGCAGCATCTCGCCCCATCCCATCAGGGTCCCATCTGTCTGTAGAGCGATGACATCCCCTCTGTGGGCTGGCATCCCAGCCTTCTGTTGCACCGAGCTTCTGACTCTGTCCTCGTGCCAGATGGCTTCGGAGGCAGATGACTTCATCTCTTTTAAAGTGGCAAGGGATCTGTCAGCAGTGCCCTGTAGGAATCGGTGTGCATCATGCTTGGTGGGAAGCTATCAAGGAGAGCATGCCACAGCAGTCCTTATGACCCCACACAGGGCCCAAAGAGACTTGGATTCCAGTCCAACACTGCCAACAACCTCGTGTCCTTCACTCTCAGCCATGCCCCATGTTTGATCTGTCCCAACAAAAGACTTGTGGAGTGGGGGCCCTGACTCCAGCATGAGCTCCATGGTGATGCCCTCCTGAGTGTCTAAGGGTGAGGACTACCCGGCACTCAGCCTCACAAGCCAAAGATGTCTTAATAGAGCCTGCACTGAATGCAGGGGAGTGGTCTGCAATGCACCAACCTCTATTCCTAAAACTAAGTATGATGGGTGGCCTGAGTCAAACTCACTCATCATTGGACTCCTTTTAGACTTCAGGCCAGGATAATCTGGAACTCAAAGGAAATCTCAGTTCAAACTTGTACTGGGTGCAAAGGGTGAGTCTCAGAGTGAGAATTAGGTGTGCTCCCAGAGATATGATTTAAGGTTTGTGATTACCGCTTGGACGGTCCGCCGCAAAGGGAGAGATGGACCCAGCCTGTGCTCCTTGGGAGATTCCAAGAACATGACAGATGCAACCAGAGGACCCTCTCAAGACAGCACCCCCTCACTCCCCCATGGATTCTGCCTGCCTGGGATGGTCTGCAGCTCCATGAGAATGACCCTGAGTCACTGGAGCTGCTTCATGGAGCGTTGCCATCAGCGCTGGTCGAGGAGGTTGCAGTCAGACACAGCTCAGGATCCCTGCACAGCACTGGATCCTCCCCGCCCCCAGCACACGCTCCCACTTGTTGGGGAAAGCGCTGCCGCCGTTCCAGGCAGATAATCGCCCCTTCCCTGGCAAGTCCCTGCATGCTGCCGTGCAAACAGACCCACAGAGCACTGCAGAACAGCAGCAGACGCTGGGGCTGAAGGGCCAGGCACACAGATGGGCTCTATTCTCTGCAAAGAGGAAACAAAAGTTGTTTGTCCCTGAGGGAGGTAACTCGCAGATCCCAGCACATCTGAGTGGGCATTTGCTGTACATTTGGAGGTGATATATGTTGGGCTGATAGATCAAGTCAGGCACCGTGGGAGAGCAATGGGAGCTGGGATTGCTTAGGAAGTGCCCACTAGGAGTCTGGCTGCCCACCCTCACCAACACAGCTGGAGCATTTCAGTTCCCAGTTGGGCCAGCTCGCCCAAAAGCTGCCAGACCCTCTGGAAAGATGATCAAGGAGGTCACACCATCAGGGCTGTTTCTGAGGGTAGCAGGGTTTGGAGAAACGATCCAGTGCGACATCTCAACAGCACTGCCCTGACCTCCGGATTCACGGAGGCAACACTCCAGTGGGGCCAGTTACAAGTGCTGGCCAGGAAAGGCACATGTTTAGGAGGATGAGCTGGAGGATGGGCCTGCAGGCATGTCTTCAGGAGACAGGCAGGCCTGGTCCGCGGAGCAGTAAGTACAGCCATTGGCAGGGAGGCCCTGTCAGTGTTTCTTGTTGGTCCAGAGAGGCCTGTGGTGATTTCCCTACCCCAGCCTGAACACGCTGCTTCGCTGCAAAACTCTGCATGCAGGTAACCCACAGCAGAACGGCTTGGCTTTATCACATGGAGATCTTGGGTGGAACCAGGAAATGAAATCTCTCCCCATGATTAGGAAGAAAGAAGCACCCTTGCCAGTCAAGCGATGGAGCTCTGACATTCCCCACACCCTGGAAAAGGTCTCATTGCTTCTGATAGGGTGAGATCCCAAGAACGGGACACAGTGGCATGAAATGTTGACAGCAGCTTATGGAGCTTTGTTGGCTTCTTTGACTGGCTGAGTGGTGTGAAGAAGGACAAAGCCAGGCATCATGCACAGCTCCATCTTCTTTCTTTCCTCCTGGGACAGTTCCTCCAGCCAGGCCAATCCCCTCTGCCTGCAAACACAGGTAATTCTGTAACCCACCCCTTTCTGCAGGAGCAGGAGTTGCTTCTTGGGATAAACACAACACTTTTCTTCCCAACCCTGCCTGACTTCAAATTGAGCAGGAGAGCAGAGGAGGCACAGCCAGAAAGTTTTCACCAGTCCCAGTCTCTCACCCACCACTGACACAGAATTAACAGCGGGACCTCAGGAAAAGTTCTCCCGTGCTTCTTATACTGCCTGGATCACTGGGATAGTAACCAATCCCAATGTGCCCTAAGAGACCACATCTGCCTTTGTACGGAAGGCAGGAGCCCATCTTAGTATCCTAGCTAATAATAACGTGAGGATTTTGGGGGTTCCATAGCCAGATTGTTGCTCACCGCAAGGCCATGATTTAATTAGGGAAGGCAATATCTGTTATTAAACCATCTGGTATATTTGGAAAAGTAGGTGGGCTTTTGGACAATTAAGCCCTCCTTCTGTCATGCTCCTCATGTTCTGATGCTCCAGAGCCAAGCAGCAAAGTTTTCTCTGAGTCCTATGACCCCTGCAGCCAACAAGAATGGTACCATGCTCTGTCACCTCTGTGGGAAGGAACACCCAGTGCCACCAACCTGCCGACAACAATTGTCAGTGGGTATTGTACATGTTCTGTAAGGGGATCAGGTGATAACCAGCTTACACCCAACATTTCTGCAGGCCCTGCCTGATACACAGCTCTTCCGCGAGCACCAGCTTCCCCAAAGAGCATTTCATCAGCAAAGCAAAGGAAAGGGATGAAAGAGGGCCCCTGTCACCACCTGGGAGAGCAAGGAGACAGTGCAGACAGGAGAGCTGGCTTGTGGGTGGCATTGCTGAGATCAGCACTGCTGCCCTTGCTGGCTGAGGGTTCACACCTTGCCACACAAGATGAGACCAAGCCCCCAAGCCCAGCATCTCCAGGGTTCCCCACTGCTCCAGATGCAGGCAAAAGGAACAAGGCACCTGTCCAGTCATAGAAGCTCCAAATGCAGGGAAGTGCTGGTTCTTGCAGCAATCAGCTGATGCCCTGAAGCCAGAGGTTTGCTTACTTGCACCTTGGTATGTCTAAATATAATACAAGCATTGTTCTGAGCCCTGCGTCAGCTCTGCTGAAATCCAGCCACCAATACCTGATTTTCTCGCCTTCCACAGCTGCAATACAAGAGACATGTAGCTGTGTGAAGGAACTTTTCCTTTCCTTCCTCCCAAATGCACCTCCCATTTCCATCACTGACTGATTGCCTGGCCTCCTCTCATGAGATGTTCCAAAGAGGAGCTAATTTGCAGTTTCAAGGTACTATTACTTCTACTGTCACTTTTACAGTCCTCTAAACTTCACTACAAGTTCCCCTAGAAGTCATCTGAATAAACCAGCTGGGAAAATGGACAAGCCACACATGTAAATCCAAATGGATTTTTGCCTTCTTCCCATTCAGTTCAAGCTGTTTCTGAAAGGCCATGACAGGCTTGAAATCAAGTCACTTTCCAAGTGGAGCTAAGATGCTGTGAGCCGAACACACAACATGAACATTTGAAGCACAAAAGCTACAGAGATTTCCCAACCCAGCACTGTCCTACAGTAACCTCACGGAGATTGTTCAGTCTCACCTGAGACTGCAGTGCACATTTCCTCTCTCATTCCTGGTACAAACTGCTCCCTAGACTTAATCTAAATTCCTGACCAACTTTGATTCTGTCAAAACTGCATTTTCTGGTGAATTTACCACACTGCTCCCACTCACCTCCACCAACAACTCCAAACACTCCGATATATCACGGGTCAACTTCTTCACGTCTTTTTTGGATTTGCACCATGAAATCACATGGATTTTCCAATGGACTGGTGTTGTGTGATTTAAACAGACAGCATCTAGTTTGAGACAAGTTCCAGTCAAGGCTGTACGTGTGGTCAGAGGATCAATAACCTGCTGTCCTGGGGGACCTGCTGGTGACCAGTAAGGTGCAAGTTTGCACCAACCACAAATGGGATGTTAATGGACCCTGTCTCCCTCCTCCACTCACTCCTGTGCTCAGTGCCATAGTTGTTCCCTACGTGGAGCCTCACAAGGAGCAGCCAGGCACCTATTCAGACAGTTTGAAGTTAAAATTTTCCAGTTTCCATATTCTTTTTTTGTTTTCCTAAAACCATACAGAAAGCTTTCTAGTAATTTAATCTGTAAAAATGCACAAGAGGGGGTGGAAACTTCACCTAAACCTGAACATTCATTCCCCATGTTGAGAACTACCCCTGTACGTTTTCAAACCTCACTGCAATCTAAAGGGGGAATGTTAGTATTTACTGGGGTTTAGTGTGGAAAGGAGATGGGGAGGGAGAAGGGGACTGGGACAAAAGGGAGTGAAGGACCCTCATCAGGAACACCCAGAGAAGGGTCCTTGTCCCTTCACCTTGGTCCAGCCCTGAACAACATCCCCAGAGTCAGGATGCTCTTTCTGCACCAAGAAAAAACCCCAAAGCTCCCACTCGATGTCTGGTCTCCCCATGCTGCCATCTCCCCTTGCTGCCTCCCTCTCTCTCCTCTGCTCCTGCCTTTTCAGGACAGGACCACCTTTCCATCCTCTCTCTGCCCGTGCAGCACGCAGCACCCTGGGGCTTGTTGGCGGCAGCCAAGGTTTCTGGGGGCTCCCCCAACACAAACAACAACAACCACCTTCAAAGTGCCTCTCGCATGCAGCTGCTCTGAGGGCAGATTCAGGTTTCCCCCACCCCCTTCTCCCCATCCCTCCTTACAACACCCACCTGGCAGAGAGTTAAAAACAATCTTTGAGTTTTTCAGGTGTGTTGGAGGGATTTACCTGACATATTCCACCACCACCAACCCTCCGCCCCCCCTTGCATTTGAGGTCCTGGATTTCATGGCAATACTAGTTAATCTAACAGTAAAAAGCACTGCAATTATTTAGCTCTAAGGCTTGGGTCCTTGCCCAGCTCTGACACACACAACTTCACTTCTGCAGCGAGGGAGCGGGCGATGACTCTCCTCTTCCTCCTCCTCCAGCCCGTCACGGAAGGGCTGGCGCTCCTGCGAGCGAGTTCCACCCCTCGCAACTTTCTCCCTCGCTGCTCCAGCCCGGTGCCGCCGGAGTTTCAGCCGGCAAAAGCCCTTCTTGCAGGATTTCCTCGGAGCCCTCTCCTCTGATTTGCAGGCACCATGGAGCCCCGGCAGCCAGCGAGGTGCTGCTGCTGCGGGAGAGTATTTTCGGCGGAGGGAGCAGAGAGGCAGTAAACTCCAGGAGAGGTCTCTCTCCTGTTGCAACAGGTAAGGCGCGCTGCTCGCCGCTGTGGGAACTTGAAATGACTCAGGGGGCAGTCTGTACAGCATGGATGGAGGAAGGCATGGAGGATGCAGAGATTTAGTCGTGAAACTGCTTTTGCATGTGAGTAACTTTTGCTGGCAGCAGCCTTCTCCTACAGAGACAGCTTTGGGATGCAGGAGGAGAGACTTTCATCTCTTCCTCCCTTCTGAGAGCCCTCGCACGGGGCTTGTGGAAGGAGGCAGCAAAAGCTTCACTCGTGTTTGCATCTGGTCTTAGCTGGGAAGCTTCCGCAGGCTGCAGCCAGTGCGAGCAGGTGGGCTCCAGGTATCAAAGGCAAAAGCGACGCTGCAGAGCAAGGCAGGTGTGGAGGGACTGAACAGAGAAGCACTCCAGGTGTCTGAAAGGGGCAGGATTTCTGCAGGGAGCAGGCTTGTGCTGGAGTAAATGGATGAGCTGGGCAGGAACAGTGATGGCGGCTGGCTGTAGGCTCAGTAACCGGGGTGAGGTGGTACCACTCCAAACTCTATCCCCACATTCCCCATTAAGCTGCTTCCACTGTCACCTCGAGCTGGGCTGTGCCCTGGGGATCCCTGAGTGTACTCACAGCGCTGGTGTTTCCCAGCCCAGCTTCCCTGTACACTCGGATAAGAGCTCCTCACCTGCCCTTGCCCCCTCCACGACGGGCAGCAGAGCTGGGGAAGCTGAAGCCAAGAGCCACCGTTTGTTTCTCTGCACCTTTGTTCACTACCAGGTCCCTTATGACAAAACAAGATTCAAGCCCAGTCCCAGTTCAGGGCGCGCAGGAATTATTTCCTATGTACATATGCAGCTCTGATAACAGAGGTGGAAATACAAGGAGGGAGGCCTGGGCACTGGGAGCCAGCGGCGCCCTTCCAAACTGCAGTTATCAGCTAATCAGCCTCCCGGGGATCTGCGGGCGGACTCGGTGGAGCACAGCACTCCAGAGGGGCAAAGATCAGCGGTCACGCGACTGGGGTTGCTTCAGAGAAAACCCTTCAAAAAAGCTGTTGCTCCTTTGCGCTTGTGCTTGCGGAGGGCTGAGAGTTCCCAGGATGTGTGGAAATTCGGGCTGTGTGGTGGCACGAGCTGGGCAGGCTCTGCTGGGCAGGCAAGGCTGTGGCCAGCGGGCTCCTGCTTCGCCCAGGGTGCCCTGGATCCAGGCAGGAGGACATGGAATGCTCTGTTTCCCCTATTCCGGCACTCAGAGGGGCAAAGAGCAGGCAGGGGATGTGCCGGGAGCTGCCGCGGCTCTCTAGGTTGTCAGCTAGAGAGACCTGGGAGGTTATCGGAGCTTCGGGACGGGAAGCAAACAGTCTGTGTTGGGATCCTGAGGAAGGCTGGGCTGTCTCGGTGTTCGGGGCAGCAAAGTCTCCGGGCTTGGCATTGTGTGCCTTTATCATCTCCTAATGTGCAGCACACCTCAGCTTATCGGGAATGGTTCAGGGACATCCGCCCGTCTGATAAGGGACCGGGGTTCCCGAAGGTCTGGGCAGGTGAGAGGTCTCTAACCCAGCTGGGGGGCTCGGTCTCTGCTTGTTGTGCTCCAGCGTGCTGTGTAACATTCCCAAAATGAGCCCAACCGCCCTGCCTGTGAAGGGGAGAGCGCAGCAGTATCTGCTCTTCTCCCGAGCCTTTCCCGTAGCTACAGCTCGCACCATGGATGCATTTCAAATCCTAGTATTCTCAAACCACTGCATCCCCAGCCCTGCAAACAACCAAGCACCATTCATGTACGAAGGGAGAGTTCAAAGGAGACACAACACCTGGAATCAAACATCTGTTAGGAACTAATGCATTTTGCATCCTGCTCTCCTGCCAACTGCTCCAAGGCAAGTCCTGCAGGATCGTTCCAGCTCCACGCTACAGCAATGGCATTCCCTGCTCCCTGCACCTCGCTCTGGTTTTTGTCACGTGTGGAGCATGCAAGTGCAGCTGCACCTCGAGCAGCTAGCAGTGGGCTTCCTCCTGTATCATGGACAAACATAAGAGGATTCAATACCCCTGAGCCCTTTTAATTTTTTTAACCTGGGCTGGCAACATGGATGCTGCATTGTCTATTAACGAGCTGATTTGCTGAACAAGCAATTTTTCCTCTAACCACACTTTTTCCTTGGCAATGAGGCAGGTACGGGTTTATTTGCAAAGAAACTTTCTTCCCTAATTCTTGGAAGTATGAGCTCTAGGGAGGGGCACGCTGCAAGGGCTGCTAGGGAGGTTTGTAGCAAGAGGGTTGAAACAAACCGAAGGAAACACTTTCTTTTTCTATACAGAGAACATAATTAACTGCTGGAACAAATTGCCACGGGATATTGCACTGACCAAACTTAGTATTTGGCTTTCAACAAGATTTTGATCCATTTGGGTTGAATGGCTCCAGTGAAGATTTTTAAATGCAACAGCTCAAGATCAACCACGTACTTGCACTGATGCTGAAAAGTGGGACAAGGAGCAGGTTCCGTGTGCCTTGGTTCTTATGCTCCTCCACCAAGCAGTCAAAACTGGCCATTTTGGGAGACAGAATGGAGAGGTAGCCAAGCAGGGCTATTTTGATGCTGTTACACTGTGGGACTATTTTTGCCTGGCTAGGTTGTATGTTGGGTAGATGCTGTGACTCAGGCGGCCCGGGAGACACTGGTTATGCCATGAATAGATCCTCCATATGGCTCAGGTTGACAGGGACACTGTGTGCCCAGCCTGGTTGTCACAGGTGCTCCAAGCACTGTCTGTGCACCATTGCTGGCTCCACAGAGGTGCTGCAATGGCAGGAGATTTCAGAAATGTGCTTCCAGCAGAGACTCCGGAGCAGCAGGGAGTGACTTGTGCTGAGTGCATAACAAGAGCTGACAAGGACACACTGTGGCAGTGAGACCAGCCTGGGCAAAGGCGTCTGTCCTGGGGTTAATCTTTTCTCTGAGCTCCCCAGGCCAGGGGCTGACCTCGCAGCAGCTTGTGCAGTGCTGTGTGAACACAGCACAGGAGGTTGGGCGGCTGTGTGCATGTGTGGGAGCTGAGAGTTTTCTATCAGCTTGCAGGTATCCCTTTGCATTCAATACATGCCTGCTGCAGGGAATTTTTGTAGCACAGCTACTGTCCTGGCCAGCCATCCTTTTATGAGGGACGATCATGCCCTGATTGTCTCATTCATGTTCTGTCCTCTGTGTCCTTGCGCTGCCTTCAAATACAGGAGAGGGACGGGAAGGAGCAGCGCACGGCAGACAGATGGCAATGGAGTGAGAGAGGCTGCAGGCAGAGCAGAAAGCTGCTCTCCGTGCTCACCTTCGGGCAGCAGAAGGGAAAGACCAGCAGGGTGCTGTGCAGGGGAATGAGAAGATCATCGGATCAGTGTAGGGACAGGTCTGTGGCGGAATGAGAATTGCCTGGTAGAGGGGAAAAGGTGAGGGAGGAGCACGGGTAGGCAGGGCTGTGCTGCAGGGCAGACAGGAGCTGGGCAGTCCTTGTCCTGCTCCGTGCTGGGGCTTCTCACCTGCATCCAGCAGGGCACAAGGTCCCTCACACAGCTCTTCACGCCAAGGTGCTCTTGGGCTCCTTCCCAACAAATTTCAGTGATCGTAGGAGAACATGGATGTTCCCCACAGGAAATCACAGAGAGGGCACTGCAGGACTGCCAGCACTCAGCTGAGGAGGGCAGTGGCCTCATTACCAACACCCAGGTTGAGTTAGGGTGAGGATGAGGACTTGCAGTGTCAAGCAGCTCTGGTCAGAGCCCCTTCAACACTGGGCAGAGCTGCTGCTCTCACCAGGCTGGGGTGAGCTGAGCCCTGTTTGGATTCACAGCTCTGGTGGGTGAGATGGGAGTTGTGTGTTGGGACCTCACATGTCCCAGCTTTGCAGCACCTAAGTAAACAGCTGTTTTCGAGCAGCAGCATTCATGAAGCTTGGTTGCCTGCGGCGCTCCCTCTTGTGTGGATTCTCTGATGTCTAATAATCAGGTTGGGCTCACATTAGAGCTTTTTCTTCCAGCTGGGAGTCCTAATTTGGATTTCTCTCCTCTCTCCTGCTGCTTTTCACAAGCTTGTGCAAAGTTAACTCCTTTCAAGTCTTTATCTATCTGGTTAAATTTGGCTGAAGCTGGCCAGTGGATCTGAAAGGTAGCAGGATTGACAGTGTGGTCCCACACGCCAGCTTCCCTCAGCAGTCTGCAGACAGGGGAATGATTATCAGTGCAAGATAACTTGCATCTCGAGCATGAGGAAAATGTGAAAGGCTCAGTATGAGTTTTGGCAGGAGAAAGCAACCAGAGAAGAGCCCAGGATCTCACAGCTAGTTTGCAGTGACTGAGGTATGTGGTCCTTGGCGCTAAAAACCTCCCTGGCAGGTGAATCCCAGGGTGAGTAGTACACCGTGAAAGGACATCCTGCCCTCTCCTCTCCTGCTCAACTCATCCACGTCTTGCACCACTCAAGGGACAGCACCCCACTCTGTTCCCACTGCCAGCCCTGAGTGCTGGTCCTGGCACGACCCCTTGCAGGTCCCCTCGCACAGCAGACCAGGCCTGGGGAGGGCTGGACTACCTCAGAATGAAGCGTTTTTACCAACCGCTGCAACTGTACAGCCTGACTAGAGAAAAAGGTTGTCTCTGCCAGATCTCCCAGCCTGGGGCCCAGACTGCCCCACACAACTCAGTAAGTCACAGGCTTCCCCCAAACTCCTCCAGCCGAGTCTCTGTTCCACCAACACCCCACAGAGGCTGCCTGTCCAAGCTCCGTGGGGTACCCAGACCCTCCCAAGGTTGAAGCACCTGCCTGGCCCAGCAGCAGATGATGGAAAGAACTTCACTGCAGTGCTTTAGGACTGTACCTGTTCTGCTCAGGGACGCATGTGTGACTCCCTGCCATGCTGAGCAGGCCAAGGAGAGAGTCGCTGCTCCGTGTGCCAACGTGAGACTCATCAATCCCATGGCTCTGCAGCAGCTGAGAAGCCCTCGGTACAGCCCACGCCATCAGTCTACAGCCTCTTCACCCCCAGGAATGGAGCTGAACCATGCCATGGTTATGGCACAGGCCTGGCACTGCTACTCACTGCCATGACAGGAGCAGCGTTTCGTGGGACACTCTTGAGCAAGGACAGCCCTTGGCTGTGAAAGGCACGTGCTCTGGGTTCAACATGATCAGCCACCTCACTCCAGGCTGTCCAGCAACCTGGAAACAATTTCCAAGAGTCCATCCAAGCCATTTGGAGATTGGAAAGTAGAGATGGGGAAGGAACAAGCCCAACTGTGCCTGGACGGAATCTGCAAGTCCAGCAAAAAGCTGCAGCCACACTAACACAGCCCCCGAGCAGGCTGGTGCAAGCAGTTCTGCAAACATCAGCCCCAAGAAACCATCCACGGGCACTGGAAAACCCCAAGATACATTGAAGAAGGAAACACCATAACTTCAGGGGCTCTGTTCATTAATTTTCTGGCTTTGTGTAGTACCTCCAGGATGTGTTTCTTCTGCTTCACTGCAAAACCAAGCAGAGGCTGCCACAACCAAATGCAGAAGCAGGATCTTCAAGGATGTGATGGTTCTGTTTGGGCTTTTTTCAGAGTCCAAGAAAACTGTTTGAAAAATACCCATCTCCACAGAGAATTCAAACCCCACGGTACTGACTGTCAGCAACCATCAGGGAATGCCCCAAATGGAAAAGGATCCAATTCCCACCAAAATCGCTGTGGCAGAGGAGAGGGCAAACATTAACCAAGCAGCCCAACCGCCCTGCAGGGTGTACACGGGCTATTTCAGCATTGGAAAGCAAAACATCTCACAGACATGGCTCAGCAAAGCATCCCTTTAACTCTGTGACTTCACAACACTGAAACAGCTGCTTTCTGGTCAATCCTCTTTGGCAGGCAGCTGTAAGGATATTGCCCCATGTGTAGCTGAACCCCTTCTGCTCGGCCGAGCCAGGAGAAGAATGTGTCCCATCTCCTATTACCTTTCCCAAAACCTTGTACCCACCATCTCATAGGATCTACTCCCTTTGCTTTTTGTCTCTATTTCACAATGACCATTGAAATTCATCGTTAAGCTGATTACTTGAACAGCCAGTCTCATCTCCTGTCTTTCCCTGAACTCCCTGTCCTCGTAGCCGCTGACAAAGAAGTTGATGTGTTTGGGGGTGATTTGGATTGGTACCTATCCTGGGGAAGAGGTTGTTTCTTGTGTTGAAGTTAAAAGGGAGAGAACATGGAGGGACGTAAGGGAAGAAAGAGAATTTAGGATACATGCTGGCAAAAGAGTGGTAGAGGAACAGTTGTCCTTATTTTCCAATGAAAATGATGATTTTTCTTTAATCTTCTGATCTCAAAACTGTGGGCCAAGCCCCCACCACAGCTCATGAGGGGAATGCTGCTCTGGGTGCACTCAGTACTTGCTTTGTTTTGTGTTTTGGGTTTTTATTGCTTTTAAATGCTCCTCTTGAAGGGAATCAAAAGGTGGGGCTGGGGCCACACCTGCTTCCTGGCAGGCTGCAGCACTTCCCTGCGATATGGCCAACAAATACAGCAGCCCACACATTGCAGGAGACCCCTGGGAGGGCCCCCAGAGGACCTCCGGCCATGCCCCAGCCACTCACCCCTGCTGGCCGGAATAGCCTTGTCCTGCACCAATCCCCCCAAAGCACCCATCTCCATGGCCTCCCCACGCACACACTTTGAATCCCAGCGCTGTGTTTGCTCCCTCATTTCAAGCCAACAGATTTGGGCATGTCTTTGACAGAGGTTCACAATTTGGATGTTAAATTTAGACGCGCGCTCGGGCTCTGATTAGAGATACGCCGACTGTTTACGCGCTTTGCGGGGAGTTTGCATCTACAGGGCTGAGGGCGAAGCCCCCCGAGGCTCTCTGATCCTCGCCTGGTGATTAGGAAAGGAGGCTGAATCACCACGTAATGAAGCCCTGGTATTTCCCTCAGTCGGGAGCGTGCCTTACCCTCTGCACTCTGTCCCACCGATGGGCTTCCTCCAGCACATCTGCCTCCCCATGTGCAACCAGCGCCAGGAGGACATCTGTGTGCAGGGAGCCATGGAAGAGAGCAGTGGAAAGTTCTCAGGAGCAGAAAGAAGTGATCCCATGAGATCAGAGACCAGAGAGAGGCAGGTGAGGGTGTTCAGGTGTTAAATGCTTGCAGATGATCTGGCAGCCCTGAAGTGAGTATGACCCTTGCCACAGATCCCATGGATCATGCGCTAATTACTGTGAGCGCAAGGACATGGGGTAGCACAGCTCAGAAAAACAGGAAAAATGGTTCTCTTAATCTGCATGAAAAATCTGGTTGATTCCACCCAGTTTCAATGCAGAGATCCTTGAATTCCACTGCAAGGACCCCTGAGCTTGGCAGGGCTACCCCTCCTTGGTAGCATCCTACATTTGGGAATAAGGGCCAGTAAATTGATTTTTTTGCTGGTTTCATGCTGTGCATGGCTTTCAACCTACAGAACAAAAGTCATAGAAACCCATCTGCTAGTTCATAACTGTCACCTTCCAGGGTCAGTCCCAAAGGGACTTTCCCTGGAGCTGAGCCAAGGGAGCAGTTAACCAGATTTCCCCTCTCTTCAGAGCACTGCCTCCATTTTTCTGTTAATGTTCACCATGGCCTTTGGAAATGTTGCAGTCCCACTTTTGGATAGTTTTGCGTTGTGACTGTGGCATAAATGATTCCAGAAGCAGGAGACAGGGCAGCGACAGCACAGTCAGCTCCTGGGAGATCTATTACACTTCAAATTGCACTAAAACCATGCTGGAGAAAGAGAAACAACCTTCAGAGCATGATTGCTTCCCAGTGCAGCCTAGTAAAGGAGAAACTCCAGGCTGCAAGTAGTAGGTGATGATCTCCAGGCCCAGGGTGGGAAATTGCTGTCAGGGGACAAAACAGACACTCTGTGATATTGTTCAATTTAGCGTGGTCCTAACACAAAGAAAAATTAGACTTGAAAAGCTGGTGGTGATGCCTCCTAGACAATTCTCCCTAAGTTTTGACTTAGTGTCTTTCAAAGTTTCGGGTCATGTACAGAGGAAATGAGGCTTCTGCCTCATGCCCCAGATGTGTAGTCACTCTTCATCCCTCATAATTGCTGAAGCCATTGATTGCTTTCAGCCCAGCTTGTAATTGAGAGCAAAGCTCTAAGAAATATTGAGGTCACAACAGGTTTTGCAAAATAATTATCTGGACAGAGGAATAGAACCAGGCTAGTGCAGAGGAAAAAAACAGCGATGTAAGTGTAGCCCTCCTTAGATGTCAGGAAATACACAGGGAAGAGTGAGGTTAAATACATTCCAGGAGAGATTCAGACGAAAGCTTGCATCTTGTTAAATGCCAGAAAACCCACTCCTTGCTCAAGGTTATCCTCCCATATTGAATTGCTGGTGCCCAGGAAGGCATGTGCTCTGGCTCCTGCTTTTCTTGTGGTTGTGGAGTTCATAACGTCTCTGCTTTGTGGGTTCTCTGATGTCTTACAAGAGATGAGTTCACATTGCCGTTTCAGTACAATTCAATTAAAAAGTCAATTAGCCCAGATACAAAGCGATGGGCTTCATTAAGTCTGCTGTTCGTGGAACAGCTCTGGTTTTGTTGCTGGTTTATTCTGGTGTCTTACTCCACTCTGGGTTGTGTGTGACTTACCCGGCTCCCAGTGCTCGCAGACACGCGAGCGCAGCCTGCAAGCAGCTTCTCCCCAAGTTCAGCAGTTGAAAATGTTGGAAGGGAGTAGCTTTAGGCAAGTCCCTACATGCTGCACAGCTCCAAAGCGCTGTTAAGTAATGAGCAACGAGCAGAGCTTTTAAGAACATGGTTTTCAACTTCTCAGAAGGAGCCACATGCATTTCTGGGTCACCCATCCCTGCCCTCCAAGATTTTCTTTAATTTGCAGCACATTTGGGATGGTGTTGTGTTTCCTAGAAGTGAAATGATGGCATTTGAAAAGAGTCTGAATTTTGCCAAAACAGAATTGTGTTGATTTCTCTTCGACTTCTGGTAGTTGCACTTCATCTTCAGATCTTTTGTTTCAAAAAGGAATGACCACAGAGAGATTTTTGGATGGTTGGTACCTGTTTACGAAGGAGAAAAGGATTTAAATCAAGTATGAAATTTACAACTTTGTATTTATCAGTAATTAGATATCTCAGTGAGAGAATATGACACATACTGTTAGTTGGGCTCTAACAATTTGTTCTTAACATTCAACTTGAGTTATAAATTGAACTCGTTCTGGCTCTTAAAGAGATGAGTCTTGAAAATGTGTCTGGAAAAACAAGTCTTCCCTGTTTAAATTAGGAATGTGCCAAA
Source organism: Dasyornis broadbenti (assembly GCA_013397935.1). Lineage (NCBI taxonomy): Eukaryota > Metazoa > Chordata > Aves > Passeriformes > Dasyornithidae > Dasyornis > Dasyornis broadbenti. The sequence goes on from VZRN01000753.1 coordinate 275,586, forward strand.
TGACTGGCAGGTACTTGATATATAATTTAAATTTAAAACAGGAAGAAACAGTTCTAGATAAAGATCTCCTAGGATATCTAGGGGAAATATATGCACCTATATTTAGCTTATCCCTGGTTTCAACCCCTAACTGCACACACAGCAGCACGCACTTTGCTTTTGAAAAGAACAGGCCTTGATCCTTTAACAAGCTCTGCAAAGCTCACTAATAAAGTTACATCCCTGTTAATCACATATGTGCTCCCCAGTTCCTTCTTTGATACACCTTGCTCACAGAGATAAACCATGGAGCCACAGGTGCTCGGGAGTCGTTAGAGAAGGAAGTTGATGGCGGGTGGTCATGGATGGCAGATCCTCCACAGGAATCCTGACCCTGGGGCTTTGCCATGAGAAGGCAGGAACCAGAGCGATTACTCAAGGGCTGACGGTGACATGGGCAAAGTGTCTTGCTGGAAACCTGCTTCTTCAGCCAACGCAGAGGAGGCAATAGGGTCAGGCCTGTGAATTAGAAAAACTTTGACGTAACTGAGACACAGCTTGAGTAGAAACGGAGTGAAAGCTGTTGGAAAGGCCACATTGTGGAGCTGCACATTCAGAAGGAATCTGTACGACACAGCATTTTTTCCCTATCACTGCTGGGGAAGGACAACACATCCTGTAGCACAGGGAGAGAAAAGGAAACACAAGTCATGGAGAGGCACATAAATCAGTTTGTATATGGACTCTTGAAAATACTTTGCAAAAACTTGTGTGGAGAGAGAATTTAAGATGGAGAAGGGAGGCTGGAGAAACAAAACGAGGGAGTTTGGATTGGGGGTGGAGAGTTCAGATATGCTGTTTAACTTGGGAGAAGGCAGAAGGAAGGAAGGGCATGATTGTTCACAGAATGGGAGCTCAGCCTGATCAGAGCATCTTCCATGACTTTGCACATTTTGTCCTCTGAAAAGGCAGAAACTGAAGCAGAGAAAGTGAAGAAATCTGAGCCAGCGTGGGGATGTGGGAGGACAAGTCTCTCACTGGGACAGAAGGAAGATAGAGCTGAGCTAACAACTGCATCAATAAGAGTCAGGGTAGACAGAGCAGGGAGGTGAGGCTGAGCCTATGGAGACTTTTTACTGTAACACGCTGGCCTTGATGCAAATTACCAATGTTCTTTCTTTGACACCTGCAGGGCTCAAGGAGACACCGCACCATGGAAGTCTCCATCAGGAGGCACTTCCTGAGTGTTGCTGTTTTCCTGATGCATTGTGCGGTCCACGAGGTGAGCTGTGAGAAGGGCAACACTTCTCCTCTGCACTTCACCCACTTCTTCTACAATGCCACCATCTACGAGAACTCAGCCCCCAAGACCTACGTGGAGAGCTACGTCAAAATGGGCATTTACAAGAGAGACCCTGAGTGGGACATCAGGTACAGAATAGCTTCTGGGGACAGCACTGGTCTGTTTAAAACAGAGGAGCACATGATCGGGGATTTCTGCTTCTTGAGAATAAGAACCAGGAGCAGCAACACAGCACTTTTAAACCGTGAGGTCAAAGACAGTTACATGTTAATAATCAAGGCCACAGAGAGCACCTTTGCCTATGAAGCCTGGGCCAAAGTCTTGATCCATATTCTGGACAGAAATGACTTGAAACCTCTCTTTTCACCCCCCTCCTACAAAGTGTCCATCAGAGAAGATACTCCTCTGAAAGCAGTGGTCGGCACGCTCAGTGCCACTGATGCTGACGCTGGCCAGAATGCGGAGTTCTACTATGCCCTCAACACCAAGTCCAACCTATTCGCTGTGCACCCCACCACAGGGGCAGTTATGGTCACAGGCAGGCTGAACAGCACCCATCGAGGCAGGCACCACCTGCAGGTTTTGGCTGTGGACAGAATGAGGAAGATCATGGAGGGGAATGGCTTTGGGAACTTGGCTAGTCTCACAATCCAAGTGGAGCCATCTTCCAGGAAACCCCCCTCTATCTCCTCAGTGAAGGTGACATCACCTGACTCAGACGAAGACTTTATCTATGCAACTCTCTCTGTAGAAAGTGGTGACTCTGAAGCAGGGATTGATTCAGTTGACTTTGTGGATGGAGATCCGGGACGACATTTCAAAGCCATCAAACCCTACTTTGGGAGCACTGAGTTTGTGATTGTGTCAAACAAAGAGATAAACTGGTTGCTTTACCCATTTGGTTTCAACCTCAGTGTGCAAGCCAAGGACAAGAGCAAGCCACCACTGTTCTCTCCTGTCAGAGTTGTCCACATACCTCCCTCCAAGTATGTTTCTGCCAGGTTTGAGAAAGAAGTGTACCGGGTCCAGCTCAGTGAATTTTCCCCAGCTGGAAGCCAAGTTGTTATGGTGAAGATCACACCAGTTTTCCCAAATCTTAAATATATTTTGAGACCTACTCCTGACAGCACAAGCTTTAAGATCAGTCCTCACACTGGACTGATAACTACAGTCAGAGCAATGGACTTCCATGAGCAGTCTAGTTTTGAGCTTGAAGTTACAACAACTAACAGTCACACGTCCACGACTGTTATCATTGACATCACCGACTGCAACAATCATGCTCCAAGTTTTACTCAGTCTTCGTACCATGGGGCCTTTGATGAAAATGTTCCTCCGGGTACCAGTGTCTTAACAGTAACGGCTACAGACGAAGATAAAGGGGACAATGGCTTTGTTACCTACAGCATAGCCAACCAGAAATCGGTTCCCTTTGTCATTGACCCCTATTCTGGTGTCATTTCCACCTCCAAGTCGATGGACTATGAGTTGATGCAGAGATGGTACCACCTGCGAGTGTGGGCGTCAGATTGGGGCTCACCCTTCCGCCATGAGACAGAGGTGTACGTCTCCCTCACGCTGAGCAACGTCAATGACAACGCTCCTGTGTTTGAGAAGGCAAGCTGCAGTGGCACCATCCCACGGGACTTTCCAGTTGGGAACCCCGTGGCCACGGTCTCTGCAATCGACAGCGATGAGCTGCAGCATATCAAATATGAAATCAAGTCTGGCAACGAGCAACAGCATTTTGAACTGAATCCCATCTCTGGAGTAATATCCCTTAGAATATCTCTGCGAGATCTGCCTTCTGAACAGCCACTTTTCTACTCTTTGAAAATAACTGCAACAGATGGAGAGAACTACGCTTTGCCAACATCTGTTAACATCACTGTGGTCGGCCATGGTCTCCCTGTGAAAATGCAGTGTGAGGAAACAGGAGTCTTGAAGCAACTGACAGAAACCATCATCCACTCCATCGAGTCTCAATCTCAAGGCCATGGGCAGGATGATGAAACGTCTCTGAACTTGCACCTTATAAACCATAATGCTCCGAAGTTTGATGACAGCTTTCCACGATCTATTGATATCATAGAGAGTGTTCCCATCAACTCAACTATTGCTGACCTTTCAGCTATTGATCCTGACACTGGTTTTAATGGAAAATTGGTTTATGTGATCTCAGATGGAAATGATGACAGTTGCTTTACCATTGATCTGGAATTGGGTCTCCTTCAAGTCCTTTCTCCTTTAGATCATGAACGAACCAGCTTCTACATTCTTAACATTACTGTGTATGACCTTGGCACGCCACAGAAATCGTCTTGGAAGCTCTTGGCTGTGAATGTGTTGGATACCAATGATAACACTCCTAAATTCCAACAAGGTGCCTATTGGGTGGCAATACCAGAACATGTGGCAGCAGGGACAACAATAGCTCAACTGAAAGCAGAAGATGCTGATACAGATGACAATGGGAGAGTGAAATACTCTCTCCTAACCCCCACGGACAAGTTTGCCATTAACAGTGTCACTGGAGAAGTGACAGTTACAGGTGCTCTAGACAGAGAATTGTGGCCTAGCTATGTGCTGAAAATAGAAGCGAGGGATCAGCCCAAAACTGGCTTCCAGCTGTTCTCTGTTACAGACCTCATTGTGACTCTGGAGGATGTAAATGACAACACCCCACAGTGCCTCCCAGCCCTCAACAGTGTGAAGATCCCTGAAGACCTGCCCGTGGGGACCATTCTCCTGTTTCTGGAGGCTTTTGACCCTGATGCTGGTTCTGGGGGGGAGGTGAGGTACAGCCTCGTTAACAATGAGGAGATGATGTTCCATGTGGATAAGCTGACCGGGGCGCTCCGGTTGGAGAAGGAGCTGGACTATGAGAAGAGGGACTCTTACAATCTAACCGTGCAGGTCAGTGACGGTGGGAAGCCCTTCTCTCGCTCTTCCCTCTGCCACCTGGAAGTGAACGTCATTGATGTCAACGAGAACTTGCACCCACCACGCTTTGCCTCCTTTGTCTTCAAAGGCTGGGTGCAGGAGAACAGCCCTAAGGGCACATCAGTGATGATGGTCACGGCAAAGGACATCGACAGGGGCAAAGATGGAGAGGTTCAGTATTTCCTCCGAGAAGGCACTGGCCTGTCCGTCTTCCACATCGAAAAGGACACAGGTAAGGACATCTGAGTTTAATGTGTACATTGGAGGCTTGAACTGCGTGCTGTGTTTGGGCTGACCATTTACAATGTTCTATGCATTCAAGACTTTCTTGCTTGTGCAGGGGTATACTAAGTGTATCTCTGTGTCTGGGTAGGGACAAACAGTTTTTCCTCTCAGGTGTTTTTTCCTTGAAGTAGTGGCAAATCATTGTCTGTCCTCCACCAAAATACTGAGGTTTTCTCTTTCACTTGTGTACCAAAAATGGCCCTCAGCACAAGCAAGCCCTTACCTTCCACGTAATCTCACAGCCACACAAGGTGGGTGCCAGAGTTTGTATCTGCAGCAAAGAGCAGGAAACAGTCTGGAGACGCAGACTGCTCTGGCATCAAGGACTAAGTGCTCTGAGTTCCTCAGATGCCTCACAAACACGCTCTTTCTCCTAGGCACCATACGGACCATAGGATCACTCGACCGAGAGGGAACATCTCACTACTGGCTGACTGTGCTTGCTCTTGACTTGGGAACAATTCCTCTGTCTTCTGTGACTGAAATTTATATTGAAGTCACCGATACCAATGACAACCCACCTCAGATGTCCAGACCTGTCTTCTATGCCTCTGTGATGGAGAATTCCCCACCAAACACATCTGTCCTTCAGCTTGATGCCTTCGATCCAGACTCCAGCTCTGAGGGAAAATTGACTTTTCACATCCTATCTGGAAATCCTCAAGGACTCTTCGCCATTAATCTCCTTACAGGTAAGACTGACCCAGCTCAGCATGTGTTTTTGAGGCTTCCAAGTGCCCAGAGGATGTTACATATTCAATATAAACAGCCCACACAGCTGCCTTTGTCACACCTTCCTCCTGCAGCGAAAGTCCCAGTCTCCAAATACACTCTGTGGGGAGTCTGAGGATTGAAACCCTCAACCTGAGGGCTGCAATTTGCATCCAGATGGCTCTTAGAGTGACACAAATGTGCTACTTTCAAAGCCCTAAACAGAGCCAAGCAGTTGCTTTTAATCTTCCCCCTTATAAACAACTGCGCTGTTGCACAGCCTGCGCCAGGGAACACCCTTCTGGAGGTGACTGTTCCTGAGACAGACCCAGGCAGGATTAACAAAAATGAATTCCACTGCACTTAAAGGCTCCACCCATTCTTCTGCACTATTAATGTAGTAAGTGTAGTAAGCCTCTTCTGCCATCTTCCTAGACTGTATCTTTCATCTGAGGATTATTTACCAGATCTTCCAGAGCCATCAAAAACCCGCTGATGTTTTGTGTAAACAGCTTCCTCAAACTATCCCAGCAGAGCTGACATTGGGCCAGTCTGGCAAGGAAAGCTGTGCCGAGCCCTTCATGCCATCAGCTCCTGGGAGAAGAGGGAAGGGAGGGCACAGAGCCTGAGTATGGGAGAGGATTAATTGCATGACTTTGATCTCCTGCAGATGATAAAAGCAGTTCAGCTACTGCACTGGGAATGAAGCTTGCTCTCAGATGAGGAGCTGGGTACATTGAAAAAGGCTAGAGCTCCTCTCAGCTTCACGTTACCAGTGGTGTAATGGCTCTCTGTCAGTGCTCTACAGCTGGCTAGGAGGGGAATGGAAGAAAGAAACTGTTATGATTATGAAACACCAAAATCCTTTTGTCACAAGAACCACACAGGATGCCTTTACATGACACTGTATAAATGCACCTGGAGACGTCAGCTAACTGTGACCTCTGCTGCCCACAGCTGTAGCTGTCTGCACTGCCAGAAGCTTTTTAGCCTGGTCAGGACATTGCTCTGCATCCAGCTTTCCCACATAATCCAAACAGCTATGCACAGTCCAGCCTCAGCACAGCTTGCACAATGCAGGCTTCCACATAAATGTGCCTTCACAAGTGCCATTGTATAAAACCACTGCCTTTTGGATGGGATGTGGAGCAGGAACAGCTATCAGGACACCAAGCTGGCTCCCCTCATCAGCTGACCAGCCATGCACCCTGCAGGAAGTTCAGCCTTTGTGCTGCAGGCAAAGCTTTCACCCCCGTGTGAGTGCAGCCTTGCAAAGTCACGCTCCGAGGCTGTCATGTTCCTTAGCAAAATGAGTGACACTGGCAAAGTCCAAGTGTTTGCTAATGAGACTCCTCACCTCTGAGCTAGCCCATTAATCCCCATCTTAGACAAAAAAAGCTCTCTCAGGTGTGAGTCAGCTCCTCTCCATCCCTCTCCACACTCAGGGGATTTGCATGAGAAGAGTGATAAGTTTGTCAGTTCTGTAAGAAACCAATGGGCTGATCTTCTGTCTTGGACAGTTGCTGGAGGTCTCTTCTTTAAACTTCTGAGCTTGGAGGTTGTTTAAGGTCCTGCTTCCAAGCCTGATGAGGATTCAGTTAGCCATTGTTTAACTTGCATGACGCCCAAAAGAACCTATAATTACCTGTGAGCACTGGCATAAACGAAGCAGTTATATCACAGCTTGTCTAACGTTCAGGGCTGTAGGCAGCTTGTTGGAATCCCAGTGGTATTTTCATTCTGCAGGCTAGTTGCTCCATTAAGTAGAATAAAACTATAATCTTTGGTCTCAGTTTGGTAGTGCAGCACTGGAAGATGAGCTGCCAGTCTTTCAGAGCCTGGTCGTCCCCATTAGTGCAGGATTGTATTTTAAAAAAAGGAGGTTATCCCAGTGCAGGGCAGAAGACTGTGGTCAAGACATCTTTTCTCCTATCCCACATGATCATTGTCATCAAAGGACAAATAAGTCACATTGGCACTGAAATAAGCCAGAACATGAGAGGGCCAGAGCTCAGTCTGGGTCTCTCCCAGGCAGGGCATTCCTGGTAGGGGCCTCCTGGCAAAGGGAGAGGGGGAAGAAGCTTGTTCTCATCCTGTATCCTAATAGGAATTAAGGTCCTGATGTACTGCTACAACAGGCGTGTCTACACCCAGAATAACCCTGCAGAATAGCCCTGGATAATCATTTCGACCACAGTGACACACTATTGCAAGTAACCTAATTCTGTTCCTGCTCCTGTGTTTGATCCAGTACCGTGACACAGGGGTGGATTGGCCAGTGGAGACAGGACCTGCAAGCCCCTTTGACTTCTCCTAAGGCCTTGCAGGGGACCAGGAACAGCCATGACATCCTGGGCTCCTCCAGTAGCCCCAAACTACCACAGAAAGGCTCTAAGATCTTCCAGCCCTCAGTTCCCTAAAGAGGGTGGAGAAAAAGAGGGAAAATACATGAAAGGCTGATGAGAAGAGGGAACAAAACCATGCACTGAGATGAAAGCTCTGTGCCATCGGCGATGGAATCTCTCCAGCCCAGCCTGGCAGCTGGTGTGGAGCAGTGTTTTTGGGAGACAGGGATAGATAGCTACAGGGAGAAATGGGCAGATAGTAGGGTTTGGGGTATTCTTCTGCTGGAAAAGTTTTCAGCTTCTTTTGTGCAGGGTTTGATGTGAAGGGGGTTCGAGTCCAGACAGGACCAGGAGGAACTGGGAGGCTGTGGCAGGAAGAGTCAGGATGAAGCCATTCATCCTGCTGAAAGGCTGTTTGGGGAATCCTTTTACTTTGGATTATTTGTCTCCAGCTGTTATCTAGTGCTTGTTCTTCTGGTGTTTTTTTCTGCTGTGTCAGTGTCCGTGGGCTTCCTCAGGATGCCTGTGGTTCCGTGCATTTCTCTGCAAGGAAGGACATCCTGCTCTTTAGGTCTGAGGGATGCTTGCACTGCTGCTCCCCAAATCAACATAAAACACAGCTGAGCATGGAGCAGTGCACAGCAGGGTCAGAACAAGAGGTGGAGTAGTAGGAGGAGAAGAAAAAAAAGGCTAAATGGAAGCAAGAGTGAGACAAGAGAAAGAGGATTTTGGGAGAACAACCTCTTCCCTTCTCAGACTCTTGAGAAAGCCTCAGTGCCTGCAAACCTGATTCTGGCTACTTTAACTATCTTAGATTTTCCCCCCTGCAGCAAGGGCAGGGGGCCAGCAACCTCCACCCCAGCCCTGTTCTTGCCAGCAGAAGTTATTATTATTTTTCGTTCCCTGACAACAATGCCCTGGTAATTTTGGTGCTCCTGTTCCAACATGACCAGCCTTCCTCTCTGCCCTTTCCAGGCAGCAAGCAGGAGAAAGGCAGACAATCCTTTCCCATTGCTGAGGACAGGCTGCTGGAGCAGAGTTTGTGCCTGCCTGCATGCAGGCAACAGAAGGGACTGATTCTGGACCTTCAGGTGGATGCAGAGCTTGGCTAATTGACCACATGCAATTAGGACCTTTGGCAGTTTTGTTCACTCCCTGTAGGATTCAGCAGAAACCTTCAGGGCCTCATGCAAGAACATGAATGAAGGACTCCCACTCATCTCCATCATGTGTCCCATGGGATAGGCTGGATGGGGTTTTCCAGCAGGGCAGGGTACTGATAACTCACACACAAGCACATGCACACACAAAACACTCATTAGAACTAAATATGCACTTTCCAGGCCTTGTAGGGGACAGCAGAAAGAACAAAAGAACTGTGTCCCCAGGCCACAAAAGCTGATGACAGTTTCCCTTTAATAACAGTTTCCCCTTCCATTTGAGCCCTCTGGCCTCCCTGTGCATAACCAAGCAGCAACAGATGAAAATGTGCATTAATTCCAGTGGGCTTCTCTCAGGAGTCATGTGCAATGTCCATCTCTCCATCTCCGGGTGCTCCATGGCCGTGTGAACGCTGCTGTCAGTTTGTGCATCTCGGCATCGCCCAGCACCGCGGCTCCAAACGGGAATTAGGGTGATTAACTCCTAACCACAAGGGTTTTCAGATCCCAGGGCAGAGTGGTAACTGGCTCCAGAGGGGGGAACTGGGAGCTGCAGTTGGGCACAGAGTAAGGGACAGAGTTTGCCTGGGGTCAGGAGGCGAAGCCAACCCTTTGCCTTGTGGCTCTGCAGATGTGAAGATAAACCAAAAAATTGCATCTGGTGACACTCCCAGCTGGGATACAGTACAGGTTATGTGATAGAGAGCAGAGTCAGCTCTTACACCCCAGGAGATCTGAGCATCTTCAGTGGTACAGACATTGAAGAGTGTCATTAAATTCTAGTTCATCTGCCTTCACTACAGTCCTCCTTCTCCAGCTCTAGAAAGCTGAGCTACAATCCTGTTTGCCTTCATATTTTTATTTAAGTCATGAAAGAATTTCAAGGTGTGGCTGAGCAAATCCAAATAGTCACTTCAGAGTGGTTAAGTTCCCTTCCATCAGCTGGCATACAGTAATCCAGGGCAAACAAGGTGTTAGTCTGCTGCAACTGCATTTTGCAGTCTGATAAACCAGAAATACCCCAGTGTGCACATGGGTGTCAGGCAGCTCTTTTGTCAATATCTGTGTGTCCTGTGGGCTTGTTAGAGCAAAATTATGAAGCACCCCCTGAGGTAGCTAGAGTTCCTGGGCTTTGCTTCCCCATCCCAGCCAAACTATTGACAGTGAGGATGGGAGCATCAGAGATCTCAGTGAACCGCAGCGGAAATTCCCTCTCCGGGCTCTCATTAGGAGAACGTTTTCATGAGTTTTGCTGCTAATGGAGCCCTACAGCCTCTCACTAACCTGGGAGAGTTTTAAAAGCTCCTCAGCCAGTGGGCTCTCTGCTGGGTCCTCTTCACCTGCTGAGATGTTAAAAGGATGATTAGGGAGAGAAGGAAAACACTATGACAGACAAGCAAACAGAATTTTTCAAGCCATCTTGTCATAACACATTAAGGAGTGTTGATTTGTGCCTGTAAAGGCATCAAATAAATGTTTAGCGCCGTGGCTGGTGCCAAATGTGAATAAGCCCAGAGAACAAGTGGAAACGGTGAACAACAGTCATGTTCCAAGCAGCTGCTCCTTGCTCCCTCCTTCAGCTGCCTGGTGTTTCCTGCAATCATTTGAAATTTTCTCCTGCCTGTCATGCTCAGACAGACACACACCAAAAGTATGGTACAGCTGAAGACAATGCTATTAGGTAAAGCTTTCTGGCTTTGCACCAGAAGGAGAGTTGAGATGGGTTCGTGCAGCTCAGGTTTACAAGTCTTTCCGGACACACAAGTGCACGTGCTCACACCACTGCACATGCACATGGCGTCCCATGCAAAGCATTTCCCAAGGTGGCGTGAGCCTGTGTCACTGCTTGCTGTGCTCAGGAAAATTCACCCTGCCTTTCCTTTGAGTGAAGAAGCAGAACTTCACAAGGAGGAAAGAGACCTTGTTGAGTGGGAGTTGACAAAAACACTCACAGGTGTCTGACTTGGTGACTTTCAGGTCAAACATTACATTCAGGTCAAATATATACAATTTCATCATTGGTAAAGCAGTTGTGAAAATGATCTAGAGCTACTTTTCCCCAAAAGTCAGGAGTCAAGGCATTCAGCAAGGACTGTTATGAAACCAGACATGGAAACAGAAGCCTCAACTCCATCCTTTCCACACTTGCATCTACTCAGCTTAGTCATTGGCAGGCCAAAAAGAGGCAATTAAGATGATTTTGTTTCGACTCTAGTTTATTATAGCCACAATTCCTCCCTCCTGCATGTAACCTATTCCCTGTGGTTAAACTACTGTGTTATTTTTCAAAAATCCCTCAAATCTTGCAATTGTAGGAGGATTCATCCTGTCTCTCAGCAAAGCTTAAATAATATACCAACATTATTATCGTCTGTATACCTTATTTTTAGCCCGAATGCATTTTTTCTAGCAGTCGAGTAGAGGGTATTTCCCAAGACAGAAAAACTTTTGTCAAAACACTGTAAATTACAAAGAGCGGGGTTCAGCACAGGGAAAACAGGAGTCAAGACTTGTTAAAAGGCCAGACTTGTGCCAGCACATGCAGAATGTTTCTTACTTAGAGGCATAAGAAAAGTTTTGTTTTCATGGTCCTGCAGCTTTTCTCACCTAATGCCTTGCCAGCCCTCAACTGACGCAGCCATCTGGTAGGTGTTTCCCCTCCTCCATGGTCTCTGTGATCAGAGAGCAAGAGCAACACCTCCACAGAGGGATTCACGCTGGCAGGGGAGGGGATACCCTCTGGGGGTATCTGTCTTTCTCCTCTGATCACAAAGGGAACCTGAAGCAGGACAGGTGGGCAGGCCGATCTTGGGCACTCGGGGATCTGATCAGCCCTGGCTTTTCTTGCATGCTTAGTCTTGGAGCTCAAAGGGTTTCTTTCTTGGCAGGTCTGATTTCTACGACTTCACGGCAGCTGGATCGAGAATACAAGGCTGAACATATCCTAGAGGTGGGTAATGATGATTGTAATTAGCTTTATTTACCTACAAGTGTATTAAGTCCTCAAAGAGTTTTCCTTGCAAGTTGGAGCACAGAGAAAGAATCTCATCCCATCAGCTCCCAACTGCTGGGAAACTTAATTAAATGGTATGTGTTAACCCAAGAGACAGCTGCAGCAGTACTGTGGGGTTTATTATTTTCTTGCTGGAGACTGAAGCAAAAGCCCTGTTCTGGAAGCTGTGGGAATGCAGGAAGAGGACTGGAACTGTCCTTTAGCAGGATAGTTGATATGTTGTGGGGGAAAGAGTAAGCCAGAGAAATCCAGCCTGATTTATCTCATTGTATTAGACATTCCTGGGTAGCTTTGGTCACCCCATCCTCAGCTGCTGCCAGCTGTGAGTATTCCCATCAGAGCAATCTGGAGGTATTTCAGTCTCTCAGGGTGATGGGGGATAACATATTTCTGTCTGCAGTGCAACATGCTGGGAGCGTGCACAGGCAGGGCAGGGTGAGGATGGCTGGTACCTCACCAAGCCATTGCAGTACAAACACGTTCAGCAGTGTGATCCCAAATGACCAGCCTGACCCAGTGCCCAGTGCCAACAGGAGCACTGCAAACTCATCCCCCTGTGCATGGACAAGCCCTGCACAGGGCCAGCTACAGCCACCAGGCTTTGCCCTGCAGGGAGAGCAGTGCCTTCAAAAATGTTGAGATGCAAAGGCAGACCCACGCTAAAACCCTGGTGGAGTCATTGCCCACCGGGATGGAGGCTGGCTGGTCACACTCTTAGGTCACGTCTGAGAGCTCTGTCTCCTCCTCCCTTTGCTTGCTGACAGGTGGCTGTCTCTGACAACGGAGAGCCAGCCCTCAAGTCCACCAGCAGAGTCGTGATACAAGTCCTGGATGCCAATGACAGCCCTCCCAGTTTCCCCCACAAGCTCTTCATGGTGCAGCTCCCCGAGAGAGAAGCCTCAGAGACCCCACTGCCGGTCTACAGGCTGATCGCTTCTGACCGTGACCAGGGCCAGAACAGCCAGATCACCTACACCATCGAGGAAGAGGACGAGGGGATATTCACCATCAACCCCACAACTGGCACAGTCTCCTCCAGGAAAGCTTTTCCTGCCTCCGAATACAACATACTCACGGTGAGAGGAGAGGGAAATAGAGAGAGCCCATGGGAAAAGATGGGTGGAGAGGGAAAGAGAGAAATGGGTGCAGAAACAGAAAAGGGTGCAAAAAAGATAAAAGAAGGAAAGAGATGGAGAAAAATACAGCACTGGGAGGAGAGCTTGAATAAGGCAAATGCATTACAGAGAGAGAAACTGGGAGGGAATGATAGGAGATGCAGAAGGTAAGAAGCTATTAAAAATGCATGGTAAATTTAAAATTAACTACCAATTAACTGCCAAGCCAGCCTACCCTTAGAGAGGAATACAGTAATCCATGATCCCATACGGATGTGGGCCCAAACCTGAGCAGTCTGTGGATTCCATCACGCCTCTATTTGGCATTCTGATCGCGCCATGGGGCTGATCAATCAGGCTGATCAATCTGTGGGTCCCTGTGGGTCCCTACAACAAGACTTGTGATCCAGCTCTCTGCTGTGATAGAGCTTGGCAGTTTTACCTGATGGTAAAGAGGAATTTGGGTTGCATGGCTCTGCCGTGGAAGCAGCCAGAGCATGGACCGCTGGCTCAAGATTTGTTTAGCGGAATTTTGGGCGCACTGGGAGCTGAAACTCCTGGTGGGTGGAAGGAGGAGTTTTCCATGGGGTTTCTATGAGCAAACTGAGCCTTCTCCCTGACTGCATGTGTCTTTCTCGGTAGGTCAAGGCCACAGATGGTGGCAGCCCCCCTCTCTCCTCCCACGTGAGACTGCACATCAGCTGGGTTGCCCGGCCCGGCCCTTCCTCAGAACCACTGGCTTTTGATGAACCCCACTTTAACTTTGCCGTGATGGAAACAGATCCCGTGAACCACATGGTGGGAGTGATCAGCATCGAGATGGGCCCCAGCCAAGTGTGGTTTAATATCACAGGTGAGACACAGAAATTGGAGCAGGGCAGCGGTGTCTGGGAGCGCTCGCACCGGCTCCCTTGGCTTTCAGTGCTCGCATGCCTGAGCTAATGAAGTTGTTTGCTTTAGGTGTAGGTGAGTTACGGAGAAAGCTTTCTCACAGGCACCAGAAGGTTTAAACAGCCATTAGACAAAGCTGCCTGTCCAAGGCCTCCAGTGCCAAATGCAATTACCTAACACACTTTTTAAATGACATTCTGGAACTTGCCCATGTTTGAGGTGTTCTCCGATGTCGCACGAGAGGCAGGGCATGCCAGTGCCAGCTCCTCCTGGGAATCAAGTGACACTGCTGGTTTTGCTAACACTGCCGGCAAGGATCCGGGTGTGTGGCTCGCTGTTTCAGACACCCCTCGGATCTCCTTCTATGTTGAGTCTTGAGCAGGGAACTGAGAAGGAAGCATTCCTCAAAGACCTGGTCTGCCCTAACTTGTGGGGCTCTCCCTTCCACCTCACCACATCCCAGGGATGATGTAGACATGGAATGTGGAACTCTAGGGCCTCCTCTAAGACACAGAATTCAGAGGGGATGTGGGTTGTCACCCCAGGGGACTCTGCAGGCAGCGTGTGCAGAACTGGTCCTACCAATGAGGGCCAATTGTGCTCATGTAATTTGATGTTTTGAAGTGGTGCCCCAATCTACCTTGCACAGCCTTTCCCTGGCACTGCCTGCAGGGCCTGCCCTTGTCAGACAAAGCCCTAATTGGGCAAGTGAATAGTTTTTCCCCTTACGGTGTTAGGGCAAGGATAATGGTGTATAAATACAATTAAGCAACAAGAGATACAACACTACCAGGAGCAAGACAGTATCAGTGAAAGGTTTATCCAGCATTAGTAGTGTCTGCTTGAGTTTGCAGGATTTAACAGTGTATTCCTCTGAATGTCATCCCATCATTTCCCTGCTCGGTGCTGGAGCATAGCTTGACCTCATCTTTCCCAGTTCCTAGTGCACCAAGTGATTCTCAAGTGTTTCTATCCTGGTGGAAAAGGACAGGATTTTCTTTTCTCTGCAAGGGAAGGAAAGCATCAGTAGCTGGCAACCAAGAGAGTGGTGCAGAGATCCAGGAGCCTTCAGTACCTCATTCAAAGTTTCACCTTCCCAGACCACAAAGGCTCTGTCGCTGGGGTTGATGAAGTCTGCAAAAACTCTGACAAAGCAACATCTTTCTTCATCTTTCCTTTCTTGGGCTTCTTTGGTTTTTTTCTTTGTGGCACTGTGCACAGAGAGCTGTTATCTGTTTTCTCAGGGAAAAGCATCCATGGGTCTCTCTCCCTCTGTCTCTGCTTCTTTCTGTCTCCTGCCCAGCAGGAAAGCAGTGGTCCAGATGGCTGGTGAGCACTGCATTCCTCCAGCAAGGGAAGATACGTAATTTTACAACCAGCAAAGATTTTACGAGGCTGGTAATAGAATAAAGCAGAATCCAGAGCATCCAGTAGCCAGGAAGGAAGAAGTTGAGACCTGGGATTAATCACACAAAACTGTTTCAGCCTCTCCATCTCTCAGAGCAGCATTGCAGGGTTTAATGTGCAAGAGGGGCCCAACAGGACCCAGCAAGTGAGGCAGGAGAAAGGAGCTGCCATGGCAGGGCTGAGCAGCAGTAGGGTGAGGGACAGCCTTCTGCTGCTGAGCTGCTCAGGCCTGCTGGTCCTGGCACCTCTCAGCCATCTGGGTTGGAGGCAATAGGCTCTGCTCACCCTGGAAGTGCCGTCTGCCTCCCCAACTGTTGGAGTGTTGGGAATTCAGGTGGCTCACGGGCTCCCAGCCGTGGTGACGAGGACCATTGCTGATATGCTCACAGTGTGACCTGGAATCGGAAGCCAGCAAGAGCCCTGTTCAGCCCAGCAGGTCCCTGATCCATGCTAAGCCAGCGATGCTGCATGGCTGGAAACCTTGTGCAAATAAATCAATGCTCAAATGTGCCTGTTGCCAATCTAGCCAGGACATCACATGCATAAGTGCATCCTTTCCCCTTCTCTCCTCCTCATTTTCTCTAATGCCCCTCACCTTCACTCTCCTTTGTCACCATCTGTGACTATCTCTTTGTCTGGCTTCTCCTTGTCCTCCCTATCTCCTGTGTGCATCTATCTATCACGTGTTGTTTTGAGTTTCCAGTTTGAGAGAAACCTTCCCTATGGCACTATCCCCAGTCTAGCTGACTGTAACTGCCCTCCTGTTTCCCTTTTCCATCTCTCCCTTGTCCCAGGTGGTGATGATGACATGGATTTTGACATTGAAAAGAGTACAGGCAGCATGGTCATTGCAAGACCCCTGGATGCAAGGAAGAAGTCAAGCTATAACCTGACAATAGAAGTGACTGATGGGTCCAGTACAATCAAAACCCAGGTAATATTTTTTTCTTTAGTAGAGACCCCATCTAGAGGGAGCACGTGCCAAAGGGAACCTTTCTTCTGAGTCTGCTGAGCTCTGGATCAGTTGCCAGACACAGGAATCTCCTTGATGTTTATGATCTTACACTACACAGTGGCCCAAGCCTTTCCTAATACCAAGCGAAGATTGTTTTTATGTTGGTGGAAACACAATTGGTCTAGGAAAGCCTGGGTCTTTCCTGTTGATCCCAGCCAGCACAGAAGGACACAACACCACCAGCCAAGCTGCGGGGGCAGTTCACACACACTCAGACCTCAACTTGCTCTCAGCTCTTCAGGCTGAATTACAACACATTGACATTAGGGGACAACGTGCCAGCATCAGGGAAATACGTACACAGTTAGGTCAGGCTTGGGTCCATGTTCCCGTGTCAGAGTGTGTTCCTGGGACATGCTGGCCCAGGCACAGCCAGCACAATGCACCTGCAAGAGGTGAGGTCAGGCCCAGGGAGTGAGTGGGGCAGCTGCAGAGATGTTGTGTGCTCTGAGTTGCCCCATATAAAGTAAGTGCTGGTAAAAGGAGGCACTTTGCTCTCAGGCAGCCCCAGTTAAAATTATGAGATTTGGCCGTCTTTACCGACCCTGAGGAGGGGTGTTCAAGGCTTGGTCTTTCACTAGTCATTCTCTCCACACATGAGAAGCAGCCAAAAATCCAGCCCTCACTGCACAGGAAGACCTAGAACGTGAGTCACCTGTCAGTGATGCTTATCGTGGGAAATTCAATGCAGGGGATGGTGAGTGAGGAGCTCCACCATTCCTGTGAAACGTGATGCTAAAATGCTAACGGATGGCCACTTGTCTCAACTATCTTCAGGTATTGTTCCAAATAACAAACAAAGCCCCACCTTGCCTGGTGTGCATTCCCTGCCACCTTGCATCTCATCCCTACGTTTATCTTGGCACTCAAGGCCGCTAGCAGATGTCAAGAAACCTGCTCGTGCAAAACCCCCATGGCATGCTCGGGTTTGCTAAAGGAAGCAAATTATTACACTTGGTTGGGACTTCCTAAGATGCAGGAAGCACATCAGTAGGAGGGTCAGGACAGTCAGGGTAGGAGACCACACAGAAGAAAGTAGTGACTGCACGGGCAGTGTCTCAGTTAATCTCCCCAGGACAGGCAGGATTCGGGATTCCCAGGGGAGTGCTGTTAAATGCAGAGGGGACTCGGCTAAAAAGTTTCTAACAGAAATTTTGCTTCTCCACACACTTGCTGCTCTTGAGATAGGCGAGCCCCTCCCTTCTTTTACCAAACATCCCCCTGCTGTCAGCCTTCTGGTGAGTAAATAATGGAGGTTGCTGTGGAGGCCCCAGCCAGCAAAGCTGGCACCACAGCTGAGCCACTGCTGCTTTCCATGGCAGGCTGTGACTGATTCCCCGTGTGCCAAGTGCAGGCACGTTCACCCTGAGTGCCTTGCCAGATTGGAGAGGTTTTAAAAAAGGAGAGGAAGCAAACTGAAAAACACAAAGGGAATGCACAGCAGAAGTTTCTTAGGGAGAAGGATAAAGGGGCTCCTAGTCATCAAGGATGGCAAAGCCCCAAGAGTTGGAAAACTGTGATGGCTACAGGACTCAGAATGTGTCAGTGCCCAGGAAGGGTTGGTAGCTGAGATTTTACATAGCTGCATGTCCAGTTGCTGCCCTCACTGTGCTGTCTACTCCACAGGCATTTATCCATGTGATTGACATCAACCAGCACCGTCCCCAGTTTCTTGAGAGCCATTACGAGGTGAGGATTCCTGAAGATACCCCCTCAGGGAGAGAAATCCTTCGAGTCAGTGCAACAGACAAGGACAAAGGAAAGGGGCTCATCTACACCATCCATGGCAGCGTAGACCCCAAAAGCATAAGACTTTTCCAGTTGGATCCAAGCAGTGGAGCCCTCACAACAGCAGAAGGCTTCAGTTCCCAGCCCATGCCTCAGCACACCCTCACAGTGATGGTGAGTCCTAACCAAACCCTGCTGAGTCCGCCAGCTTGGCTGGGATATATAGGTCACTGGAGAAATTAAAAAGTGGTTTTAGTCTTTGAGGGAGGATTTGTCTATAACAATAGGGAAGAGGAAAGCAGGGTGTTAACCTTTACTGTATGGTTAAATGTAGTTAACACCCTACATTCTTCGAACCATCTTCTTTGGAGGGCCACTGGATTCTTATAGAATAAAACACAGTGAATGATAGTTAATGTTTGGTTTCAAATTCAAGGCTGAGCTTTGGTGCCGAAACTTCCAGGCTCATTTCCAGCCAGGGGATTGGTACCATTGCAAAACACACCCCTCTGTAAGAGTGCTGATGAGTTACTTGGAAAATGGTACAGGCCAGACTGGCTTGTCCCCGAATGTGACTGTTCCTCCTTTCTTTCTGCTATTCAGGTACGAGACCAGGAGGTCCCCATCAAGCGGAACTTTGTCCGAGTCATCATCCACGTGGACAACTGCAACCTTCACCCCCCTCAGTTCAGCAGCATCCATTACGAAGCAGAAGTGCTGGACTCAGCAGTGGTGGGCACAGAGGTTATACAAGTCAGAGCCCTGGATCAGGACCAGGGAGCTAACGCTGAAATCCACTACTCCCTTCAGGCAGGTGAGAGCCATGCAACAAGACAGTTTAGGTTATGATCATGCCTACATTTCCATGCTCTAACTGATGGCCACTTGACCAGCTTTCTCTTGATGTTGCAAAGAATAGCGAATGGCTACACGGTTCTAAAATGTGATTTTCTTCCTACCCAGAAAAAATGTAGAGTGAGTAGGTAGTTTCCACATTATGGAATATTAATATCCTTTCTTAAGAAGACAGCTTAATGTTGAGTCACTGGTCTAAGAAAAAATGTGACTGGACAAGTTAGAACAACATAAAATCTGCTCCTCTTGTCCATGGGAACAATTCAGTTGTTAGACAAAAGTACTCCAATTCCCACCATAGTCATCATCATTCCACTATTACTACCAAGAAATACATCCTCAAGGAATGGTGAGAACCCTCTCAGCATTGACTGGTGGTGGGTTTGAGTCACTCATGCTCCGTGGGCAAATATTTTATCATTCGCTATAAAGGTTAAAACTTAAGTATTTATGACTGTGCCACACGGCCTATTTAGCCTTTAAATTCTTCACAAGAGAGAAGCCATCCTTTGCTCCATCTTTCTCACTGCAATTTAGATCAAGGACTGAGGAATTTAATTGCTCCTGAAGTATTGGTAATTACAAGCATGACAGGGCTTGAAGGAGCTAGTACTGTCTGTGCTACCATGTTCTGCACACGAGGCAAAAGCTTCAAGCACATGCTCTGCCACCACTAAATATGCTTAAATTAGAAGGGTGTTTATCTCCAATTTACATTTTGATTGATTCAAATGTTAGCTCACAGATCTCAATGGGTTCATTGTTCTTATAATTAAAATAATTTAGAAATGAATTAATTTCTCCCAGTAGAAGAAATAGATGTTAATTAGGTCCAAAATCAGGAGAATCTACGGAAAAGAGGTTCAGAAAACCAAGACCTATGAGGTGTCTGCATTCTTCAGTCTGTAATTTTTCTTCTTGCAGGTAATGGGGAAGGCTTCTTTAGCATCGACCCATATTCTGGAATTATTACAGTTGCCCAGAAGCTGGACCCATCCAGACAGGAGCGATTTACTCTTATTGTAAAAGCAGAAGATCAGGGGTTTCCTCAGCTTAAAGATTCTGCTACGGTACATGTCCACATTAGACCCTCAGATCAAACCCCTCCAAAATTTCCTGAGGCTGAATACATCACAGAGATCAGTGAATCCACTGCTATTGGCTCTCCTCTGGTCCAGGTTTCAGCCACAAGCTTGTCACCAGTCAGCTATGAAATAAAAGATGGAAATGGAGATGGAGTGTTCTCCATGAACTATCAGTCAGGCCTTATTTCCACCCAGAAGAGCTTAGATTTTGAGCAGGTGTCTTTTTACCAGTTGAAAGTCCGTGGCACGAACATGGCTGGAGCATTTATGGACGCAGTGGTGCTTATCTATGTCATAGATGAGAATGACAATGTGCCTGTCTTCGTTAAGCCTGCCTTCGTTGGCTGGATCATGGAGAATGCCCCATCCCAAAGCATGGTTCTGGATGAAAACAATGCCCCCCTCGTGACCTGTGCAACAGATGCTGATCAAGACTCCAATGCTCTGCTGGTCTATGAGATTTTGGAGCCAGAGGCACTGAAATATTTCACAGTGGATCCCAGCACAGGGACGCTGACCAGCCGTGCTGATATAGACTATGAGCTCACCCCAGTTTTCCACTTCAGTGTACATGTGCACGACAGTGGAAGTCCCAGCTTGTTTGCATCCAAGCCTGCCAAGGTCACAATCCACATTAAAGATGTCAATGATTCACCTCCAGTCTTTCTCAAAGACATTTACGACATTTCTGTCCTGCTACCTGCCCACCCAGGGATGGAGCTCTTGTCAGTGCAGGCAAAAGATGCAGATTCAGAGGTGACCTACAGCATCGTGGAAGGGAACTTTGATAATGCCTTCCATATCCATCCACTCACAGGTCTCATCTCCATTCTCAACACTACTGGCCTGAGGAGCTACCGAGAGCTCACAGTCAGAGCTGGTGATGGCTTATATAAGAGTACTGCTCTGGTTAAGCTAAATTTAACTCAGGCACAAGGTACCGGCTTGAAATTTGATCAAGATATATATACAGCAACTGTGATGGAGAACTGTACAGATGAGAAGACTCTAACCATTCTTGGTGTCAAAGGATACCAGCTAAATGAACCCCTTTCTTATTCACTTTTGAATGAAAAGGAAAGGTTCAAAATGATCCAAGCCTCTGGAGTTCTTCAGACCAAGGGTGTGAAATTTGACCGCGAAATGCAAGACATGCACGAGGTAGCTGTGGAAGTGAAGGACAACAGGAAGCCACCAAGAGTGTCCCAAGCCACAGTCAGGGTTTATGTAGAGGATGTCAATGACAACCCCCCACAGTTTGAGAATGTGCCATACTACACCTCAGTGCAGGATGGCACAGAGCCAGGGGATGTTCTTTTTCAGGTGTCAGCAACAGACAAAGACATAGGGGAGAATGGAGCTGTTACGTACTCATTTGCAGAGGACTACAAATACTTTTGGATTGACCCTTACCGTGGAGACATCTCCCTTAAGAGGCCTCTTGATTTTCAAGCTTTAAATAAGTACAACCTCCGGGTCATTGCTAAGGACAGAGGAGAGCCTCCCCTGCGTGCTGAAGAGGAGGTTGTCATCAGTGTGAGGAACAGATCCAACCCTCTGTTCCAGAGTTTGTACTACCGAGTGAAAGTGCCAGAAAACATCCCCCCTTACACATCTATCCTCCACATCCAGGCCCGCAGCCCTGAAGGCTTGCGCCTTATCTACAACATTGTGGAAGAAGATTCCCTGAAACTCTTCAACACCGACTTCAAAACTGGTGTCCTCACTGTCACGGGGCAGCTGGACTATGAGCTAGAGACAAAACACGCATTCACTGTTAGAGCCACAGACACAGCACTTGGATCCTTCTCAGAAGCCAGAGTCGAGGTGGAGGTAGAGGACATTAATGACAACCCCCCCATATTTTCTCAGATCACTTATACAGCATCTGTCTCGGAGAGTTTGCCACCACAGACCCCTGTTGTCCAGCTCTTTGCCTCTGATAAGGATTCGGGCAGAAACAAAGTGGTTTCCTATCAGATCATGGATGATGGTTCAGATGCTGCCAAGTTCTTTAATATTGATGCCAGCACAGGGCAAATAACAACAGCTCAAGCACTTGATTATGAAACAAATCAACAGTTCCGCATGAAAGTCAGAGCTGCAGATCACGGGGTGCCTCCACTCAGCAGCGATGCCCTGGTAATCGTAGATGTGACAGACATCAATGACAATCCCCCTGAGTTCAGCCAGCTGCAGTATGAAGCCAAGGTCAGTGAAATGGCCACATGTGGGCACATCGTGATCAAGGTCCAGGCCTTGGACCCCGACAGCGGAGACACCACCCGGCTGGAATATGTGATCCTCTCGGGTAATGACAACAGGCACTTTGCCATCAACAGCACTTCTGGGATAATATCCATGTTCAACCGCTGCAAGAAGGACTTGGAGCCGTCTTACAATCTCAGAGTTTCTGCTTCAGATGGAGTTTTCAAGAGCACTGTGCCTGTGTATATCAACACCACAAATGCCAACAAATACAGCCCCTCTTTTCAGCAGAATGTGTACGAAGCAGAGCTGGCAGAAAACGCTGAGATAGGAACCAAAGTCATTGAGCTGCTGGCTATCGACCCAGATGGTGGCCCATATGGCACCATAGACTACACCATTATAAATAAACTCGCCCATGAGAAGTTCTCCATAGACAATAAAGGCTGTATTGCCACACTGCAAAAACTGGACAGGGAAAATTCCACAGAGAGGGTCATTGCCATTAAAGTCATGGCTAAGGATGGGGGTGGGAAGGTGGCCTTCTGCACTGTCAAAATAATCCTTACAGATGAGAATGACAACCCACCTCTGTTCAAAGCCTCTGAATACACACTGTCCATCCAGTCCAATGTCAGCAAAGGCTCCCCTGTCATCCAGGTGCTGGCTTATGATGCCGATGAAGGTGCAAATGCAGATGTCATTTACTCTGTTGACTCTGTGGAAGACGTGGCAGAAGACCTTGTGGAGATCAATGCTGCCACTGGGGTTGTTAAGGTCAAGGAGAGCCTTATTGGTTTAGAAAACAGAGCCTTTAACTTCAAGGTGAAAGCTGAAGATGGCAGGCCCCCTCACTGGAACTCCCTTGTTCCAGTGAATCTCCAGATTGTCCCCAGGGAGATGACATTGCCAAGGTTTTCTGAGCCCCTTTATACATTCTCTGCGTCTGAGGATCTTCCAGAGGGGTCAGAAATAGGGTCAGTCAAAGCTTTCGCAGAGGATCCCATTATATACAGCCTGGTGAAGGGAACCACTACAGAAAGTAACAAGGATGAGGTGTTCACACTGGATGAACAAACAGGGGCTTTGAAAATCAAAAAGCCCATGGATCATGAGACCACCAAGTGGTACCAGGTTGATGTCATGGCTCACTGCTCACATCAGGAGACTGAGCTGGTCTCTCTGGTCTCTGTGAATATCCAAGTGCAGGATGTCAATGACAACAGGCCTGTGTTTGAGGCAGATCCCTACAGAGCCTTTGTCATGGAGAACATGCCTGCAGGAACCACAGTCATTCAAGTGACAGCTAATGACCAGGACATGGGCAGTGACGGGCAGGTGACCTACAGTCTGGAAGCAGAATCCGGCAACCTCCGCGGGCTCTTCACCATTGACAGTGAGAGCGGCTGGATCACCACACTGAAAGAGCTGGACTGTGAAGACCAGGAGATCTATCGCTTCTATGTGGTGGCCACTGACCACGGCAGGAAAGTCCAGCTCTCTTCCCAAACCCTGGTGGAGGTCACTGTCTCTGATGAAAATGACAATGCTCCCCAGTTCACCTCAGATTTCTACAAGGGGTCGGTCATTGAGAACGCGGAGCCAGGGCAGGTCGTTGTCACCCTGAGCACCATCGACGCAGACATCTCCGAGCAGAACCGGCGGGTCACGTGCTACATCACCGGTAAGTTTTTCCTGGCTTTAAATCTCCAGTGGGCAAGAAGAGAGAATCGTCTCAAAGTGAGGATTTGATACCTTGTCTGAGAGATTATTAGTAGAAAAATAGTGTTATGCTGACAGTCCTATGAGAAGTAGGAGATGAAGGCCGAGCGCTGTCATGAGCTGGGCTCTTCAGTTAAATGGATCTGGGGAATACAAGTCTTTAGTAACTAATTGCAGTGGGTGGAATGATCATTAAAATAACTGTCTCACCACTGAATCATCCTATTTCTTTGGGAATAAATAAATAAATAAGATACAGGTAAGTAATTACACAGTACTGTAGAAATATTTATTTACTTTCTTAACAAAGGAATAATTAAGGCAATGCAATTGTAATATCTGTTGGAAGGACAGAAGAGGTGGTAAAGCAGGAAGGTTGATTTTTCTCACAGACAGATACTGTGATCTGTACTTAAGTTCTTTGACCCAGCTTTTTCTCCTGCCAAAAGTGCAGTCACTTTACACGTTACACATATACCTGTAGTCAGTCTGTAGTTTTTAATAACTATTTATAACTTTTTGGTATTAAATGTGTTTCCTACAAAACCACTTGGATTCTGGTATAATAAGAAGGCTGCAGTTAGTCACTCTGCACTGGGGGGGATATTTAAGACTATCATGTCAATCTTCGTAAAGGTTTTGGCTAACAAGAAGTACTAAAAATTACTCTTGCATCCCTGAAACATCAAATGTGCCAACTGAAATTAACTACTGCTGTAAAATAACAAAAAAGTTAACACTGGAATGTTTGTTGTGCATCTGCACAAGTAGAAGCTTGATTTTATGGTATTTTTTGACCCTAAAAAGTCTTTCTGAGACCTGGAGCAGATACTTCAAATTAAAATGTTTGTTCAGACTCAAAGGAGGACCCTTCAGGGTCGAAACATTAGGCCAGATCATGCTGCAGCCTGTTATCTATTATTGTAACCATCCAAAACAGGGCAGGAATGCTGGTACTTTCATTTGGTTTATGGCATGCCTAGGTATTTGCAAAGCCTTTAGGAGGAAAGATTTAATGCATTTATGTACTCACATTTCCGCCATCTTAAAGGTAGCAGTAACTTACAACTATTTTAAACCTGAAAGGATGCGCACTTATGTTAGGGGTGAACACCTCATGCTCTTTGTGCTCTGCACGTACAAACACAGGTCAAACTCTACAAATAAACATGTAAATGCAGCAAAAGAGAGGATTAGGTGAACATAGAGCCCAGCTTCCCCCTGTCTGCATTGATATCGAACACACAGAAATTAAATCTGGGCATGGTCTGGTGTTTTCCAGCATCAGAAGAAGAGCTAGTAGAGGTGTCATTGTGCCTCCAGCTCCACAACCTCATCTCTGCAGCACAAATGAAAGCAGAGAGGGCGTGAATTTAATTTATCCCACTGTGCAAGACCCTTCAGAGTCCAACACAAACAGATTCCACAGCCAGCTCTCTTCACTGACTCCTGCTGCCTAACGTGCTTCCTCCTGGGTCAGCAGAGGACATCAGCTCCTTGCCAGGAGAGAAGGATTCTCCAGTGGCAGCATCCAGCCCATTTAAAATCCAATCTGTGTAACAACAGTAGGAGCAGCATGGATCTGGTGGACCAGAGAGCCTGCCTAGTCTGGATTTACCTGTCTCTCATCATTTGGCTCTTACAGAAACAAAAAGCAGCCCCAGAAAACAAAGCTATATATTAAATACCTCTGTAGGTGAAGAGGAAGTACAACTGTACATGGTACCATAACAATAAGATCCAAACAATGTCTGCAGGGTATTTGCAACTCTCAAATCCCTTTAGGAACATGCACCAAGAAAGACTGACAGGCTTTGGGAAGGTGAGACAGTGTGGTTTTGAGGCAATGAATATGCACATCTGCAGAACTTTGCTGAGACTTTCCTGCAATCAGTTGTTTCCTTTTCCCACTGTAATGTGCTGACAGGGAATAACTAAAACATGCAGGATATTTCCCAGCCATGCAGTGAGGTTGACCAAAAGCTCCTCACCTGCTGGATCCACCACCAGTGCCCTCTCTGCATCACTAGTGCAATCAGAGAGCAGTGGAATCATTTAGGTTGGAAAAGGTCTCTAAGAGCATCAAAGTCCTTTGGGTCTCCTAAGGAATCATCAGTGGACACACCTGTATTCCCTTTCCTTATCACTTCTGATTTTCAGCACCTGGTAAATGCCTTTTTTTTGCTTGCTTCCTGCCCCCTTATAGAAGGAGACGTACTGGGTCAGTTCACAGTTGACCAAATTGATGGAGAATGGACAATTTCTTCCAAGAAACCCCTGGACAGAGAAGATACAGAGAAATATCTCCTCAAGGTTATGGCCTCTGATGGAAAATTTCAGGCTACCACCGAAGTGGAAATTTTTGTACTGGATATCAATGACAACAGCCCTGAGTGCGGCCAGGTAAGACAACTGTTCTGGGACATCAGGGGCATAAAGGGAGATCCTGGGAGGGAAAGAACACAATAGAAAAGAAGAAAGAACAGGCAGAGCATGTTAAAGGGTTTGGCGTGTCATAAGTCTTCTCACACAATCCTGTTGCTTTGACTGTGCTTAACAATTTTAATTAAGCTGCATGTCAAGCACGAATATTAAATCTAGCCTCCAAGCATGTTTGCCAGCAGCAAGTGAGAGCCTAAGCCTTATGAAGAATAATTTTTGGAGATAAACAATGCCAGGAAGCCTCCTGGGAAGGGACATGTAAATTACCGAGTTTTATATCCTGCTAAGCTGGGAGATTCCCATCAGGAGGTTTGTTGCTGGAGAGAGCCGATTGCTGGTGTGGACGTCACCCATGGTGAGAACGAACAGAGGTGGTTACTTCCCAAAAGAGATTCAAAGGCTTGTGTGAAATGAGCTCACTGGTCCCAGTCCACACCCCAGCAGCCAAGAACAGGAGGCACATTGTGTTCCCCTATAAACCTCAGGGTTTATCCTTCTCTGTGACGCTTCTGTTGGTCTGTTCCCCCCGCCATATGGGATGGAGGTATTTTGGAGATGGCTCACATGCCGATGATTTCTTCTGTCCTGGCCAGATATTCTACACTGGGAGAGTCTCTGAAGATGCTGGGCCGGGTCTTTTCATTTTGAAAATATCAGCGACCGACCCCGACGTGGGCAGCAATGCCCAAATAACCTATAGCCTGCACGGCCCCGGCGCGGAGGAGTTCCGGCTGGGCCCACACACAGGTGAGAGCAGGACAACGGGATGCTTTTCTCCTCTTCCTCACCCACCCCTGAGAAATGCAAGCTCCCAGCATGGCTCAGCACTTGCCTTCTTCTGAGCAAACACAAGGACTGTTCATTCCAGCTCTCCCAAGCTATAAAGGAATGGCCACAGCGTAGAGGAGAGTGGGCTCTGCATCGTCCTGCTCACTCTCTTTACAAATACTGTTAACATGAAGGGCAGACATAGCTGACAGCCAGCTCTCGAGGAGGAGAGAGCAGCATTTGGCTTGAGCCAAAGACACAAGTTCTAAATTCCAAATCACCTCTTACTGGGTCTTGTCTTGGGCAGTGTATTTACCCAAGCAGATTTGGTGATCACTGTAGAGATCACTTGGAGTTCATTACATTGCAGAAAGCTCAGTGCAGTGGGATTTAGAAGTACAGTTTATTTATGAACAGTTTTATCCCATGATGGCATCCCTTGGATGAAGTTCAGCTCAACTTGCAGGACTCCCCATGCGAAGCCTTGCCAGGGCCCTGGCTGGCAGTGATCCGAGGATAGCCCTGAGCAATGTGGCGTGGACACATCACCACTATTATGTGAATTATTGTCTCCCACGGTTTGCCCAGGAAGGCAGCTGAACCCCTCCGAGGTCTTGTAGGCTGTGGCTGTGAGTGCAGGAGACACGACCACCTCCTGTTCTTTCCCACAGGGGAGCTGACCACATCTGCACCCCTTGACCGTGAGCAGAAGCCCACGTACCACCTGGTAGCCAAAGCCACTGACGGCGGGGGCCGTTCCTGCCAGGCTGATGTGACGCTGATCATTGAGGACACCAATGACAACGCACCAAGGTTCTTCCCCAGCCACTGCGCCGTGGCTGTCTTTGATAACACCACAACAAAGACACCCATCGCCGTGGTTGCTGCCAGGGACCTTGATGAAGGTGAGTCAGAACAGGATTTATGTGTTAGTGGAGTTCATCTTTCATTCTGAATAGAAGCCTTTGAAACCTGGGGAAGTGCTACAGCAACGGGCTTAGATAATTGAATCTTGGCGAAGATGTGCCTGGATCTCGTCGTTGACATGTTCTTGACTACTGGGCTGGCATCAGCGTTTTTGTGGCTCTGTTGGAAGTGCAGTATCTGTAGAAACATGCAAAGCTTCCTTGAGAACAAGCTCAGTGACTGTAGCTGTGATGCACAGCACAAACTGTGACACAGAATCGAAACTGGACAGAAATTTTATCAAAGGTGGGGACTGAGAATGAGTGTAATAAAGAAAAAAAAAGAGTTTTAGGTATGAGTGGGGGTAGACACTATGGACGGAGAGGTCCTTCTGAAGACAAAAGTTTTCATAAATACGGGTAAGGCTCCTAAGAAATGAACTTTCAAAAGACCTCTCTAGCAGAGACTGCATTTATGATGACAGAGTAGCAAAATCATATCTATCTTCTCTGGAAGCAGAAGTGAAGGGAAATTACATTTGAAAACAAGATAATTAAAAATGGACAACACTAGTAAAGGCAAATAGTAGATAATGGTGAGGGTGGTTAGAGGTCTGAACCTGCAGATGGACAGGAGCACGCTTCATGTTCATATGACATTCATACAGCTTTCATTTTCTCTGAGAATTGAAGTTCATTAAGCACACATAGTCCTAATGGATTATAAATAAATAAACCCAGAAGCATCCCTACCCATGAATTATTGCAGCCTGTCCCTTACCCTTCCAGGTCTCAACGCTGAGGTGGTCTATTCTCTGCCTGACTCTGCCAATGGACACTTTTCAATTGAGGAAACCACAGGGGTGATCCGCCTGGAAAAGCCTCTGAAGGATTCACAGCACTCAGCGTTTGAGCTCACAGTCTGTGCCACCGACCGGGGCACCCCGGAGCCCCTCTCTTCTCTTGGCACTGTCACTGTCTCCATTGTGGATCTCAATGAATACCTGCCTGTTTTCCTGGCCCCAGAATATGTGGCCATGGTAAAAGAAGACGTGGCTGTGGGTACCGAGGTCCTCAACTTGTCAGCCCTGACAAGGGACAATGCAGAAAATACGGAGATCAAGTATGAAATTGTGAACGGCAATGACCATGGGAAATTTCAGCTCAACTCAAACACAGGTAAAATGATCTTGTGCCCAAGCAGGTCCAGGTTGATCCAATATCAGACTGTCTTTGTGTGCATCTTCTCTGGTTCTTCTCCATTTGACTTCCACATTTGCTCCCCTCTGTCTTTACCCAGCACAAGGGTAGGGAATACAGTTTTCTTTTCTACTGTAAATTTTGCCATCCATGTCACTTACAGAATGATCCAAATCTTACTGAAATTAATGGAAATATTCCTGTTATATATCTAGGACCTGAGACAGGTCCATGTGAATGAGGATGAAGAACAGCATGAGGAAATTTTCCCTCTTGAAAATGCAAGAGAAAGTGGTTTCATTTAAAAAGTCTTTCCACCCAGGTCCCATGAGGAACCTGCAGCCCAAGGTAACAGGCAACTTTATTAGGTAGCAGTCAATGAACGCAGATAATAGCACCCTAACCATGGGCAGGTGTTGAGCCAGGATTAGCAGCCAAATAAAGCCCTGTTCTGTTTGAACAGCGATGTGGTAAGAGCTGTTATCAGAAGGCCAATGTTAACTCCCTGAAACAAGCCCTAGGCTGCGTCAGCAATGGCCTTCTGCCCTCGGCTGTAACATCCTCATCAATGGCACCTCAGCCTCGCTGCTCACAAGGCCTTTGCTCATTTTTCTACATCGATGTGGTCAAAGTTAGGTCAGCTGCACCATTTCAGTTGGCAGTTTGACAGTTGCCTTGGCATATCTGCAGTATTCCAAGAAATCGTACGTCCCATTCATTCCAAGTGTTTGTCCTTTCCTCCTCATCTGCCAATGCAGGTGCCCTATACATCAACGGGAGCCTGGACTTCGAAGCAAGTCACGAGTATTACCTGTCCATCGAGGGCACGAGGAAGGGCTCAGCCTCTCTCAGCGATGTGACCATGGTGGTGATCAACATAACTGACATTAATGACCATGCACCGGAGTTCGTCCAAGATCCTTACGTCACTGATATCCGGGAGGATGCCGCTGTTGGAGAAATCATCCTCACGGTATGATAACAAACCAGGCCAGCTGTCTTTACTTGTTCTTCACTTGTACAATGCACTATTCACTGCTCTTTTTCACTTTACTTTTTCGTGGACACAGCAACCTCACTGGGTTGGTGACATTCATTATATAAGATTAAAGCACGACTTTAAAATAGGATTATTGACAGAATATCTGTGACTACATAGGCATGGAGAACACTTTGCTTATAAGACATCTTTAAATGAAAGCTAAGGGTGGGCTTCAGGAGCTTTGAGAACCTCCCAAGGGAGGAAAAAGGCCTGAAAAAGACCAAAGGCCTTGTGACCTAGGGAAGGCAGAGACTTCTCTGAGAAGAATAGCAAAGCCCAGGGTAGTTCCATGTGTAGTTTTCTGTTCAGACTGTTACCATCACAGGGTTGGTAAAGTCAGGAAATGGACAACAAGAAAGCTGAGAAAACTATTGCCTTGAAAAAACTACTGGATGACACTTACTTGAATCACCTTCCTTTCCTCCTCCTCATTTGAGGCAAGCTCAAACCAATACCCTTAAATGGCAAAGAGGTCCCACTTCTCCATGGCACATCCATTTTGGCCCAAGGGTCCTAGCAGGTTTTATTTTTCTCCAAACAGGTGTCAGCTGATGACTTGGATGGGTCAATGAACAATCAGATCACATATTCCATCGTGGAAGGGAACCCGCTGGGACACTTTGCCATTCAGCCCAAAAATGGGCAGATCAGCATCGCCAGGCATCTGGACAGGGAGGAGGTGAGTTCAGGAAAATGAGAACAGGAAGGCTGAAACAGATGTGTCCCAAAAGACTGAGGGAGAACAGCTTACTCAGCTACCTCCTGTTTTCTGGATTATTTACTTGTAATACTGTAGGTAGAAGACAAGCCGCTGATTTGTTTTCTAGACTCACAGATACTGCAGTAGAAAGGCTGGGCTTTAGGAAAGGCAGTATAGAATCATGGAATGGTTTGGGTTGGAAGGGACTTGAAGGATCATCAAGTTCCAACCCCTGCCATGGGCAGGGACACCTTCCACAGCTCTGAGTTTTGGTCTGCTCTACTGGTGCTTCAAGCTGGCTGGGTGAGAGTCAGCCCCAAACTGGAAACCAGCACAGTTTGGCTCTGCAGCTGTGCATTAGAGCATTACAGAAAATAGGTGTGGGGAGAAGAGAGGTCACGTGGACAATCTCTCATTCATGAAACAGCAGCAGCTTGTCTCACCTGCCAGAGTTCAGAAGCCTTTGGACAATGCTCTCAGGTACATGGTGGGATTTTTGGGGTGTCCTGCACAGGGACGGGAGCAGATCCTGATGGGTCCCTTCCAGCTCCTATTATTCTGTGATTCTATGATTCTTAAAACTACCAGTGACAGGTGTTTCCCCAGCTTAGTTTCATCCATCTTTGCCAAGTTGTTTCTCTTCTCTGCAACTCTTGTGAGGCTGTTTTAGTTTAGCAATGAGCTTCGAGTGAGATTTATGGATGGAGAGCCTTAGCTAAGGGCAAAACTGTTGACACAATGGTGCATGGCCTCGGGCATTTCAACAAGCTGCAGCAGAATAAAATTTCAATGTGAAAAGGCCACCATTCTGCCATTTCTCCAAGTAATCCTGTGCTACAAATCCTCCAGATCCCCAGTTATTCCCTGACAGTTCGAGCCACGGATAATGGCCACCCTGCTCAGTTCAGTGATGTCCCTGTGCACGTCCATGTGTCTGATGTCAATGACAACCCTCCTCGGTTCTTCCAGCTCAACTACAGTGTGGTGGTGCAGGTAAGCCAGGAAACAGTTTGTTCTCCCAGTCCCTCCCATGGCTCTAAGGCACACAGGCCGGGGCTGCTGTTGGAGCACAGGCGGGAGATGAATCACATTGCTGCTTTGTGCTCTGTGTGTTCTAGGGCGGGAGTGGGATTTGTTTCCTTGTTCCTGATCCAGCAGCTCCTGAGGCATTCTGGGTTCCACTGGGCTGTTTCTCTTTGCTTACCTTCCTCCAATAGCATCTCTCCCCATTTCAGGAGAATGCTCCCGTGGGGACAAGTGTCCTGGAGCTGATAATGAGCGACAGAGACTCCCCAGAAAATGGACCGCCCTACTCATTCCAGATCACCCAGGGCAACGATGGGAAAGCATTTGAAGTCACCCAGAATGGTCTGCTGGTGACATCATCTGTCCTGAGCAGAAGAATGAAAGAACAGTACTTACTGCAAGTCCAGGTAGAGCCTGTGTTACTGTCCTATGTCTGAATTCCCCAGCCAGCTTAAGTAGCAATAAAATGTGATTAGCATGGCCCAGCTGAATGAAAACATCTCTGGCTTTGAAGAAATCCAATCCAGGTTCAAATTGTGTGGTTTGGAGCCAGCTCCAGAGCTCATTTCTCCACACAGTCTGCCCACAAGAAGCAGGGGGGCCAGCTTCTGTGTTGATAAAATCAGATAATATGATCATGAAAAATACTCTGTCAGCAGTTTCCTTAGACAGATGCTTTCCCCATAATCATTCTAGTGAATTCCAATTTAAAGTGAGACCTGGATCTGGTCCTACAAGCTTTCTCTAATTATCCTTGTCATTTAAGAAGTGGTTTAAGTTCCTCTTCAAAAAGGATTTCTATTGTTGCAGAATGAATTCATTATTTTTCAATGTTATCAGTAAGGATAGTCCATTACAAACAAAAGGATAATGACATGTAAAGTACATACTTCTTCAGTAATGGCAGTTGTTGTAAAAGCTGGGTACTATTATATTACAAACCTCAACCTCTAACTGCTTAGCATTAGGGCAAAATTTATCCCATAATCTGATTATTCGCATTTTTCTGTTTGAGGTTCCTTGACTCAATGCTAGATAGACATTGTCAAAGATGGGACAGGGTTTTTAAATAGCCTGGAAGGTGAGCGAATGTGTTGATGTGTGTAACTGCTTTACATCTCCAGACATTCAGTTACGCTTTGAACCACAAGGATTGGCAACATCACGAAAAATTGTTAACCCTCAGGGATTCAGAGCCACTAAGAGGTGCCTCAGCTGCTGCTGAACGCACACGAAAGCGAGTGTGACGCCAGCACTATCAGAAGGCCTCCATCAGTCTCCATGCTGGAAGGGATGCTGCCCTTTCCCAGGGGCCTTCTCCAGGCAGAGCACCAACACTGCTGCCAATTTTTCCCATTCCTTGTTCATTCCCAGCTT
The DNA here is from genome assembly GCA_013397935.1 of Dasyornis broadbenti. Classification (NCBI taxonomy): domain Eukaryota; kingdom Metazoa; phylum Chordata; class Aves; order Passeriformes; family Dasyornithidae; genus Dasyornis; species Dasyornis broadbenti. Next base: position 308,811 of record VZRN01000753.1, read on the forward strand.
GCTGCCTGACAGCTTCCACTCATTGCTCCCTGCAAGGCACTTGCCTTTGCAAGACCTCACCAGTCAGGTGAGGTGACAGTAAGTCAGTGTGTGGCTGTAACAGGTCCTTCTGTTTTCCTTGCCAGGTTTCTGACAGCGGCATCCCTCCCCTCTCCTCATCTGCATTTATAAACATCCAAGTGACTGAGCAGAGCCAATACGCCCCCTCAGCCCTTCCCCTGGAAATATTCATCACCACCAACGAGGAAGCCTTCCGAGGTGGCGTTCTGGGCAAGATCCATGCCACGGACCGGGACCCCCATGACACACTGGTGTACACTTTGGTGGCACAAGTGCCCAAGGAGGGGCTCTTCTCTGTCGGGCCTGCAGATGGGAAGATCATTGCTGGGGACAAGCTCCCCCATGGCCACTACCTTCTGAACGTGACAGTCAGCGATGGAACATTCACAGCCACCACGAGCGTCAGCATCCACGTGTGGTGCTTCACACAGGAGGCCTTGGACAAGGCAGTGGTGCTGCACTTCCGACACCTCTCCCCTGAGGAGTTTGTGGGGGACCATTGGCGCAACTTGCAGAGGTTTCTGGGAAACATCCTTGTCACCCGGCGCCAGAACATCCATATGGCCAGCCTGCAGCCTGCAGCTGCCTCTGATGGAGTGGACCTGCTCCTGGCTGTTGGAGAGCCACACGGCTCCTTGTACGAGCCGCGGGTCCTGGCAAACAAGCTCACTGGGTCAGCTGGGGAGATGGACCAGCTCGTCGGGCTCCGGATGAAGAAAGCGATCCATGTGCCCTGTCATGGGTCAGACTGTGCCCACCGTGTCTGCAAGGAGACCATCCAGCTGGATCCAGGCATGATGTCTACATACAGCACTGCCAGGCTCAGCGTGCTGACCCCACGGCACAGCTTGGAGCAGATCTGCTCGTGCAATGGTGAGCAAGCCTTCCTGCCTGTGTCTGACCCTAGAAATCTGGGCAGATTGTGTTTTCCTTCAGTGTACTAAAGAGCACCTGGGTTTTCCATGGAATTAGGTTGCCCAGTGACCAACAGCTCTGCTTGCAATTTCAAAGACTCTTAGAGTTTGAAAGTTTCACACAGCCTGTTTTTTTTTAAGTTAATCTCCTGTAGCATTTAGTAACAGCAACATCTGTCTCTCTCACTCGGACAAGTCTCTCATACATGGCAGGTAATGAAGGTCAGTGATCAGAATTTTGATCCGTGATCTCGTGTTGATCCTGGACGTGGCAAAGCAGAGACTAACTAATAAATTTGAGGAAAGCCAAATAAAGCATATTTGTTGTACAGACTCTAGAATAGTTCCAGAAATAATTGGAGGCAGCAGAGATAGATGTAAATATCACTGCTGCAGGAATGTAATGGGATACCACAGAATAATATAAAGACTTACTAAGGATGGGGAAATTCAAGGGTGTTGGAGACCATGCTGAGGGCACCTTGAAGGTTCTATAGGACAGAAATAGCCAGGCTGATATTTCAGGGCTGCTTCACAGTTGAGTACATGGAAGAAATACTGGGAGCTCCCAATGGGACTGTGGGAGATGCAGTGCAGGGATCCATGGGCTACCATGGGTGGGACAGTTGTGGCATCATGCTAGGAAAAGAGGCAAAGTTCGATACAGTCCATAGGCTGCAAAGATGAGATCTTTCTTTCATTCTCCTTTCAGGAACAGCTGTGAGGTTTGGAGGCCACAGCTACATTTGGTACCAGCACTCCCAGGCCAGCTCCTGGCACATGCACTTTCGCCTCAAGACCCACCAGCATCACGCAGTCGTGTTCCACGCCAACGGGACTGACCACGCCACCCTGGAGGTGTGTATTGCAGTGCAGCAGGATTTCTCTCCAGAGTTTAAAAAAAAACCCTTACTTTTTCAGGGAAGGGAATCACGGAAGGAGGATTCAATAATATGTACCCTAATTTAATTCATGTAGCTGAAATACAAGATTTGGGAAGACCAAGTGAGAGCCAAGCACAGTTTATCAATTGCTGCAGCCACAGTGAATCGTTCTCTACACCTATGAATGTGTGTGTTGGTTTCTGGTGTGAAGTCATCAGACACCCATAGCAGACGTACATCACCTTCTTTCCTTACAGCTTGCTTCTTCATTCCTCTCTTCCATCACAGCTCTCAGGACAAAGAATTTACCAGGTGGAGTTGTCCCTAGACCGGTCTGCTTCTACTTTAGCTAAGGGCAAACTTTCCCCCAGACCTCAAATTAAAGGTCCTTTACAATAATGGACAGAATAGACAAAACTGAGACTTAAATATATTTTTTGCACACACACCCCCATCTTTTCAATCACTTTCTTCAGATAGTCCATTGTTTAAAACACCTGCAGAGACAGGGACATTTCAGTCAGATCACTCTTCTCCCTTTGGCTAAACACTGAACCTGCCCAGTATTCAAAGATCATCTCCCTCTTCCACTTTGGCAACCAGAAGGAAAGCAGCAGGCGACTAAAGAATAGGGGTTTTGTATATTCCTCATCAATTGAATTCAGACTAATTGGAGACTAAGATCACAGGACATGCTTACCAGCTTACAGAGATTTGTCCTTGAGACTGACCACATTGAGATCTATACACTATAACCTACCTGGAATTGTTCATCCTGTCCTTGAATTCCTTCATCCCTTCTCATCGTTTCACAACCCAATCTTCCTATTGTGAAACACTTTTCTTTCCACTGTTATAAAAGACCCACACAGACAGGGCCCGGCACAGCAGCCAACCCCCAGACACATGCCTGTTGCACATATTTCAAGCTCCTGCTGCCACAGCCATCACTCCTGAAGAGCAGGAGCAGAGAAATATCATCCATATGTCCTGTAGCCATCTCTTGAAAGTGACTTTAAGCTGCACTGTAAAGGGCCAGTGAGAAAAACTTCTCAAGAAGGGTGTCAAGCTTTTTACCCCACCTCTGGGAAGGAGAGTCACCAAATAGTTCAGCAGAAGGAATCCAGCACTTTAGATGGTGCTCAGGAAGTACAAGATGGTAGGAAACTCCACTGAGCCAGGCCTAGCAGAGGGAGTCAAGGGAGAAAAGGCTCGTTATTGGTGGAGTTCAGAGTGCCCATGATCTCCTGTGCCCAAGCTTGTCTCCACAAGCTTTTCAATGGGAAGCATTCATAAAGCCTCCTCCATAAAAGTGCCTGTGAATCATTTCTTTCCTGACTCATTTCATTAGCAATATCTTAGGGATAAAAATGTTTCTAAACCACCTGGCCTGAAACATGAAGGAATTCCTCAAGATTTTAAACTTTGTCAACTGCAGTACTCCAGATATGAGCCAAAACCTTGAGAGGACCATAAGTGATGCTTTGTAGATTTGGTGGAGAAGATGAGCTCTCCCAAGAGCATGCATATCATCGCTTTTTCTGTCTCTAAGCTCTCCTGATGTTCAGAAATAGGTTGCAGCAAGAGGATGGCAGACCAGGCAAACTGGGAAAGGCTTGGCAGCCTGTCAGTTCTTGCTCCAGGGAATCGAGTTCTCAGCTGTCTCCCAGCCCCAGAAACGGATAAGTCAAATCTACAGACCCATCTGAAGTGAAATCATGTTCCTGCAGATGAAGTGACAAAGTTCTCTGGTGTGCTTGCCAGTTGTGCAAAGGGATTTACAGACGTGTTGCCCTGAGGCCCTTCCATGGCATGTGCCAGCTGCTTCTTGTTCTTCCCTCCTTCAGCAGTTGCTCTCTCCTCCCACTGGGAATTATTTATACTGTGGGCTTCTCTAAGAGTTAACTATTGTCCTGCTCTGCTTTTGTCTCCTCTAGAGTAGCCCCTTCATATTGTATGTGAGTTTCTTTAGAGTTAGTGTAGCCCATAATCCTTCTTCCTCTTCTAACCCCTTCCAAGAATCAGCTCTCCTCACTGTCTCTAATGTCCCCCATGGACATCTCTCTTGCCTGGGATGAATGGCTTGATGTTACACAGCAGGCTCTGCAGGTTTCCCACTAACACTTCACCCCATCTCTTTTCTCCTTCTCCACAGCTCTTGGCTTTTGTGAGACAGAGGTTTTATCAACAAAGCACTGGGGAGAAAAAGGTTAAGTAGGGATTTAACCCTGACTTTGCCCTGAAACAACACAGCTAACTTTTCCTTTCTCCATCCTCTGTGACTTTTAAAGATGGATCTTGGGCCACAAATAGGAATTTCTGATGTCCCAGTTTAATGCAGAAGACATTGATGTGGTTCATTTTCAGCAGCTCAATAATTTGTCTCTCTCCCATCTGCTGGACATCAAGAATTGGATTGCAGCACATCAGTAGCTTTGGCCTGGCTTTCCTGCATGGCTACAACAGTAATTCCTTTCTCTGCTTCCCAAGTCCTCCTTTCCTCCAGAGAAAGCTGCCAGTGCTTCTCCTCAATACGATCCTTTCACCACCCTCACCCCTGCCAAAGGGGCAACTGCTCCAGCACCTTGCCCACCACTAATGAGACAGTGAGAACAGAACAAAAGCCACGTAGCCCAGAACAAGAGTCCATCTGTGCCTGATGATGCAGTGATGGATAGTCTGAATGCCAGGGCTCTGATCAGGCTCAGGAAGGTGGGAGAAAGGGCAAGCAGCTGCAGCAGTAGCAGTATGATCCCGTGGCTCTGCTCTCTGTTACGTGTAAAGATGAGCTTCCCTCCCTGCATGCTGGTCAAAGGCTGCGGGGAAGGACCGTGGGTGAAATTGTGCCAGAGAGATGAAGGTGTTTTGCAAAATACAGGGGTTGCAGTCACTTAATTGATCCAGGCATAGGTTAATACAGGTGAAAGGGCCTGTATCTGTCTAGCTGGTACTTCTTGGAGTCAGAAAGTGGGGAGTCATCCTGACTGTCAATGTGAAGGCAGAGAGAGAGGGGAACAAGTAACAGGAGAATGTCAAAACCCTTCATAAACAACAGCCACCCATGTTACAGCTGCATGTGACTTCTGTCTTTTACAGATGGTTAATGGAGTGCCTCAGCTTGGGTACAGCTGCCGGGGGAGCTCTGCTGGGAACCTCTCCTCCTCAAGGTTTGTGAGTGACGGCGAGTGGCACTCAGTGTTCCTGGAGGTGAAGAACACTTCTGTCCGCCTGCTCATCGATGGCTTGGGAAACGCCTCTCTCCAGCTGCCAGAGACCTGTGGTACCTCCCAGGGCAGACGAGACCTGATTTTTGGGGGCCTCCGGCAGTCGCTGCAGTCCCAGAGAGTCACACGGGGGTTCAGGGGCTGCCTGGACGTGGTTGCAATCAACGGCAGAGAAGTGGTTCTCCTTCCCGGGAAAGGGCAATCAAAGGAAGTCTTGGAGGAGGTGGGGATAAGGCAGTGTTGCTCCCCCACCGGTGCCTGCAGTAGCAATCCGTGCCTCAACAACGGGATGTGCTCCGAAACTCATGGAGGAGGTATGTGAACATCCCACGCAGAGCTGTAGGAGAGCAGTAAGCAGTGAAGGGGGGGAAAGGTGCAACAACTTCATTCGTCCCCATAGTGGGACTACTCCAGTGGGGAAGCAGAGGTCCTCTGTCCTAGGGAACCTCAAGTGACTCAGTGCAGCAGCAGCTGCAGGGTATGAGATCATCATCCTGGCTCTCACCAGTGGACCGTGGGCCCAGAGGGCAGGAAGGTGTTTCTAAGGAGTGTACATGACATAGGAGAGCAGAGTGTTGCCAAAAACTCAAATGCAAATAGAAGTTCCACCCACCCCTCTGCATCCTTTTTGCTTAAGGAGCTGTTAACAAGGCTGGAATCGGGCAAGATGGGATCATGCAGCGATGGTATCTGGGCAGAAACAAGCCAAGATCTTGGTCTCTTCCCACTGCAGTGAGCGACTCCCCAGGGCTATGCAAAGGAATGTGGGAAAACCTAAGCTCGAATCCAAGAGTCCCAGGCTAACATGGGGTGCACCTACTCTACAGAGGTTTGATACAGTCTCTGCCCTAGGCAGTGTCACTGCTGCCCCATTCCTGCCATCACAGGGGCTCCTTGCAGTGAGCTGTGTCACAGGGACAGGGGCTGTGAGGAGAGGAACTGCTCTCAATGATGTCCATCCCGTGTGTCACTGCCCTGCACCGCGTTGTAGCTGCCAGCACAGCAGGGCTGCACCTTGTAACACCCCTGCTATGGAGCCAAGTACTGCGTATGCCTCGGCCCCTCCGAGGGGCAGTGGGATGCTTCCCACACTGCTGCATGGGGCAGAAGCTGCTTCTGCAGCTCTGTGCTCTTTGGGACCCTTGCCAAAGCACACCCTGCCCAGCGAGCAAGTGAGGACAGAGGAGGCACCACCTTCTCCTGCCCTGCCCGCAGCCTCTGGGAATGAGATTCCCAGCCCTGTCGACTCAGCAGCTGCCTGGTTCGGGTGAACTTGTTTGACATCAGGTGTAAATGTACAGAACAGTTACTCTGGCTGGCACTCACACCTCAGCATTCAGATCCTCTGCACTGGGCTGGAAGGGGCTCCAAGCCCACGAGGGCAAAACACATCTCCACTCCAAGTCAAGGCGTCCCCTGCTTTCACTGCAGATAGAATACAGTGCGAGGGGGAGGTGGGAAATCACTCCCTCACTAATAATCTAATGATCGTCCAGTGCCCTTCCCATTGTTTCCTTCTAAGATGAACAATTAATTTCTCCTGTAAATGACGCCAGGAAAGAGCCTGTGGGACAGGGCCCCAGGCAGGACATTGCTGCAGGGAAGGGATTGCGCAAGGGATGTTGATTTGTGAGGTTATCATGGTTTCTTGGCTTCCCTGAATGCTGTGGGCTCAGTCCTGGGGACCCCAGGCAGGCAGCATGAGTTTATGCAAAGCTTGTGCCCAGGGATCTGGGGCGTGGGATTCCAGCATAGGCAGGGAGTCGCCTGTGGGCGCGAACCACGTGGCCGTGTGAGAACACGTCTGTGGGGAGAGGGCCCAGGCCAGCCCAGCACCATCCCAACCACAGCGCTCAGGACCACAAACACATGTGAGCCCCACATCCAGGAACGTGTGTTTGGGCACACACAGCCCTGTGGGCAATGTCCAGCACCTGCTGCACCAGTGTCAGCACGTCCTTCTGGTACAGCCACTGACACACATGTGGAAACAGGCCCACGGTTGTTTGCTCCATGCTCTAAAGCAGGGTTGTTTAGCTTGTGGATGAGTAGCAAAGACTTCTCAAGTGTGCTGCAAGGTGGAAACTCTGTATTTCCCACACAGCAGGAGCAGCCAGGTGATAAGCAGGAGCTCAGCACAGCCAGGAACGTTCCCATGCTCAGGGCTACACTAAACAGCAGCCAAAAGCACAAACAGCAGCAGCCCCCTCGAAGCCCCTGGCTGTGCAGGGTTTCTCTCTGGCTGTCAGCAGACATCTCCAGTAAGCAGGAGAAACTCGGCATGTTGGGACAGGCACTTCATACCACAAGTACTTGTAGGACCAAAGACTCCTGGGAACAACAAATTACAGGGGATTGCACTTACCAGAGTCAGAAACTGTGAATCAGCCAGCCAAATTCCCCTTCCTTTATCCTGAATTTGTCCCTCAGCTTCTCCATGCAATGAAGCTTTGCCCTGACTGCATCCCTGGTCTGTGTCAGGAGGGGACAGGCTTGACTTGTTGCTCAGAGAGCTCCCTAGTGCCACTGCATGGCCCCAGAGTGGCCACCCAGCCTCCAGAACCACACCCGGTCCTGTAATGCACCCACCAGGCCTCCAGGGATGGCCTGGGTGCCCCACAGGCAAATACCTGTGCTTGGGTAGCTGTGTGGAGCCTTCTGTGGGGGCCATCAGCACCAGGCACTGCTCCTCCCTGTTCTTGCCCATTTTTCCACACAGATATGTTCACTCTCACCCTCTCCAGGTTACACCTGCATCTGCCCCGGGCTGTTCTCTGGTGAGCACTGTGAGCTTGGGGACAGTCCCTGCGAGTCCAAGCCCTGCCTGCATGGGGGAACCTGCACCATCTCAGCCACCGGCTACTCCTGCCACTGCCCTGACTGGTACCTGGGCGAAAGGTAAGGCCTGGGGGGCTTTGGCATGGGTGATGTCCCATGATGGGCTGGAAACATGAGCATTGCACATTTCTGGAGCTCACCAGACCCACACACTCTGGGATTAGTCACGTGTTGCAGGTACCCGAGCATTGCAGTAGGGAGGAATCCAAGGGCAGAGTTGAGCAGAACAGGACCCAAAGAGCTCTGCCATCATGTGGCCATTGCCCATCTGTGCCCATCTCTTCTGAGCAGGAGGGAAAACAGAAAAATCTCCTCTGCTTGCAGATGCTTTGATGCCTGCATGTGCAGTGGGGCAGTTGAGAGCCTCTTGTTGCTGGGGGGAGTCTCTCCCCACACGCTGTTGCTCCCCATGACATGAGCTGAGTTCAGCTGTGAGGGGAAGGACTTTGGCTGTGGTGGGGAGAGCTCAGCTGTGGTGGGGGCCTGGCAGCAGGGTGCAGGCAGACACTGTACTGCGTGGCAGGAGGGTGCCGTGAGGCTGGGGGAAGCTGCCTGGCACTGTTGTGAGGTGTCCCCTCCTTCAGTAAACTCAACACCCATCCTGTGGGGTGCTAAAGGGGACTATTTCTATCTGGAACCAGCTCTACAGGGCTCATGGGAAGGGAGTCTCTCTCCCAGGTCACAGCTGAAATTCATCCAACTCAAATCTCAGCTCGAGGCACTGAGCATCACCACTGCAGCCAAGCAGCCCCTCCAAGACCCCCACCCTGCCTGCAGCCCAGCCTGGTCAGAGACACCCAGCACAGGCTCCAACAGCATCGCACCCAGTTCATCCTTCTGGCTTGGCCGTTTAGCCAGGATGAGCGCTGCTTCTGTGGATCAAGGCAAAGGCAGAAATTATCCGTGCAGCTCTTGGAGTAAAAGCCTGTAGCTGAGCATTAGGTGGCAGTGTAATACCTGAAATCAGCCGGAGCCTGTGGGTGCACTTTGCACACCCCAGCTCACACATTCTAAAACAGTAAATACAACAAGAGCAGTGCAAACCTCAAAGAGTTTGTTCAGTAATGAGAATTTTAAAAAGGAAGGAGAGCCAACAAAACACTATATTCCCCCTAGCATGGGGAGGCTATTGCTGTTGGAAGGAAAGGTCCCCTCTACTGTTGGCAAACATTTAGGTTGTGTGGGCGGAGCAGGACAGAGAATCAGAAATTCCATCTCAGTTCTGCAGATGCTCCATAAAATATCAAAAAGCCTCTCCAAGAAGGATGACCATTCACCATCTCACAGGGTAGTCATTCCCCAAATGTTTGCTGCAACATGCAGACAGCCACAAACTATCCAGAGGCTCAACAGAGCCTGGAGCATTTTTTAAGCGGTTAACACACCTCAGACTGACCCTCAACTCCGTAATTTAGAATGGGAGCATCTCTCTATGCAGTGTTAGTCCTAGAACTTCAAACACTCCTCTAAGGCAGAAAGGCTCCCATTTTAATTTGGGCATATGACTGAAAAATAGGACCACCCTGTAAAACACTGTGTTTTGAAAGCATTTTATACACAAGGATCCTCTGCCAGGATAAGCAGGTAGCAAGAATCCAGCGAGGGAGGGAGAGCAGACGAGGATAGAACATCCTCGGATGGTGTAAGTCAGTGCCCCGAGCAGGATGAGGCAGTTTTGATACATCCCAGACTGATGATGGTTGTCTCCATCCCTTTCTCCCTACAGGTGCGAGAAGCTGGTGGAGGAGTGCCAAGACAACCCGTGCCGCAACGCTGGGCGCTGCGTGAGCAGCCAGGGCTCTGTGCGCTGTATCTGCCCATCAGATTATCAGGGGGACTACTGCACCCAGCCCATCATCACCCCCGCCATCGTGCCCACACAGTGGGCGCTGGGCCCCGAGGAGATCGCGGAGATCGCAGCTGGTGTGCTGGGGGCAGCCATCCTGGCCGTGGCTTTTGTGCTTGTCCGCAAGCGCTGCCGCCACCGTGCCAAGGCTCACAAGCCTGTGGCCCGCGAGGATCCCGACCTGCTCTCCAAAAGTGAGTTCTCCAAGAGCGTGGGCGTGGGCACCCAGGCCGTGCCCCCCATCGAGCTCAACATCCTCAGCGACACGGCACACAACAACCTGGACCGGGCCACACCGGAGCAGCGCAAAGCCACCGGCACCCCTGAATTCGTCACCTTCAACTCGGCCAATGCCCCGAAGCACCGGGGCACCATTGTGTGCAGTGTGGCCCCCAACCTGCCCCCTGCTGCACCCCCGTCCAACTCTGACAACGAGTCCTTCATCAAGTGCACCTGGGCCAGGGAGGAGATGGGTCAGTAGCCACAGCTTTTTCTTGCTCTTATACATCCCTCTTCTCCTTGGGAAGTGGATCTGAGGTTTGGAAATATGAGGGACAAATGGTGTTGGCTAAAGCCAAGCAAAGCAGGGGAAAATACTGCCCCAGGCCTGTTATTGGGCCTTCATTGGCTCTTTCTTCCCTGCTCAACTGTACATCCCAGTTTTCTGCTTTAACCTGCTTGTCTTGCACACAGTCTGCAGGGAAACCATTAATGCATAGCAGGTTGTGATCCTGGGTCAGAAAACACTGTAAAAGAGAAAAACTGAAGGAAAAAATTAAGATCCTAAAAGTCAGTGGGAATTCTAGTGAATACATTTGCATCAATGCTCCTAGGCAGAGAGATCAGTCACATTGTCACGGAAACACCTTGAATGGCTCCAGACAGCAAGGTTACTCCATGCAGGAGTTCTCACAAGAGTAACTGTAGGGAAAGGGAGAGATACAGTGGATCTCTGCCCCAATCTTTTCATAACATGAGCTTCTTGCATCCACACAGCACTTACGAAGTGTGTCTTTTGGCTGCTAGAGAAGTGGATGTCTGCGGGCTGGTGGGGACACTGCCTCAGCAGAGCAGGGGTGACTCCAGGTCCACTCAATTCCCAGAGTAGCAACTATACCTTCCCTGTCCCCACCTCTCCTCCCCAGTCTGCCACATCTCCTACAGGCTCAGAGCCTACAGAAGGAATTAGTGGGAGGGCAAGAAAGAGGCAACAACCTCTAGAGCTGCGGCTAACACGACTCTCTTTTGTTCCAGTCTACCCAGCAGAAACAACCTACTGGCCCCCCCGGTACCTGTCATCAGATGTCCAGGAATATTCCCACTACGAGATCATTCAAGGCCCCCCTGCGCCCTCCTCTCACCCTCCTCTCCCCCCGCCGCCCCCTCCGCCAGCAGACACGGAGCCCGTCGCTCTCTATGGGGGCTTCCCTTTCCCACTGGACCAGAGCAACAAGCGAGCCCCCATCCCACCCCGCTACAGCAACCAGAACCTGGAGGACTTCCTGCCTCTTGGCCCCGTGGACATGGGAGCATCCCAGTGCCAGAACGAGTACACGGCCATCAGCTACTACCCAGCACAGCTCGTGCAGGGCGAGGGGGTCCCGTACCAGCCCGAGCCGGGCTACAAGAGGGTCAGTATGCGCCTGAGTGTGGCCCAACCCTCCTACGCCGACTGTGAGCTGGGCCACCAGCCCAGCATTCGAGCCCAGCCCCTGCCACCACCCAACTACGAGGGCTCTGACATGGTGGAGAGTGACTACGGGAGCTGCGAGGAGGTGATGTTCTAACAGGGCTTGCTCATGGGATGAGGAGAGAAGCACATCTCCATGCAGAACAGAGTGCAGGGGGCTGGCACTCGCCGCTGAAGGGAGGCTTGTGTGTGTCTCCCTCAGCTTGCAGCGTCTCCTCCTGCATGGCTAGGTTGTAATTTGGCTGGATCTTTCCCCTCACTGCCCTCCACAGTGCTCCTGCTGCAAATGGAGGGGAAATGCTCCAGCCACTGCTGGGACACACAGGATGCTCCTGGGATGCCAATGACTAACCTGCCTCCTCACCAAGGGGACTGCCTCCAACACCATGTAGGACCACAGCATGCCACCTCCTCCCACCCCAGGCTTCCTGGCAACAGGGCAGATGAGGAGGAGGAGGGCAAGAACTGCAGGTATGGCAGCAGTCATGGTGGAGAAAGGTATGAAAGGACTGGCAATGCCCCATGTGGGGTAGCAGAGGCTCCCTGCTCCCAGCTCTGGCTCCAAGGGCTTGCATCAAGCCAAGAGTTTGCTTGTGGAATGGATCAGCTGGTGCAAACCCTCTTCTGTGTTTGCTCCCTGACACTGGGAGAGAGAAGAGGGAATGCAGCTGGTCCTGTCAGCACATCCCTCACTGGCTAACAGAAGTCTAAGGGGGGAAAAAAAAAAAAAAGGAAAAAAAAGAAAAAAAGTCCATTTCTGTAGAAAAACCAAGAGCAAGGTTTGTCACACCAGGAACCACCCACAGACTCAAACCAGTCTGCCCAGTCAGGCTGTGCTCACATGAGTCAGGGGTCTCTGCCCCAAGGATTGTGGGCACAGCTTTGTCCCCGTGGCTGTCATGGTCTCATGCTGAATGCAGCTGTACATGGTCCTGCCAACAGCAGAGAGTCCGTGCAGTATCCCAGAAAGATGGGCCAGCACTGCCTGGAATCTCTGCCCAGAGAGGGGCACTGAGGCTACTGAGCGTGGGTTTGCCTGTTTGTCCTTGTGCCTGGAAATGTATCATTCCTTCGTGAGAGGTTTTCTTTGGTTGGTTGTTTGATGTAACTTCTTTTGTTGTTGAATTTTTTTGGAAAGTATTAAAAAAGTTTGGATTTTTTTACTACTGTGATTTTATTCAATATCTCAGGGATTCTCTTGTAAACAGGACATCCTTGCCCATCTCCAGCCAAGGGAGTAACAGCTTATTTTGGGCACCAGAAGATTTCAGAGAAGTACCAAGACAGCAAGTTAAACACATTTTTGAGGATACTGTAAAGGCTAGAGGGATGAGGCAGACAGACCCACAGTACCTTGTCTTGCTTTGGGAAACCATGAGCCTCCTGTGTGTCTTAGGTCAGGAGTAAAGGGCTTGAAAGGACCCATACTGAAGCCCTGCTTTGATTTGCATCCCCAACAAACAACACCTGGTTTACCTCTCAAAGCTCTCATGCACTTCCATAACACTTTTTTACCAGCTCTGCTCAGCAGAAAGCAGTCCGTGCCTGGATTAGAGCTATTTTTGCCTAGTTGGTTTTACTGTGCTTGATAAATCCTTCTGAACATCATCCTAAAAGAGCACAATTCCTGCGCCTTGTTTTGAGAACACTTAATTTTGAGGTGTCTCAGTAACAGGCACTTTTGCCCATAAGGAAAACACAATTTGTTCCTCTCAGCAGCAGAAGTAGCACAAATAACGTTGATATTTTCCTTCAGATAATTTAACTCCCCAGGGTTGACTTGGCTAGTGGTGACAACACAGGGAAGGGCAAAGACAACTTGAGATGAAGCTCCACTAAGTGACACCTGGGAAGGAGCAGCCTCAGCAAAGCCATTTCATGGGATGGGGACAGCCCTGCAGTGCTCAGCCCTAAGGAAGGATGGCTGTGGATCCCATCATGGTAACTCCCCACAGTCAGAAATACCCCGAAGCACCAGAAGCTGCCTGTGCTCAGCCATCCCTCCTGCCCTGTCAGGTGACCTCAGATCCCCATCAGCCTGCAAAAGCCTCCTAGTTCTAGAAAAAAATCTGCCAGAGTTTCTAAAGATGAACTTTTCATAGCACTGATTTCCCCAACAGCCCTGTAATGACACACTGCAATGGCATGAATTATTCAGCAGTGAAGATAAGCCGAGCTGCAGCAGTGCTGGCAGAGTCTCCCAGTGTGGGCTGACTACTGCTCCTTTGATCTCTTGGGCAAATCAGCAGCACCCCCATCTTTTTTCACATGCCAGGCTCTTCTTTTCAGCTACAGCCCCACTTTTGGCAAAAACAGGGAGATGAGAAACCAAGGCACAGCTTCGGTGAGGCAGAGGAAAGCCCCGCCCTGCAAGCCCCTAATCTGTGTCCACAACCAACTTGCACAAATCAGGTCAGAAGAAAAATTAAATTTTCCAAGCAGCAAAGCTGGAACACTTTTCTTTGAAACCTTCGCTAGGAGGGCAAATGGTGTGTGCTGCTGTGGGGGTGGGAACAGCACAGGGTCTGATCCTGGCTGCCTGCTGGGCTCCACATCTCCTCACTTCTCTTGGAAGACAAACCCACACTTCACACCCCAAAGCCTTTACACATAAAAAATAGATCATATTTATTGATCGAAGTAAGATACATGATTCAGGTGCAGCACCAGCTCTCCCACTGGGCAGCTACCCACGCTGTACACTGACAATATCCATAGGCACGAGACGTGGACATGACCATTGCTATATTTACACAGACAAGTTTCTTGGTTACTGAGCAGCCTACAATATACAAGTGTCAAGTTTTCGTGTCCATTGGGTCCTGTGCCGGCTCCCTCTGGCTCAGCAGAGCCCCTCACACCACGTGTGCTACCAGCACGTCTGGCCCCATCTTCAAGCACCCCTGCTCACCCCAGTGAAAGGGAAGAGCTGCAAATCCCATTTAATGCTTCTGTGATATCCCAGTCCCCTTGGAAATTAGGTCTTCACTGCCATTTGCAAAGTGAGTTTCGATGCCAGGAGCCTCATCAGCAAACCCACTGATGCCCAGTGCCAGGCTGGGGACATGCCTTGGCACACAGCTGTCCCTAAAATGTGGCCAGCCTTCTTAGAGTGCACTGCTAGCAGGGCAAGGGGAGGCATCAGACATCCCCTGCTCCTCAAAGCACTCCCTCCTCTGCTGAGGGTGACAATTCTGACTCAAACCCAACCCCAAGGGCCACTCTGGGGTCGGTACAGAGAGATGGACATGAATATTGCACTTTTCCCACCTGTGTCATGCCCTGGAGCCCCTTCCCAGCCCTGGGTGCTTCTTCCCTATCCCCATGGTGCCCTCCCAGAGGGAGGATTTGAGTTAAAGCTTTGCTCTGCTCCTGACCAAGTGATGCTGGTCATGCCAAAACCTTGCCCAGCACAGCCTTGGAGGAGACGAGGTGAGCCCCGAGAGCTGCAGGGAGCAGGGGAGGGGCTGGAAAGGGGCAGTGATGGCACAGACCCACCCCACACCTGGCCATGGGTCCACATACCAGCATGGGGCACCTAGAACTGCCAGACACCAACACCACCCAGGGAGAGGCAGGCTGCAGGGACACTGCTCCACACAGCTTTCTCCTCCCAAAATCCAGTCAAATACCGAAAATAACCACCAACCTCACCCTCCACCAAAGATGGGAACGCAGCCCCATCTTTGGGGTGCTGTACTCACCCTCCTTTCCCACCACCAGCAGCCTCTGCCCACCCCCGCCCAGGGAGACACGGCTGCAGTGGGATGAGGGATGAAGGCTCTCCAAAGAGAGATGGTGTTTTGGAGATACTGCATTAGCAAGGAGGAGTCTGGCCCATCCCATGGAGGATGCAATTGCTCCCTTGTCTTAAAAAAGCAGAAATGCAGCAGAAAGGCAAGGAATGTCTCTAGGGAGGAAGCTGGGCTCTCAGAGAAGGAAAGCAGCAGCGCCACGGGACCATCCCCGCCAGGCATGCACCAGCCACGACAACAGAAGCAACAGGAGAACAGAGAGAAGTGCCAGAGAGCTGCATCCCACAGGAGGAGAGGAGCTGGGCAGAGGCAAAGGATGCAGACGGAGTGGAACCAGGAGAGAAAGGGCTAAAAAAAGAAATATTACGGAGTTTTTGTGTGTGATTTGACATTCAGTATCGGCCTGCAGACACAGGCGGAGCGTGCCGGGGCCAGCTCAGGCACTGTAAACAAGGTGATGTATTCTCGTGGTGTGTGGGCAGCATGTGGTGACCCCCAGGGACACCCCATTCCACCCAAAGGGGACCAGCTCAGCCCCTCATTATGGCAGAGCCTGTTTGCTCCCCACACAGCTCAGTTCTCTAAAGCTTCTGAAAGCCAAGCATTGGGTTGTGCGCTGGATGGAGATAAAGAAGTGTCACTACTGAAAGCGTGGGCCAGGGGTCAGCAAACCCTCCCAGGCCAGGGAGGTGCCATGCCCAGTGCCCAGCTCCAGGGCCTGCTCAGACTTCCTGCTCAAGGCAGCTGGCAACAGAGCTGGAGCACTGCAGGAACCAATGCCCGTGGCTGAGGATCCCTCTGCCAGAGAGCTCTGGGCCCCAGGATGCTCCCTCCACACCTGTGCCCACCCTCCCCACAAGGCTGGGGTGAGGAGGCAGCTCCACGCTCTCTAACCTGAGCTGAGGTTTGTCTGTTGCTGTAAAAATAAAGTGCTCAGGGAAAAAAAAAATAAAAATCAAACTGGCACAAAAAAGAGTAGTCCCTTGTTCCCCGCCTTGACTGAAGGGCTGGGGAAAATATGGAAAGGTTGGGATTTAAAAAAATAATAAAATAAAATCTACATCCCTGGGATTCCTCACCTCTCAAAGTGACTATTTACAGAGGGGCTGTTTCGCTGTACCACCTGCCCTAAGACCCCCCCCAGGGAAGGCACTGCCCCAGCCCAGATCCCACCTTCCAGACGGAGCCCAGAGCAGGATCCAGCTGCAGCCGGGCAGCTGCGGTGCTGGGCAGCCCCATCCTCTCTCAAACCAAACTTTCCCAGACTTTCCCAGAGGAGAGGAGAGGCCTCAGAGGTTCCCAGGAGAGCAGTGCCTGCTGTCTGTGCACCCCCAGCTCTGCATCTGGAGGGGCCGGCAGGGTGGCAGGGCCATCACTGCACCAGGACACTGGTGGCGTTCACCACGGTGGCCGCAGGTGCCACCAGCTCCACCAGCGCCTCGTATGTGCCCACCACGAAGCCCACGAAGCCAAAGAAGCTGATGGCGATGTCCTTGGCAATGACAAGGGGGTGCATGCCCTCGGAGTAGTAGGTGGCAATCTCCAGCAGCGGGGGGAAGATGAGAGCCAGGGCGCTGCTGCTGATGGAGCCCACCAGGGAGATGACGAGGTCCAGGCGTGGGATGAGGATGGCCAGCACACCTGGGGAAGGAAGGGACACGACAATCAGAGCTGCCACCTGCCAGACAGCAGAAACGCTCCTCCCTGTGTCAAAACAAGCAAAACCACACCCAGGGATGCCCGTGGCTGAGTCACACCTCTGCCCTCCTCCCTGACAGAAGGCTGCATATTTTTCCAGTAACTCTTCCCCAAAAAGCAATTAAGCTGTTGAATTAACAAAGCAAAGCTCCAAGACTAAACTCTTTTTGTCGCCCTGGGCACCACCAGAGTGAGCTCCAGGGCTGAGCAGGATGGGTGCCGCTGGCTGCCAGCATTCCCAACCCCCCCGGCAAGAGTCAGCACTCCTGCTCCCCACACCTGGGGAGCCATAAAGCCTCAGAAACCCCATAAAAGCAGGAGATGGGAAGAAAAAGGCATCTGCCCCCAACCCAAATCAATTTGTGTGGTTTGCATGTGTTTAGAGCTGCTCCAGCAGCAGCACGCCCACAGCACAGCCCGGGGGAGAACATTTGTTAGGTGAAAATTGCAGCCAAGGAAAATCCCCCTGGGAGACTCCTGACAGCTTGAGTTTAGCAGAGTGAGCTCGGGGATATTCCTGCTCCCCCTCTTCCTGCACAGCAACAGGAGAGGACAGAGGAATGGCACCAGAGCTCAGGAGCATCTTCTGCAAGAGCAGACTTCAGTGCTTAACCAGTGACCAGGAGAAATAAATTGGTTTATTCCTTTGAAAGCTCTGCTTAGAAACAGGAGACACCTAGAACCATGGCAGGGGCAGCCTCTGTGAAGAGGGAACATCTCAGGGCTCCTTACTGGAGGGATTTGGTCTCTCCCTGGCCATCAGCTACAGACAAGAGACTGTTGGAGCCTCCCTGAGCCAAAGATCACCCATGGAACTGCAGGAGAAGGAAGGCTTGAGAGATTGACTGTGCCATCACTGCAGCGCTGCTGTCATCTGGATAAGCCTAGAGACAAACCACCCCTCCCCCAGGGGAAACAGCAGCAAGGATCCTGAGCTGCTGACCTGGAGGCAGTTTAGTGCTCAGCCCTGCACAGAGTCGAAGGAGTGCTCTGCCAGGTCTCTGCTGCAAGCAGCATCCCTGCTCCAGCAGCCTGCGTGGAGAGCAGAGCAGCTCACCTCCAACAGCATCCTCAGCCCACCCCACACTACTCTTAGACTCAAAAGTAAACAAAATTATTAACTCCCCTCTAAAACAAGCAGATTTGAAGCACCAGCTGCAGCCCTCAGCCTTCAGGGGAACAGTCTGATTTCTGCAGGTATTAATTCAAAGGGATTTTAAGTGTGGTTTTGAAGTCTAAGCTTGAAAGACACCCATACAGCAGACTGCATCCTCTTTTTGGAAGCCAAAGCCCTGGTGGGGGCTTGTGTGGCCGTACAATCCTCCAATGAATATTCATACAACCCCCCCTAATTGCTTTTATCCTCAGCAGCAGCCACAGAGATCCCTCACATGGAAGGGTGAAGGCAGGAGGTACAAAGCAACCAGCGTCCTTCCACCAACACCTCTGTTGCCTCCCTGCCCCCAAATGGGAGGCTATAGCCACTGCTGATGTCTAAAGCCATCCCATCACTCCAAGCCTTCGCTTCCCTGACTTGGCACAGCCCAACACCCTCCAGGAGAGGCTCCAACCCCACAAGCAGGCTCTGAGTCCACCTGTAGCACCAGGGTGGCTGGAGCACATTGTCCAGCATGGCAGGATTTCATCCCTGCACCTTCCGAGGACATCAAGGCTTCAGAAACTCAGTGCAGAGGAGATAGGCCTTGCCCACCTCTGTAAATGCAGCACTTCTGGCCTACCATTAGTGAGAGCCCAGAAACAGCAGCACTCTGCTCTCAGCTATCTCCACCATCCCTGAATTGACACCATGCTCCTCTCAAACCCAAACTGAAGTCAGCTGGGATGTGGGGCTAGGTCCCTGATGCTCAACTCTGGTGCATCAGCAGCATCAAGCCATGGAGCAAAGCTCCATTTCAGCGGAGGACGCCAGGGAGCTCAGTGAAGCGTCTCAGCTGTGCTGACAACAGCAAGCATTTAGTTTTCAGGAATCAAAGCCAGCCAAAATCAGACAAAACCTGATTTGCTCCACATCTTTCCCAAAGGTCCATCAGGCTCGAGGCAGCAGCCTGTTCCACCAGAACCTTGCTACAGGCACCACACACCATGAAGGAAATGACCCTGTGGGGCTGATCCAGGCACACCTGCGCTGTGGCCCACTCTGCACTGCAGCACACCAGGGCTCTGGTTATGGGTCACCTACCCCTGTCAGTTGTCTCCTGCTGTGCTCCATGCTGCTATGAGTGCGTGGGCACAAGAACACCCCATCCCTCACGGTCAGTGACTCCTTTGCAGTCATGTCCCAGTCGCACAGGCATGAGGAGCCTGGCTGCACACTGCCTACAAAAACAGCCTCTGCTCTGGGCTGCCCTAGCACTGAACCCTGTGCTGGGTGTTTACGCAAACCCTGGTTGGACTTGATGTCCCACAAAATTGCCATCAGGAGAATCCCAGGCCTGAGGCTCCATGGGGATCTGCCACTTCTAAACAGTGCACTTTACTATTCCTCCACTGAGAAAACTGATCCCATACAGAGGGGGCAGAGGACCACTGCTGCTGCTCCTCGGAGGCCACCTTGACCCACTGGCTTCCATTGGCCAGGCCCAGGGACTGCTACATGTGAGGGCTTGAGGAGCAGGGCTGCGGTGAGGGGTGAAGGCTCAATGGGAAGGAGGTGCCGCGGCCTCATAGGGAAACTGAGACAGGATGGTTTCTACTCACAGGTCACACAGACCAGGGCTACCCTGAGGAGCAGGTTGACCAGCCAGCCCCAGCGCTCTGACACCCGGGCCACGAGGGGAGGGATGATGATCTCAGCAGGCACGTAGAACTGCACAGCGTAGGTGAAGAAAATCCCGAAGGAGAAGAGCAGCTTGACAGCTTGGTACAGCCTGCGAAGGACAAGGACACAGTGAGAACGGCTCTTGCCCCAGCCCCTGCAACATCAACAGCAGAAGGGGAATATTCTGCAAGGACTTCTGTGGACCAGTGGCCTCCACCCCTGAACACTCTCTCAGAAAGTTAGGGGTGATGCATTTAATTCACAACAACCTTTCTTGAGCAAGAGATAGCAAAGACATGTATCAGCTGCACCCACGATTACACATTCCAGTTACTGCCTGGCTTCTGAGGAGGGGGAAGAGGACAGCACTGCTGGGATAAGTCTGGGCTTCCATGCAAAGTGAGTATCAAAATGTTCCAAAAGCAAAGCAATGTGAACAGGCAACTTGGCCTCCTTCATCACATGAAAAAAAGAGCAGCTATTTTTGGAATGCTGCATAATACACGTTTGGGGGGGGAAGACAGTTAAAAGAGCGGTTTGGGGTGAGCAGAAGGAAGGCAGAGCACAGATAGGCTGCAAACAGCACCTCGGGCTCACCCCAAGTCAGATCTCAGCATGTCCCAGATCCTGCAGCGATAACGTGGCTGCAGGAGAGAGCCCATCACAGGTGACCAAAAGGCACCTCCCAGCCCCGTTTCTGCCCTCAGCTTCCCAGCAGTAGAAAAAGCCTCTCCAACAGAGAAGTAACATCTGGTTACTAACCTAACACTTCCCCAACTCACAACACACTAACCAGGCAGGAAATATGGTCCTGGCCACATCGCTTGGGTAAATATGGGGTGGATCCAAGATGAGGAAGGCATCTGTCTCCTGCCTTCCCTTAACCTTCTTTGGGACCAAGCCTGTGCCCTTCTATACGCTGGGTCTCAGCATCCACCTGCTACAACAGCCTCAAATCAGAGAAATCCAAGTATTCCCATGCAAGACAACTTTGAACACTAGTGGCAGAGTCTGGCAGAGTCAAACATCTCCCACAGATGGAGTTAGGGATCATCTAAGTGAATGGAATGTTATACAAGTCCATGGGACCAGAGCAGATGTATTTGAGGTTGTAGCCAACATGAGCCTGAAGCCACCTTACCATCTTCAAATGAGCAGGGTGCTCAGGGAGCGGTCCTGCTGCCTTGGGAGAAGAATATCCTTCAAGAAGGATGAGGGAAGTTACAGGCAAGTCAGCCTCACCTCAATCCCCAGAAGAGTATGGGGTAAGTTCTCCTGGCATCCATTTCCAGGCACATACTGGACAGCATGAACAGCCAGCAGGGATTTGCCAAGGGACAGTCATGGAAATATCCTCATCAGTGACCTGGATGAGCTTTCAGTGACCCAGAGCACATTCTCAGCAAGTTCCAAGCAAGATCAAATTGGAGGAAATGGCTGACACAGCTTGGAGCAGGAGCTAAACCACATGATGTCACAGGCAAAGCTGAAGTGCAAACACAAAATCCCACACCTGGCAAGGGCTGGGGCCAGGAGAACAGGACCTGGGGGGTCTTGGTGAGCAGTAGACTGAACATGAGCCAGTAGCAGAACCCTGCAGTGAATAAAGTCAAGTGTGAATCAGGCTATGTAAGCAAAAGCAAAGCCAGGAAGTTAAGGATAGGGATTACATGCTTGTTAGGGACTTGTGCATCTTGAGTGTTGTGTCCGGTCCTGGTACTCCCAGAATGGCACATTGACCATTGCAACTTGAGTGCAAGCTATAAAGACGGCTGGGGCTGGAGCATGATGTATTAAGGAGAGGCTGAAAGCCCTGGGCTCACTCAGCGTGATGAGAAAGTTAAAAGGGGATGTCATTAATGTCTTCAGCTACCTAATAGGAGAGCACAGAGGAGACAGTAACACGCTCTTCTTTAGAGCTGCACAGCAGAAGAACCAGGCGCAACGGGACAATGCTGCATCTCCAAAGGATGGTTAAGGACCAGAAGAAGGGCCTGGACTGGTGGGGAACAACTGTCCTTACTGATATTCTACATGTAAGCTGGCCCTGCTACGAGCAGATGAGACAACTCAATTATCCTACAAGTCCTCTCCAACCTAAATTACCCTGAGGTTCCATAGGAAAACTGAACACAAAGTTATCTCCGGAGTCCAGAGTGCACCCGTGCAGCCACACGTGTACACAGGAGCCTTGAGCCACCAAACCCCAGCTGGCATATCTTATCATTGTATTCCCAAGAAATTGATTCTATAAAAGGCATAAAAAGCTCCAGGGCAATCCACGATAATTAGCTGTTACTAAAAAAAATATAGAGGAAGGCTGTGTACCTGTCCTGCACAGGTCAGGAACCAGGACAACAAGATCAAAGGGCATTTTAAATACCAAGAAGAGGAAGAATTCAAGCATTATGCTTGATTCACAGAAAACACAGGCCAATGCAGGGCCTTGGAGAGGCACTCTTATCAACCACAGCAACACCTGCTTCAGTCAGGCTGCCATGCCAGGCCATCCCAAAAGGTTGCAAGGAGTGAAATACCCTCCTGGGACCCTAACCTCTGTCATTACCTACCTTCAACCGGCCACACGCAACCCAACAGCTTCCCCCTCACTACAGCATTTCTTCATCCTTCAGATGGTGCAGTGAAGCAACCCTTCTGAGGAGGCAAGGAGGGATTTCTGCACATTATTTTGGACACTGTGGTTAGACCTGGGCACTGGGAACTGACACACTCCTCATTTGAGGAAGTTGCGGTTACAGAGAAATGAGGCTGGAAAAGTACTTAGTCATCCTGTAACTCTATGATTCTGAAGATGTTCACCAAATCTGCTCCAGAGACCTCCAGGCAATGGCTACAGCCAAGGAAGGCTGCAGCACCTCCACCACAATCCCTGCCTTGTCTCCCAAGGCTGCAGGCAAACCCCACGACTTCTCACCCACAGCCCTTATGACCAGCTCCTGCAGCCCAGCCTTTTACTGCCAGGAAGAAAACCCACGGGCAAGGCACGATGGGTGAGACACTCATTTCAAGAGCAAGTCATTATCCAACACCTGTGGTTTAATGCACAGGAGCAGCAATCAAGACTTTATCCCAACTATCACAGCTCTTACTTGAGATAACCCATTTCCAAGTCCAACATCCACTGAATGCTCTGACAGAAACTATGCACAAACATCAAAGTGTCCTGCATGCTGAGTGACAAGGACCACAGTACACCTTCCCTGCAGCTGCCAGTAGGAGCCCTGCCACATGCCCAGGCTTCCTCAGGTGCTGCTTCCAAAGTGCTCTTCTCCCTGTCCAAAAAACCCTTCGGTTACTTTCAGAGAAGTAACTTTAGAATACTTTCAGAAAAGAACTTTACTTTCAGAAAAGACAGAAGGTGTGGATACTCCTAGAATTTGCACTCTTCTCTCTGTAGCCTAGCAGGTCATAGTAATCCTATTCTCAGGATCTGTTCTAAGGGAATGTCATTCTTTAGAGAAAACAGAGCTGAGATTCCCTGCAGAAGCCCCTGTGCAGCATTTCAAGTCAGCAGATGTAATTGCAGGCTGTGGCATGCAGAGCCCAAACCTGGAAATCACCTGCTTTCCACCTTCAGAAGCAGCAGCATCTCATCCTCTCCAGTTTACTGAGCAGAAGGGATTCCAACCTCCTGTGCTTGGCACAGTGGGATTCAGACCTCCCTACAACACATGTTTGCACCAGCCCCAACCCTCCTCACTGAGAGCAGGGACCTGGCAGAGCTCCCAGTCCCTGCAGGGGACAAGACAAGGCTCTGGGCAGGAGCAGGACCTTCTACCACAACACCAACACCCAGCAGTGCAGTCACTACACAGACCCAGCGTGAATGAATGTCCATGCACTCAAACTGAAAAGAAACCCACACAGCAATAATTAAAGCAAAACCAGGCTCTATTTTTGTCAAATCTTTGCTGTCTCCAGAGCCCCAGCTGTGCAACTCTACAAGGACAGCATGTGGAAGCCCAAGTGACTCAAAACGAGTCCTACCCAAATTTACTCCAACAGTGAGACAGTGAGTCACACTGCACAGTGCTGGGTGTTACTAGCAGAAGAGAGGATGGGCTGGGGAGGAGGACAGGCAACCCCAGCTCCAGATCTCACTCTGGTCTCTTGCAGGATTTCAAGCCAGCAGAGACCATCAAAGGGAACTGCTTGCACTTCTTCTGTGGGATGAAAATGAAGCTGTGACACTGGGCAGTGACCCATCCCCAGGGACAGAGCAGCACACAGCCTGGCCAGCTGCTGCAGCAGCCACCAGCCCTGGCAAGAGGAGAAACAACCCCTCCAGGCAGGCAGGTGTGGGGTCAGGCCACAGGGCTCCAGACAGCAACAGGAGCATCTCAAGAGGCTTCACCAGATCCCAGAGGACAGACAGGTTTGGGGAGCTCCTGCAGAGCTCAGCCCCCACAGAAGGAAGGGGTATCCTCATGGCACCAGTGCTCACAGACAAAGCACTGGCTCAAGAATAGCCATATTCAGGCACAACACGGAGCCCAGAAGTGGGAGTTGGAGCTCCAGGGCTGCAAACAAGAAACACAACCCACACATGGAGACATCATATCTCACTCCCTCTGAGAGCTCCCAGCTTTGGGTTGGTTTTTCATATGCTACATTTGAGGAAGAGAAGCAGGTTTTGCACAATTTGGTGATGTTCTAGTATGGCAGCATGAGGGTTGTGTTCAATGTCTGCCAGCCACAGCACTGCTGAGCCCTAAAAAGTTGCCACAAGGCTCCACGAAAAATGCAGGAGCTGCAGCTACCCTGGCAGGGACCATCAGGGATTGATGAAGCAGCCTGAGCTCCAAGACCAGGCTCAGACACCACAGCAAGGAGCCTCTTCCGTCCCATGCATCCAATAATCCTTGCCAAACTCCTTGAAGTTTGCCTATGGCCCTATATCTCAAAGATTCCTCAAGCTTACCCAAATTAGTTCCCATAAGGAGTGATGTCCTCCTCTCCCACCTGTCTGTCTGGGCCCCTCCTTCCTCATCCCCCAGTCCCTCCACTGCCCACAAGGACTCACCAGCAGTTGGGCAGGTTGAGTGTTATGCTGGCCTGAATGTCTGCCCCGAAGCGCAGGTACCCCAGGACACTCAGGCTGATGTACAGGATGGTGACAATGGTCATTCCCACGTAGAGGATGACAGGGAATTGCCGGGGGTTCTTCATCTTGTTTTCCAGAGGCAGCACCTGGGAGAAGAGGAAGAGGAAGATGATGACAGAGCAGCAGGTTGCCCGTTCCTCTATACCCCTCAGCCCCAAAAAGCAGGAGGGGCAGCCCTGTGGCCAAGGACAGCCCACCACGCCAGGAGATGGGATGGGCACACGTGGAGCCTGGAGAATCCAGCTTTAAAAACCACTGTACTGGAGATCCAATTTCCATGCTCCCATTTCACACTTGGCACAGAAAGTCTCCAGCAGGTCACCCATGACTTGCCTTAAGGATGCGACCTGCTCCCTGCCTTTGGCAACGCATCGTGGGGCAATGCCAACCACCTCATATCTTGGGTGTATTACACTCTGAACCCAGAAACCGCACAGCCATGCTCACTACGTTACATTGTCCTATTTTACCCAGCAAATCCTGGAAAGACCAAGACTCACTCTCCTATCAAGTTTGTCTGAACAGATTTCAATCAGGCAAGACAATAAAAAGTGGAAGGACAGAGGTAAGTCTCTCACCTCTACATTACTAACACTAAATATAGGCCTTCAGCAAACGTTTTTATAGCTGTCCTTGGGTGGTGTTGATTTCAAGAAGTGACACAGTGGCAGATCTGGTGAGGAGGCAGGACAGGAATAACTTTTATTTGCTTCTTCACCTCCAAGTCATGCAAGGAAGAGAACATTTGTGCCTCAGTACTGGCAAGAACGCTCTGCTCAGGGCATAGCATTCAGTAAACACTCCTCCTGTAATGGGCTTGGCCTTCTCCAGCCCTGTTTACACAGTCAGCTTATATTAAGAGATGAAAACAATTTTTCCTCCTTTGAAAGAAGCTCCCGGAAACAACCCCCAACATCTTAGGGAGTCATTAAACTCTCCACCCACCCACCTAGCTTTTTTCACAGACACAGTTGGTCTACAACATCTTGCATGAGAGGCCCATCTGCATGGGCAGGCTGGGGCCATGTGGCTGCTCAAGGGAGATCTCAGTGCCTCCGCAGCAGGGTGCAAACGAACAGATCACATATTTTTATGCCACGCTTTTTGGCCTCCCATTTAAGTAACTTCAGGATCCAGCCTGGTAACAAGACTCAGGAAAATTCCTCATCTGCAGGTCAGACAGCAGAACCCAAGGCAGAGGCTGGTATGATTCCCAGACTACAGCCAGAAAAAGCCACTTCTAAACCTCCTGAGGTTTGGAGCATGTGCTGCTCCAGCCTCAGATGGAAGCACCAGAGTTTGACCCAGGAGACAGCCTGGAGCTAAAGCTAACAGCATCATCCAGAATCTGGGCTACTGTCAGAGAAGTTCAGCTGCAAATGCAGCTGCAAAGCAGAGCAGGTGCTGCAGCAAGTTGAAGCAGGGCTGAGCTTCCTGTGCAGCAGCCCCAGACTTACCACGCCAATGCCTTCAAAAGCAAAGATTGCAGTGCCAAAGAACAGAGGGTAGGTCTTCCAGGCTGCTGCCAGAGGCAGGTTTCTGGGATCAGGAATGTCCTGGAAAAAAGCCCATGCAGAGTTCAGACACAGGGAGGACAGGGAAGACCTGGCCTGTTCCCATCACTCCCTGTCACAGCCCCACGCTGCAGGGAAAGCCCTGTGGAGCAGAAGGAACTATCATGGCCACAGGAACAAGCAGCACCCCACAGCATCCAAACACCCCACTGCCATCTCCCTCCACCTGCCAAAACATGGGATGTCACAGAAATGAGAGAGGGAAGCCACACGCACGTACCCTGACAATGTATTGGTAGATCACAACAAGGCTGACAAGCATGGCCACGTTGGCCAGCATGGAGAAGATGGACAGGACCTTGAGGTTCTGGATGAACGTGAGCAGCACCACAAAAGGCAGGATGGAAAGCATGTACAGCCGGGAGTCCATGGTGGGGGTCATCACCACTGTCCTGTTCGAGCTGCAGTCATTGGTGGTTCCGTTTGCAGCAGACACAACCTGGGGAAGCACAGGAAGCTCCAGTGAATCCCATCACACAGGTCTCAAAGCCACAGATCTTAGCAGCCCATCCCAGGTGGGTCAGAGTACCCAAACAGCTCACTTCAATCACACCTAGCTAATTACAATCAAACCAACACGTGTTTTCAGATAGTTCTGAAACAAATCTCTGTTATCTTGCAGGGGGAAGAGGTGGGACTGGTTGGCACCTGAGCCAGGACAGCAAATCCTGCCTGAGCCCAGGTGCATCGAGCAGGAGAACTCAGCACCAGGCACAAGAGGGCAGAGAGCATAAGCTGAGTGTTTGCACTGCCCACAAGACCAGTTGAGAAGAGAGGAAAGAGGCAATAAGTGATATTTCCAAAGGTCCTTTTCCTCCTGTTACACCAAGTTGTTATCTAAGTCACACAGCCCTTCAGCCACCCAGCGCCCTGTTCACGTGCATCTGGAAACTACTGCTGGCCCCCAAGTTCACTTTCTTCATGAGAAATCATCTTTTCGTTGGGGTCTTTAATTCCAAAGGCACTCCACGCTATATGTTCACTTCTGGAGATAGCTCAGGCCCAGGAACTGGGTGGCTGAGCCATCCCTCCCAAGAGCATGGGCACACTGAGTCACCAATACAACCATGACTAAGCTGGTTCAGGTAGTACCAGGTCCTGTCTACTCACTGCAGCAAAAAGCGGCCTGAAAACTGATTTAACCTGCTCCAGAGCAACTCCTGGCCCAGAAGAGAGGCTGAAGAGCTCTGTGTAAACCAGCATCCTCTGTGGGAGAGGGCAGTGCAGGGCCAGTACTGCTCAAGCGCCAGCCTGCCCTGCCTCTCCATGCTTGCTCCAAAGCCCTTTTCCAAACCAAAGCCCTGCCCAATGCAGTGGCACCTCGCCCAAAGTACCACCTGCACTGTGACTCCCCACCTAACACGCTATTCCTCACCACAAAAAGAAAAAAGAAACACTCCCCTCTCCCACCCCAAAAAAATCCAATAGTGAAGCCAAGGGGTTTCCCAGCTGTAGCCTAAAAATAATGGTGTGGATTTGCAGGTTTTTGCACATTTCCCTTGAGGCTGAGGCAGCCTTCAGTCTTTGCTGTGAGGGGCTGAGGAAAAAGAAGCCCACGTTGAAGTGGGGCAGGGGCTGTTCCCAGAGGTGAGGGCCAGCAGCAGCCTGGGCCCTGAACACACCCTGTTCCCTCCTGCTCTCAGGGTTGGTGGCGTCAGATCACCAGTGTTGACCCATTTACTACTCCTGCCAACCCCACAATGGGAATCTCCTCAGTTGCTGCTCCAGGAGCAGAGGAAGAGGCTCACACCGGCAGGACCCTCCCTTGCTCTCCAGAAGCCCCCTCTGAAGCTGATGGCCATCCCTGAAGAGCTGACAAAGGGCATAGCCCTGGTGGCAGTGATCACTGCTGCAAGAGCAGAGCAGGAGCACATGGGGAAAAGAGCTGAGCAGTGCCTGCAAGGCACTGAGCTGGTGGAGGATGGGAATGGGGACTCATTATTCCCAGTTTCTTACAGAACAGGAGCCAGCCAAGCAGTTCAGGGTTTCTGTTTATTTCCTCCTGAGGCCTGGCAGGAAGAAACTCTTTCTCTAAAGATGTAATTAAGCTCCAGAGACACGAGATGAGGAAAGAAACTGGAATGCAAACAGATCCAAGGAAGGGAGAAGAGAGGTTCACTGCAGGTCCTGGGACCCACACATTACCATCGGCGCCAATAAACCAATTAACTGAGGGGGACAGGACAGAAAAGGCACAGTCCCTCTGCTTTCATCCCTTTCCTGCTGTTCCCTCACTAGTAATTGGCCCCACTTCTCCTGGGCAACACAGACAGCTCCAGCACCTCTGCAAAATCACAGCTTCTCAGGAAAACCTGCTCTATTCGAACAGGAAAACCAATCCTCCAAAGTATCTGGGCAGAGCAGTGATACTTTTCTGAGCAGCATATCCTATAGAAACCAGACCTTTGGTGGAGAACAGGGCACAGTACACAGGAGCTAGGAACAACCCAAGCACCTTCACACCCTCTCACCTCCCCCCTGCTCATGAAGGAGCAACCTGTAAGTCCAACCTGTTTCAGATTGTCAGCCAGAAAGACAAAGTACACGCAGCAGAAACCCAACTGAGTGATGATCAGGAAGACTCCCACTATACGCCTGGAAAGCAAAAGAAGACCGTTTGCCTTCAGATCATACAGAAATAAGAGCCCACTTGGGGTGCTCTGGGTTGAACTTGCACACTGCAGCAATGCTGCTCTCCCCGGGGTTGGGGTGTACAGGTCAGAGCACATCCAGCTCACTTCTCTCTTATCAGGAGAGAGGATTTTACCTCCACTCAACCTCACAGATCTCAGGCTCTCCAGTCTCCCCCTCCCATCCCTTCCACAGGGTCAGGACCAGCCTCAGGAGAAGAGTTTCCTCTTTGCATTTAGCATCTCCAGTCTGCTGCTGAAATGTCACAACTGGAGACAACACTCCCTGGACACAGGAACAGGTGAATGTTCCCATCCCCTGATGTGCAATGATCTGTGTGATGTAATGTGGGACACCCACAGGGCAGAGAGCAGCCACTGGACATGTTCCGTGTCTAACAAGATGGGTCAGCACTGTAAGACCCTATTCACCCCTTTGTTACACTGAGGAGACTGACTTAGCCCGCTCCTGGTCACACCTGGTTGGGTACAGGACTTGATCAAAGACCTCAGCGTTCCCTCTGGGGGACACTGAGCACTCAGGGCAGGTGAGCCAAATAGCGTTTTATGTCACTTGTACTTATCCGCTGACACAGCTCAGTGACCAGAGGCTCTTCTTTCCCAGCTGTAGCACATGATGCGCTGAAAGACAAGACCCTGCCTGGGGCAGGGGAGCAGTACCTTCCCCAGATGGCATGTGTCCTCAGGCAGGCACTGGGAGTTGCCTCCAGACCATACATCACAGCACCTCCATAGTCCAGAAACTGCTTCTGGAACCTGTTCAGAGAAGGAAGAAGGGTCATCACATCAGCCCTGGCTGCTAGTTCCCAAGACAAATGGTGACACAGGAAAACAGCTCCTGTGAAAAAGCACAGCATTTCCCGGCTGAGACTTTGACATGGGCAACTTGCGGCTGAGGGGCTTCAGAAAAATCCCAGGGCTTTTTGGGCAAGAGGTAAGAACTGTAGGAGCTGCAGGGCCAAGAAAGGGAGTTGCTCCTTACCTGTTGCAGAAGTGATGGGCGCATTTCACCAGGATGCCCATGCAGTGCACAGCCACGACTCCCATCACCAGCAGGCTCAGAGGACCCAGCTGCAGGGAAGAGAGGGGGAAGGCTGCACTCTGACGGCCAAAGGCAGAGCTGCATGGTACCTTCTATTTCCAGACAGAACTCCACAGGCTGGGTGAGTGCACACACTGCTGGCGGCTGAACCAGAGCTCCAGTGCAGCTCCCAGGAACCAGCCCCCCAGGACCAAGTAACCTGACAGAGCAACGAGCTTGGTTTCTTTTACATCATTGGCAGGAATGATGCAAAAGAAGCAAACTGAGGAAGTCTGGGTGTAGCAAAGCACTTCCAGAATTGTTTTCCGAACTATCTTGCACATCCCTATTATGCAGGTGATGAAGAGGCCATGGTCCGGACACAGCGTCCTGCCTGACCTCAGCAAGAGGAAACCACAGGCCCAGCTCACACACTGAACTCCCCCACACCAAGCAACACCCATGCAGGAGCAGCAGAAACAGTGTCAGCAGCAAAACAAAGACACAGGGCTCAGGGTGCAAACATGTGCAAATCATCAAACACCGAGAGGCGACTGGGCAGGGAGTCAAGCCCCAACACTCCCAACACTGGCCATTTGAGCTGCCCAGTGCCCCAGGGTCACTGTGCCCCACAAGCTCCAGCACAGCAGGGCTGAACTGCCTTACCAGGATACCGGCATTCTTCACAGCCAGAGGCAGCCCCAGCAGCCCCGTCCCGATATTCCCCTTCAGCAGATGGATCAGGGTCTGGTACCATCTGAGGGAAAGCAGATGCAGAGGTGACTGCCAGCAGATGCCCACACTCAGACCATACACAGTTTGTCCTGTTGAGGGTCCACAGCAGCTCTGACCTGCTGCAGGGAATGCACATGGAGATCTTGATCCTGTCCCCTGAACCCAGCTGAGCCAGCTGGGACCAAGCTAGGTGTGAAGACAAAGACTGAACAAACAGATTTTGGGCAGGAATTTGCAAAACCAACTTCATGGCAAAACCCAGCACAAGCACGGCGCAGCACCAAGGAGCTGCACAAGAAAGTCTCTGAGTTGAAGGGCTCAGTCTCTATTGGGCAGAGACAGCATCCTCTGCACACCTGGGCACAAGGAAACCCCTAGAACTGCTGCAACACACCCACGTATCCTCTGAATCTGGGCATGCTGTTTGCTTGCCACAGCTACCCACCAAACCAAGCTGGAGTGGAGGAATATTGGGAAAAGTATCAATCACTGCCAACTGCCAGAAAGCCCAGCTTCACCAGAGAGCAAAGAGGAACACTGGGGCAGCTGCATACTTGGTGTCAGCATCCCACAAATGCAGGACCACAGCTCTGCCCTCATCGCCCCCAGGAAAACTTCCCATAAAACCATGGCTCCACCATCCACCAGCCAAGTCGGCAGGCAGCAGGGTATCACCATGACCTCCTCCACCTTCCCCAGTGCCGGGCCAGTCCAGGAAGGAGGGAAGTGTCACTCACGTTGTCCCATTGGTCTCTCCAAAGCGCTGGTAGGACTCAGGGTGGGCAAAGCCATTCATGCCCTCGGGAGGGCTCCCCTCCGGCGTGACGTCCGTGGAGCTGTAGTCATTGTAGTCCTCACTGCGGAGGCGCCGGGTGGACATGGTCCCTGTGGGGGCAGCAGCATTAGGGGTGCCCAGCTCAACAGCCCCATTCTCAGGCTCCTTGGGGTCAGCCATCATGCAGAGAGACCGGCTTGCACTGCCAGAGCAAGGTCTCCTCCAGGGCTTTTATACAGCCACATGCTCCCGCCCAAGCAATCACAGAGTTGGCATGTCCTAAGGTCAAAGGTGCATGGCACATTCCCACTGGCTCTTCCTTCAGGCTCGTGCCCATGTTTTGGGCACACCCAGACAGAACGGGGTCAGGATCCTGCAGGCAGAGCCTGGATGTGACCCACTTCATGTCAGACAACGGAGCTGCGCAGCCCTGCTCTAAGGGTGGTGAGTGTGACACCACAGGCAGTGGGGCAGGAGGGGACATGCTGGCACTGTGTCCCCTGCTCTGGCACTCAGGACTAGCGCTGGCAAGTGGATGGGCCTGGAAAGTGTAACTGCTTTTAACTTGCACACAGTGTGCTGCAAGGGAACAGCTTGCTCTTGCCAGGGAAGGGAAAGTTTCCTAACTTCTCTTTTTTTCCTTTTTTTTTTTCCTTATTGAAGATTTTTTATTAAAGAGAATTAAAAAAAAAACTATTATACTCCCATCGGAGAGGAGCACAGACCATGTGCTGACAGCAAAACACCTTCCTTAAAGGTTTCACAGCCGAGGAGGTGCCTATGTGACTAAGGAGCTTCCCAGGATTAGGCACCTGCGCAGCCCAGAGCCCTTGCTCCAGCAAAAACCCCTGCAGTGTCCAGCAAGCCAGAAGAACCAGCACAAGGTTCTGTGTCACCAAGGACACACACCTCGTGCCTTCACCTGGAAAATAGTCAGCTGGTTCAATTCCCACACATGCCACACCCAGCATCCCAAACACCCACTGGGAAAGAGCACCAGAGGCAGGGAAATTATGTGTAAGGCTCTTGCACCACGGTCTAGTGACCCAATCCCTGCCTCACGGCTCCTCTGGGCTGTCATGCCCCAGGCATCACCCCTGCCCCAGCAGTCCTGATGCTCCCCATCCAACTCCCCAGCACTGGTGGAGAACTAGGAGCAAGAGGAAGCAGTAGAGAAATGTTACTACTGCAAAAAAACTGGCTCGTTTCCTGCCAGAGCTCCTCGTGCATCCACCAAGTCACGCGAGCACCCGCCGGATGCAGCCCCAGCCCAGACTAACACATCTGGCTGTGCAGGGAACGCTCAGTCCAGGCCACTCGGGTGCTGCTTCACCCCCAGAGCACACAGGCATTCCTCAGAGCACTGTTCTGCAAACCTGGCTGCTACATGGGAAACAAGCCAAGAGCTGCAACCACTGGGAGAGTCCAGCCTGACGATCAGAAGGTTAGGAGGGAGCAAGAGTTTCTTCCCAACTCTGGATGCTCCAGATCCCAGCTGCTATGGAGCAGTTATCCAGGCCACAATAGCGGTGCTGTATTTCCTGTACCAGGCAACACCAGCAGCAGGAAGCAGTGGTGTGTCCCATGCACTACCAGGTTCTGGAGCAGCGGTGAGGCCGGCTGGCAGGCACTCTGAAGCCAAAGGCAATGCATGCATCACTCCTGCCCAGCCTCCTCCCTGGCAGCTGGGACACGCAATCGTGTCCTGAACCAGCTCTGCCACAGGCAGGGCGATCCAGCAAGGCAGGGACCGGGAAGAGCGGCAGCAGGAGTTTACACAAGGAAAGCGTTAGAAGCTATTTGTCATCGGTGACGGGCCTAAGGGGCAGGAGAGAGACCTGGGAGGCTTTGCCAAGCACCACGGACTAGCAGTGGGCAAGGACAGTGGGTAGAGGGGGTGCAGGGCCGGGTTGGGTATGGGTATCCCTTCCAAAGATGGCCCACACAGCATCCGAAGTACCCAACAGCAACGTCTTCCAGATAAACACGATTACATCACTCTGCCTGATCGCTCCCTGAAGATTTTTTTTCCCCTTCAAGCAGACCTGTCTGCTTTTTGCTTTGAAGAGCCAGGGAAATGCATTCATCGTGACTTGCCTGCCTCGTGTCTGGATAAAAGGTTGTGTAGCAGCAGGGAGCAGGCTCTCCACTCTCCTGCAACCAACAAGCAAAAAGCTGCAAAACTTGTCTCATCCACACGACAAACACTTCAAACCAAAGCAAAACCCCACTAAGCCATTTCCTCATCATTGCAAACAGCAAAGACAGGAACATCCACATTCGGTTTCCACTTCAAACCCAATTCCTCAGCCACTTTCATGTGCATTTTTTTGCCACCTACACACAGAAGCAATTTCATCATATTAGAAAAGCTGGGGGGTAGTGACAGAAATTTGTCCCTTACAGTGACAGCCCCGTGCCAGAAGTCGAAAGCAAGATGTGACTTGCTTCTGACCCTGACAATGCTCCCCAGCTGAGCTGGGGCTGTGTGCAGATCAGGAAACTTTCCAGAAAAGTGAGCTTCACAGCAAAACTCACTGCTGCTTCCCATCATACGTGTTGAACCCTCCATTTCCAAAGCACTGCTTGTAATAACCCACCTCAGTGCGACACGAGGGAAAGACAATGCCATCAGAACCCCCTGCCCTGCCTGCAGGGAGGTTCCGGACAAGCTCCTTTTCCTGGCCTCCATGCCCATGCCAGCACGGCACCTCCCCATCACAGCATCAGTCCTCTTGTCCCTGTGCTACCCAGTGCTCCCACAGCTGGAGCGAACCCCCAGATTCACCTTTCCAATGTTTCACAGCATGCCCTGGTCCCCACAGTCCGGCTTCTTCCCACAGGGAGGCTGCTGGGCTCAAACTCCACCAGTCTCCATAACTCCCACCCCAGCCAGGCTGTGCTGCCCAGCTCCCCTTGCACCTCCACAGAGCAGCACAGCTGAAGGCCGCGGTGTGGGGCTCCCTGCACCCTCCCAGTGCCACACAGCACCCCGCACCCCTCCCAGCACCTCACATTGGGGGGCTGTGCCCCCTACACCGCACGGCACGCCCGGACACTCCGAGGAGCCCCGTGGGGTGCCAGCCTTCATGCAAGGTATCTCCAGCACGCCCCGGAACACCCACGTCAGCCTCCAGCACGCCCAGGGACCCACAGCACCCATGTCACCTGCCAGGACCCCCAGGCCCTGAGCACCCGCTCACGCACAAGGGCTGCCAGCGATCCCCTGGAATCCCGAGTGCTGTCAGCGCGCCCAAGCTGCCCCGAGCACCCACACGGGACAGCAGCACCGCCGGGACCCCGCGCATCCACGGTGGCCAGCGCGCCCCCCGCGTCCCTGGGCAGACAGGCGGCTGACAGGCAGCTGACAGCCCCCACCTGCAGGTGCAGGTGCAGGGGCAGGTCCCGGTCCCGGTCTCGCACCTCTCCGCCGCCCCGCACCGCCCGGCCCCGCCGGGCCCCCTCGCTCGGCCGCGCCGTCACGTGACACGGGCTCAGCTGAGCGGGGCGCCTGCGCGCGGGGAGAGCTGAGGGCGAGGGGCGGGGCCCAGACGAGCGAGGGGCGGGACTGACGGAGGTGCCATGCGGTGGCGCCCCCTGGCGGGCAGGCGGGCGAGGTGCACCGAGTGGGTCCCGCGGCCTCGTGTGGGGAAAGGCGGGAGCGCCGAGCCCCGAACCAACCACGGGCAGCGAAGGGCGGCCAGGGAAGGGCACAGAGCTGGGGAGGGGTCTGGAGCATGAGTACTATGAGGGAGCTGAGATTGTTCAGCCTGGAGGAGGCTCAGGGGTGACATTATCGCTCTTTACAACTCCCTGAAATGAGGGTGAAACCAGGTGGGATCAGGCTCTGTTCCCAGGCAATCAGCAGCCAGGAAATGTTTAGGCTGGACATTAGGAAGACTTTCTCCACAGAGTGAATAGACACTGGAATGGGCTGCTCAGGGAGGTAGTGGAGTCACCATCCCTGGAGGTGTTCAAGGAAGGCCTACGCATGGCACTCAGCACCATGGTGTAGTCAACATGGTGGTGCTCAGTCATGGGTCGGACTCGATGATCGTAGAGGTCTTCAAGCTAAGTGATTTTGTGATTCTGTGATCCCCCAAAGCAGGTGTGTTCCTTGGGCAAGGCCTGAAGAGCCATGCAGGTGTCAGGGTTATAGAAGCTTCCTGGGAAGAGCAACACCCTCAAAACCCTTCAGCATGGGCTGCAGCCCCAGGGCCATGGCTGTATCCCTGTGTCCCCACCTCAGAAAGCAGCGCTTGCAGATCCCTGCCCTGCCCCTCACACAGGATCCAGCCTTGGGGCTGCTCAACTCCTCTGGCTACAGCATCCTCCACCGCTGCCACCACCCCACCACCTCCACCTCCCCCAGCTCACACTCATGTCCACACTATTCCATGGGAAACCAATGTCACCCCTGAGTCATCCCCAGAACTAAGAGGCACCAGCTCCACTTCCTGGTAAAAAGATTTATTAAGAACCTGCAGAACCTGCCCAAAAAGAGACTGCTGCCCTGGCACTGGCGGGGAGCGGGGGCGGAGGGTTAGTGTTTCTCCAGGCAAAGCCACAGGGTGAAATAAAATGAGTGGAGGGCACAGAAAGGCAGTGGGAGCACGTCTACATGGTGGAGGAACACCGGCAGCAGTTAAGGCATATAAAGTGCTTGTAGAAGACCAGCCCTACCCAGGGACTAAATAACACAAGCAGGCAGGGACAGCAAGGAATGTGGATGGCTGATGGCACCTAGCACAGGGGAGTGACAACAGACTAACACCCTGCCTGAAGCTGCAGCAGGAAGGATGCTGCCTGCCCACATCACGGTCCCCAGCCACAGCCATGAGGCCCTCAAACAGGATCCAGGCTGCTGGTCTTCATGGTCATCTCCCATATTCGGGATGCTGCTCTGTGTTTGGGTGCCTCTGCCAGTACAGGGGAAGGATAGTTCCAGTGCACCATCCTGCCTCAGCTCACTCCCAGAGGAAAAATGAGATGAGTGGGACTGGTCCTCAGCCAGGCTGTGCCCCAGCAGCTCATCACAGCCTTGTGCCCCCTCTGGAGTGCGTACAGCCATCAGCCAGCCACCTCTTCTGCTGCTGGGAGTGTCACCAGCCTTTTGGTCCCCTCCTAAATGGGAATGTCTATGTGGGGCTCGGGTGGTTTCTGTCCTCTTGTGCTCCTGATGTTTGCCACAGGAGGGGCATGGGGAGGTGCCTTCATGCCACCAAGCTGGTCCCCCATGCAAGACAGGGATGCATCTACAGCAGACCCAGAGCTGCTGCATGGGGACAAGTCTCCTGCAGCCACTTTGGGGACACTTCTGTAAAACAGCCCTGTGCTCTAGCCAGAGGTGGTGGGAAGTGGGAACTCTGCAGCTAATGCTGCATCCATCCAGCCTGCCTCAGCACTCCCAAACACTCCCTCATCTCCACAGACTGCTCCAAGAAATACTGCTTTTCCCTGGAATGTTTTTCTCTAAAATTGCCCTGATAGGGTTAAGAAAAAAAAAAAGAAACTGGATAAAAAATAACCCCAGGGCATGCTGGGTTTAGGCTCCAAGGCCACCCTGTCCAGGCAGGAGACACCCTAGTGATGGGTTTGGGGACAGCAGAACAGCCAAAGGGGCCTTTCTGGGTGTAGCAGGGGAAAGGGCACTGACGGGAGAGACAGGGGCTGCCTCCTCCTGACAGTAGGGATGAGTTGGGACAGGATAGGGTGCAACTGGATGGCACAGGAGAGGGGACCAAGCTGTTGGGGAGAGGAGGGACAGTGTTCCACCCCTCAGTGGGAGTGCAGGGAGAAGGCCAGTTTGACACAGCTGAGCTCCTCCCCGCCATTGCTGACGACCGCCCGGACCCGGTAGTTGCCATTGGTCATCCAGGAAGGGAGCTCCACGTCGGGCACATCGAAATCGCTGGCTGGCAGGGAGTAGGAGCCCTATGGAGAGAAGGCACAGATAGGCAAGAGGTCAGCCAAAAGCCCAGCCCAGTGCCAAAGGTCACAGTGGTACCACTGGCACTGCCAGCGTCACCGCGGGGGCTCGGTCATACCGCTTTGAAGGGGCAGTGACAGGGGATGCCATAGGTGAGCAGGGGCTCCGGGCACGGCGTGCCGGGTGGGATGAGCTCATCAAGAATGCTGCAGACATCATTGTAGGTGCAGCTGCCTAGCTGGTCGATGCAGGGCAGCTGGATCCAGAGGTCACCCAGTGCCTTCTCTACCACCAGCACTGCCTGGAGGGAAGGTGTTCAGCATCAGCACAACCGGCAGGAGCACCCACAGCTCCTCAAAAACAACTGCCTCAGCTCCGGATCATGCAATCTTTGAGGTGTCCATGAGGTCACCGAACACCCTCCTGTCTCCTACTCCTGCTTTCAGTTCCTCTCAACCTGCAGTTTCTCTTCCTCCAACCTCAGCTTGACCCCTTAAGCAAGCACCCCGCAACACCTCACATCCCCACCTCCTTCCGCTCTCCTCTGCCTGTCCCAAAATAGGGTGCTCCCATCCTGCAGCTCTGGCTCCACACTTCCCCAGCACACGCTGCACAGTCCCAGGCCCAAACAGGCACCATAGCATTGCTCAAGACAGCCCACGCATACTGGACAAAGAGACGTGTTCTGTCTCATTCCAAAAACTTCCCAAAAACTAGTTCAGGGCAGCTGGCATGGCCCAAGGCTCCCAGTGCAGAGCCATGGCTTGTTCTTGGAGGAAGCAGCTGGATCTGGCTGCTGAAAAACAAGTGCTGCAGTGACCTCCAGAGCACCCACAGCACTTGGGTTTCATTTCCCTCCTGGAGCCATCACATCCCTGGGACATGAGACATCTCAGGTGGTTTCTGTCCTAGAGACATGGTTGGGAGGCTCCTGCTGGACTGTCTGCTCCCACCACGGGTCTCCCCATGCCCACTGCCCTGATCTGGCTTACAGAGCCCAGTGTGCTCAGCCCTGCACCTCTCTGCGCCTCGCTCCCCAAGGGCTGCTCATTCCTGTATCCAGTGACAGGCATTTCGCAGCTGCCAGTGGTTTTGGGAAGCTCTGCCCTTCCTCACCACATGGAGGCACGTCTGGCACATACCTTCAGAGGGGAAGCCATCATCTTGCCACTCTTGACAGCCGCACTGACACGCAGGCTCCCTGGGATGCTGATGGGGTCGGGTGCCACAGAGAGGCTCTGCAGCACCACGGGGTCACTCTTGTCACCACAGTTCTCCCAGGCAAAGCCACCAACCTGCAGCACCGAGGGACAGGAGGAGTTAGAGACAGGGCAAGCCTTGCCTTGTGTTTGCAGGAGGTTTATCCAGAACTGCACCTCTGACCCCTGCCAAACATCTGCTCACAAAGAGCCAGAAAATTATCCTCAGCCCCTTCAAATGTGAATTATTGAACTCCCTGTTGTCCAAGCCTGAGGACATTGCAGAAACCCTCTGTCCATGCACCTCTGCATGTACTTTACACCCAAGGAGAATTACCAGGCTGCAATTTCCAAATTTGCCTCAAGTCTGCCTCCAAACACTTTGCATGTGACCAAGGCAAGATGCATCCTTCATGCCATCGACACCAAGCAAGGTGTGTAAGGACAGGTCAGGGCAAGCTAGGACCAGGTGGTGGCTGCACTGTTCAGGGGGATGCTAGGTAGGGGTGTGGGGGGATCCTCTTGGAGGGGCTGGACCAGCTCTGTTGTTGTGAGCCCTCCTCCACCAGCTCCTACCACCTGGTTCTACATAGGAGCAGGAATCACACTCGGGGACCAGATGAGCTGGGCTCGTCCTCTGCCTGATACACCCCAGGGGCCTGATCCTGAGCTACAAATGAGTACAAATCCTGATCCAGAGTACAAATAAGCAAGGAAAGCAGCATTGCCTCATGGGACAATGAAAATCTACATGTAATGATATGTCACCCGAATGGGGGACATCACTTATGTGTCTGGAGTTAGGAGCCACGCTGGGAGATCTCCCCTATTTCCTACAAGTCCCACCAACCCCCCCAGCCACCACCAGTAAAGACACTCCAGTTAAGTGGTGGAGGGATAGCAGCACTTGCCTGCAACAGCCACCTCTGAGCCCGCCAGAGGCAAGTGGCGAGACACCAGCCCCAGCTCCCTCCTCGAGCAGGTTTGGCTTGAGCAGCCCGTGTCCCCATGCCATGACGTGGGGCTCTCCCTGCCTGCTCGCAGCCGCAGAACCGGTGGAGGCTGTATTGCCTGGTGCCACACGGCAGCCCCAGCGGGCACAGCGCGGCCCACGCAGGTGAGCAGCCCATCCCACCATCCTGCTCGCCCGCCGGGAGCAGCCCAGGGCAGGACACAGGGCTCAGGGCAAGCCGGGACGGGCAGACTATACCCCGGCACTTAGCAAGAGCTGGGAGAACCCAGGCCAAGAGTCTGAAGGCAAAAAGGCTCCAGGGAGCTGAACATCGATGTGGGGCTGCAGATTGCTGCCCGCCGAGCCCCCTCCAGCCTTCCCAACCTGTTCCCCCTTCCCTCGGGCAAGCGCAGCTTTCCTGGAAAATAAATTGCGATATTTCCCTCCACACCGCGTGAGAGTTACACATGGTAATCGCCTGTATCGTAATCAGCGCGTTTTAATGAGCCCGGCCCAGCACTCCGTGGGAATGGGGAAGCAGAACCTGGACTGGAAAAGACTCATGGAACAGCAAAATAAGAGAGGGGAGATGCTCAGCCGAAGGACGAGGCCGCTGGGTTTCTGCGTTGAGAAGTGTTTGTATATACTGGACCACTCCTGCTCCGAGCTGACCCCCAGCCTCCAGCACTGCTCCCCAGCGCGGGCGGCTGCCGAGTCCCAGGGGGTCCATGTACCCAACTCCCCTGCCCAACCACAAACACGCACCCACCAGCGAGCTTCCACCCTGCCGGGGCAGAAAATGCTTCTGGTCTCCTGCAATCCCAGTGGGATGACGGAACCTTCCCCCTCTCCGCCCCGCCGAGCCCCAAGCCCCCCTTGGCAGACCCCTCCGTGTCCAAGAGATGCGGGCTGCGGGGTCCCTCCTCACCTTGCTGAGCCGCCGGGCCCCGCTGCGCTCCACCAGCAGCTGCGGCTGCGGCCCGGCCAGCGCGGCCGGGGCGAGCTGCAGAGCGCACAGCGCCAGCGCCAGCCCTGTGCACAGCATCCTCCGGGAATGCGCCGGGAACGAGCCGGGATGGGTCCGGGGAGCTGCTCCGAGCGGTGGAGAGGCGAGCAGCGGGCAAGGACCGCGGCGGGACCAGGCTGGCAGCGGCGGCACTAACAAGACCCGTACGGAGGGGATGAGCCCTCCCTCCGCGCCCGGCCCACCGGCCGATTCCCCTCCCTCCCCCGAGGACGCTCACATTTTCCCTTCCCCTTTTGCTTTCTTTTTTTTCTCCTCCCCTCCCCGGTTTCGCTGCCAAGCGCAGGACTGGACTCGCAGGGATGCTGGGACGGGAAGCTGTGCTTTCCCAGGCTCCCAGAGCCGGTACTTGGAGCGGGGGGACGGGAGCTGCACCCACCACCCTAGGGCACACACATCATCCCGCTCCGATGGGGGAGACCCGACCAGCTCCCCACCGCCCACCCCTCCACCCAGGCCTGCGGCTCTCCTCACATCCCACTCGGGGGTGCCCCGGCTGTGTGAGGGTCGGTACCCTCTGGTCAGTACCCGGGACCCCCACGCTCCCCCCGCGCTCGGCACAGGGTAGGTGGCAGCTGAAGAGCAGAGATATTTGAGATATTTTAGATATTTGAGACCCTCAAACCCGATGCCGTATGTGAGCAAGGGGGAGGGGCACTCTGGCATCGGTAGCCACTGACTGGGCAGTTTGCCACAGTACCCCTACCACTCATCTATCCAAAATGTTGGATTTAAGACCCCCTCTTCCATCTTTACCCCCCCGTTTTGTGGATCATTTTCCAGACAAAGCTGCCCGAGGCACCCCCATCATGCTGGAATGGCCACTCTGGTACCCTGCCATCATGAATGACACCGGAGTGTGGGTTTTCCCATACATTTTGGTGGACAGATGCTTTTACCCTGCAGAAAGCTGGAAGGGTCTGAGCCAACTGAGCACACAGGACACGAGGTCTCAGACCTTGTCCCCTGCCACAGCATGGTCAGGACCCACTTGTGAGACCCTTCCTCATAGTCAGCTCCACTGTCCCTTGCACGGGGACACTGCTTGGCCTCCCCATATTGCTCCCAGCTCTGGGAAGGGTTGCCTGGCTTTGTCCAAACCCCTGTCTCAGCTCTATTTTTAGCCTTTCGTCCTTATTTAGCAGCGAGGCTGGGCAGGAGCGTGCAGGCAGGGCGTGGGAGCAGGCAGGGGACGTGGTGGATGCTGCTGCCCACCCCGCCCCGGCCGTGACAACTGCGCCGCTGATCCACTGCTGAGGCTTAAGGGTAAGGAATAAATAGCCCGTTGCCCCCACCCGGGAACGGAGTGGAAAGTTATCCCCTGGGATTAGTTTTCACTTTGAGGCCCTGGAGCAGCCGGAGGACAGGGATAAGGATAGAGATGCATGGGGAGAGGCATGGGCACAGACAGAGCATTGTGTTTGGGGCTGGGAGGGGAGCAGAGCCCCTCACCTCCAGCCCCTGCCATCACATGCTTTTCTGCTTCTCACAGCCAGTGTGGGTGAAGGTTTCACTCCCCTATTCCCATCCTTTTCCACTTCATTTTGCCATGGGGGAAAAAAGAGAATAAAAGACTGTGAGAACAGGTTAATCCACACTTTTTTGCTTGGAAAAACACAGGCAGGGCAAGAATGGCTTGAAATCGTTGCACTACCTCAAGGCAGAAGTATGTGTGACCTAGATCCCCACTAAAGGAGCCTGTGACTTCTTTTGGGATCCAACACATGCGGGAACTTCTGCAGTTCAAACAGTTTTTTCAGCTATCTCACCCATGCAAAGTGGAGTCACGAGGTCTCAGCAGACCTGGTTAAACACCTTCGATTTGCATTGAAGAAAAGCAGACAGCACTTCAATAGGTCTCATTTACAAAAGCAAACAGATTGCAAATGATGAGCAGGGCCGAAGGGTGTAAACGCGACCACCCTCTCTCCACTGCCTGGGCTGCAGCTCTGCCAGAACCCATCAGGCATCATCTCAAGCCAGATCATCACCAAAAAACCTTGCACCAAAATTTCCTCCCCCTCTTTTTTTTAATTTTTTCTTTTTTTTTTTTTTCCCCAGACTGGGTTTCTGAAAATAAGCTATGCAAACAGAAAAATAAAAAAGGAATGACCCCATCTGCACTCACAGAGCCACTCTGCAAACAGACCATGCAGGGCTGGCACTAACACTGCCTTGTACCCATCCTGTTGTGCCCAGTCCTTACCAGCTGGAACCGGAGAGAGAGCCACAAGAGACACTTAAACAGTTTGCACAAATGCTTTTCTTATCCATAAGCTTTGGCAAACACTTTAAGTGACCACTGGTACAAATTAACTCGACTTTCCAGCTGTTATCCCATTTACGGCAATTCAGTAGAGCATGTGATAAAGCCTCCTCGTCTCACTTTTCTAGACAAAACCCTGGAGAT
The DNA here is from genome assembly GCA_013397935.1 of Dasyornis broadbenti. Taxonomy (NCBI): domain Eukaryota; kingdom Metazoa; phylum Chordata; class Aves; order Passeriformes; family Dasyornithidae; genus Dasyornis; species Dasyornis broadbenti. Next base: position 351,894 of record VZRN01000753.1, read on the forward strand.
GTCTCCAGCTGCTGTCATTCCTGGGGAGAGATCAAGATAACACCAAAAAAAGACATCAGGGAAAACTTAAAACACGCTGAAGCTGCCTTAGGTGGGACCACCACATGCTACCTCTGCTTTCCTGCCTTTGCATGGGCAGAAATCTGCTCACTGCCACAGTCCTCATCTCCAGCCTGCTATGTGCAGCTGCCAGGCCCTCGTGCTCCCCAGATCCCTGGGGTGCTCTGGTTACCCCTACAATGCCACGGAAAACCCCTGCTTCCCTCAAAAGAAGCTGGACAGGGCAGTTTCTGGCTGTTTAAGTGCTGCCCTGAAAAGAGAGCAAGTTTTCAGTGTATTTGGGCAGACGAGGAGTGCTGGGCCCAGCCTCGCTGCATAGGCCCATCCCCAAGCCCCAGCTCTGCCCTGCTGGCTCTATGTCTCAGCCTGATGTGACCAAACTGTTCTTCCTCCACCACTGGCAAGAGAAACCCTACCTAGAGCCCCAGTCTGTGGCAAAGGGAGATCCCAGAGCACCCCCTTGGTGCCCCACAGTTAAAAGCAGAAATTCCAACGAGCACGTGTGCAAACTACTGGACCTTCTTGCACCAGCAAGACGTGATGGCAGCTGGACAGGCTCCTCGTCAGCTGCCCGCACAGCTGCTCCTCTTTGCAGCCACAGCCCCACGATGCAAAATCAGTCTGGAAATCCACATGAGCTCTTGTGCTTGCCCCTGTAGGCCTTCAATCTCTAAAGTCTGGACCGGGATTTTTAATTAACCCTGGTGAGGTGGAGATCAGCACCTTGCACTGGCAATGCTTTTTATCCCACAAACGATCTTCTCAGCCCAAATAAGTACTCTCATGCAGGGAAGGAGACTTGCCCCACTCAGAAGTGGTGGGAGAGATAAGAACAGAGACTACTCTCGGTGGTTTCTCAGCAGTGGGAGCTGCTGCCAGAAGCTGCTGTGACTCACAAAACTTCACTCAGGTTAAGCAGCACCCACCCAAAAGGACGCAGGCAACTGGTCCCACCAGTCCCCCGGAGACTTGGGGCAGTGTGGGCCTGCCCCTCGCCTTCCCCACCCTCCCATCCCAGTGCTGTTTCACAATTTCCCCAGTCCCAGGGTTACCAGGACAAGAAAAACACCTCCAAGTCAAACGTGACAGCACGACCAGGCACCTCCACTCCCTCACCACCCAGGCGAAATGCCAAGGTGTTGGCATCCCAGAGCCGCAGGCTGCTTGGACTTCTCCCAGGGGTTATTTGGAAAATGTCAGAATAGAAACTTGTTGACAAAAACTTGCGATGTTTCCATACAGGCACGGCCTCGTGACCTGGTTGAAACACTCCTATTTCAGCAGTTCTGGATAGCACCAATGGGTTTTCAGGTCAGAATGTGTGGTTATTTAGAAAGAACTAAAAAAATCATTAGGAAAAAAACATTTTAAAAAATCATCAAAATATTTAGAGGAACCTGCCTTTCCTCACATTATTTTTTAGATGGGACACTTTAAAGTCCATGTGTTTCCCTACATGTTCAGGATCCATTTCCAAAGTGCAGGATTTCCTCCTGGAAAAGAGCACCCTGGCTCCAGGCCCAGCATTTGGGGTGTCTGGGATGCTCAAGAGAAGGGTTGCTAGGATAGAGTCCCTCAGGCAGTATGGACCACGCCAAAAGCCCCCTCTAGCCAGCACAATGACCCCCAGAGCTCCTGCCAGGAAAAACACCCCAAACCCATCACTCTTCCACAACTATCCCTGCACAAGCTGAAACTTCATGGGGTAATGGACTCTGCTTTCTCCCTCTCATCCTTTCTCCTAAAGGGGGCTGTGGTGGGTTCAGCAGTGGAAGCCCCCTGAGCAGTTGGTGCTCGGGGTCCTGCTCCCAGCCCAGCTCTGGTGCAGGGTTGCTGCTCTCCTTCCTCCTTGCCCAGGAGGGGACACCCCCAGTGCAGGGTTCCTGCTCGCCTTACCGCACACCCAGAATGGAGCATCCTCAGTGCAGGGGAGCCCAGGGACAGAGCATTCCCGAAGCACCCCGGCCCAGGGCGGGGACACCCCGGGGTGGAGGGGACTCAGGGCCAGCCCCGGGGGCGGGCAGGCTGCGGCCGGGGGCCCTGCCCGCGGCTCGGGGGTGCAGAGCACCCTCTCCCGGCGCTGCCTGTCAGCAGCTGCTGGACTTTTTTATTACTTTTTTTTTTAATTATTTTTTTCTGCCTGCCAGCTGGGGCGGCTCATCCCATCCCGTCCCGTCCGGCCCGGTGCTGCTCGCCGGGGGATGCCGCGCCCCGCGCCCCGCGGCTGAGAGGGTCCTGCCAGGGCTCCATGGGCTGCACCGGCAGCGCCCTGCGCTGCTGCCCCGTCGGTGCCGAGGTAGCGGGGGCTTTTGGGCTGGGCTGGGCCGAGCTTGGGCTGGGCTTCACGCGGGGTCGAGGTTCGCGTGGGGTCGGGGCTCCGTGGGGTCAGGCTCCCGTGGGACCGAGTGTACACGTTGTCGGGGTTTGATGGAGTTGGGGTGCGCGTGAGGCTGATGTTTGCGGGGAGCCCTGCTTGCACTGCTGGGGGCGCGGGGTGTTGGGGGCACGTGGCGTGGGTTCCTCCCTGCCCCGGGAAGCGGTGGGGCCGGGCGGTGTGGCTGTCCCCGGCTGCGTGGAACCCCACCAGCATTGTGGTGGGGGAAGTGGCAGCGGGGACAATGAGAGCTGGCAGCCACCCACCCTCCTGCATCCCCTCCAGGCTCACCCTACCGTCACGGGCAAGTTCATACCTTAAGGGGGTGCAGCATCTGGGATGGCAATGCCTGTTGGAAACGCTGGTTCCATAGAAGACAGGGATGGGATGCCCCTCCTAGACCTCTGCCAGCCTCCCATAGCATCCTCGCTCATCCCAAAAGTTGTTTCCCTTTGTGCTGAAGGCATCACTCCTGTAGGGGAACACTCCTGTAGGGGAGCACTCTGAGTCCCCCACAGATCTCAGCATGTTGCTCTGCACTGAAGAGCTCTTCCGCAAGGTCAGGTCTAGAAATTATCTGCTGGTTGTATTATCATTATTATTGTTATTGTTGTGATTATTTGACGTGCTCATGCTGCCCCAGTGCCGCACCAGTGACCTCGGGAGATGTTTGTGCTCTCGGATGTGCTTTGCTTACTGGTGTCGGGTGTTGTGATGGCTGGAGGGTGGCAGGGGCAGGAGGGAAGGCAGAAAGGCCCCATGGTGCTGCTGTGCCCCTGGCACAGGTGGCTCTTTATGGATCCAGCTGTGAGAGCCCAGCCACCCAGGACCACAGAACCCACTGCTGGATGTGCAGGAGAGCAGGCGCAGAGCTCACACAACCCTGCAACCAGAAAGTGCCTTTATTTACAGCACTTGCAGGTTTGGCTGCTTCTCCACATCATGGTAAAAATCCCACTCTTCACTATGTCATAAGATCAGACACTTCTGGGCTGGTTTGTGACTCTGAGAGCTCTTGAGAATGGGTACAGGACAGGGAGAAACAGCAGCCCTGAGGCCCCAGGTGCTGAGAGCCCCACATTTACCGAAACGGGGAAATTTGTCATTTGCCTGCAGACGCCTCCCTTCCTGCACTTTCCCGCTCTCGAGCTCCTCTGCTTAGAACTGTGTCACTGCTCACCAACAGTTTTTACCCATAAAACAACCCTGCTGCTGTGACTGAAAGCCATTCTGAAAGTAGCACCTAAAATCCGCATTATGGCTAAAAGGCATCAGAGCAGGCATGGGGCCACTACTGCCCCTGTGCTTGTGTCCAGAGTGCCAAAAAGCAGAATTGGAGACCTTCATCTCCCACTGCTGATGGGTGGACTTGCAGAGTTGGTCCCTTGGGGTTGCTTGGGATTAGGGGAGGCCTCAAACCCCAGGAGCAAGCCCAGCCAGAAGCCACGTGCAGTTCACAGGGCTGGGGACTGTAATGGGGCTGGGGGCTGCAGAGGCTTTTGAGGCCAGTCCTAGGTTTGAGGTGACCTTGAGGAGCTGGTGCTGGGCTGGGTCTGGTGGGTGGATGACATACCAGGAGCCTCTGTGTGCCCTGAGGGAGGCAGCTTGGCAGCCTCATCCTTCCCTGGCACCAGTCTGCGGGCAGCAGGGTGATAAGGGAGGCACAGAGAGAAGCCAGTCCTGAGCTGTGGAAAGTGTCCCTGGGGTTTCCTTCCCCTTCAGCTCCATCCGCCCGTGCTTGGCCACTCACAGTCACCGCTCGCCCTTTGGTCATGCTCCTGGCGTGAGAGAGGCCAAGTTGCCTTCCCAAAAGATCAGGGCTGAGGCTTGGCTGCCTTCCAGGGCTGGGGTGAACTTATTTTGAAGAACCAGGAACTGTACGTAGCACCAGGAGTCAGGGAAGGGTCAGAAGGCAAAACCTGGGGCTGTCAACAATGTGAAGTGTTTGCCTACAGTCTGCGGCATAGATCTGACTGTAGGAGAGGTGATAATCATCTCCTAACACAGCCATCACTGGAGGAATAACAGCAGCAGAGTTAAGACAGGTCCCACAGACCTGTGCCAGCACTGCTCTGGCAGCACTGAACGTCTGCTGTAGGTCCTGGGAGGTGTTACATTCATGGACCAAATCCTGGCCCCCTTCTCCACAGCCACAAAGCAAAACCTCCTCTCCAGGAGTGGAGTCAGGATTTAAATACTCATTTCCTGCCTCTTTGTGATTTCCTTTGCTAGGTTGCATGGTTGAATTGCTTAATGTACTTGTAAAACAGGAAAAGAGGAAGAAAAATACAGTCCAAAACCCCACCTCACGCTAAGAGCTGAAGCAGAGGCTGCAGCCACCTCGGCTGCCCACAATGTGCCGGCTGCCTCTGCACTGGTGCTCCCCGCCCCTGGCACCCTTGGAGATGACTCAGGTCCTGTTGGAAATCCCTGTTAATACATCCATAAACAGTTCTGCTGCAGACCATTAGAAATATTTAGTTCTAAGTATGTAGATACTTTCGGTTTTTTCATAGCTGGAAGGTATTTTTGGCAAAGGTTTCCAAGACTTTACAGGATAAGTCATGCTATGGATGGCCCCCACCTGCAGGATGTATCAAACTGCTTCTTCCCCTGGCCAAAGCTGTTCCAGCTGGCGCAATTCCCGACCTTCTCCTTCCACACACAGTGGATACCAGGATTATTTTCTAGCTCTCCAAAATGCACGGGGCAATACCAGAGGTGTGGGTGCCACAAAACTGCTCTGGAAGGGGCAGTGGAAAGTCCCTCTATATTTCAGTGCTTTCAGCCAAATTTTGTTTTTCATCCAAGTGGTGGAGCTTCTATCCCAAAGGACAATTGAGTTCTTAGGATTAAAACTAGCTCTAGACATTATTTTAATTGCTCCTAGAGGTAGGAAGGTGCCTCACTTGTAGCCTTGGGGCAAGAATTTAGATTTGTCTGCTGATGCTGGTGAACCTGGTGGTCACTTCAGTGAGTTCAGTGCAGGTGTCTCAAATCACCTTCCCTTAGAGACTGAGGGGCTCTGAGGCCCCAGCCTGCTGGATTTGGGGCATGGGAGAGAGCTGAAGATTCCCTGGGTCTGTGCTGGGGACATTGCCTGTGCAATGGAGGTGACCAGCCCTGGGCTCTCTGTCCTTGGGCATCACTTTTGCCAGCAAGCAGGACCCAGGCAGCAGAGGTGGTTTGATTTGGGGGTTTGGGGTTCCTCCTGGAGGGGGTAACAACATCTTGCTCCCAGATCTGCTGAGATCATCCAAAACCTTTGGGGTTTGTGTCACCATCATGTGTCAGGAGGGTCCTTCTACGCAGCGTTTGCTTTCTTGCAGTGAAACAAAGAGGGGTATGGGGTATGGTGGGTGGGGGAAGGAGGCTTTTTGGGATTCCTGTGATGCCTTCAGGATTGCAGAACCTCGACTGTCTCATCCACCTCCTCCTTTGCCCCCCATCTCCTGACTCCAAAACGCATCACAGGACATGGGTACATTAAATACCAGGCAGGTGCACACTGGCATGAAGTGTGTTGGGGACAGGCGAGGATATCCGGGGACCCTTTGCAGCCAGGTCTGCCTGGGTTCAGCAGCATCCCAGGGCACCGCACTCTTTCAGGGTGAGCTGTATGGCAAGAGAACAAGCCCTGGGAACTCCGACTGCCGGGTGCCTCCTCGCCCCCTCGCCTGGGCCACGTTCAACGCCGTGGCTGTTCATGCCATAGAAGGGAAGATAAAGCCGTGGCTTCCCAGAGGCTCGGAGTTCTCCTGCGCTCTGTAACTGCACCTCCCTCCAGCTCCAGAAGGGGGGCTGCAGGGGAGGTGGAGACAGGGACGCCTGTTTGCTTTTCCTTGCTTTTTTCCCAAGCCAGCCTCCCTAATCCGGGCTGTATTTGGCCGCGCCACCGTGCGCGGGGCCGAGCAGGGGAGCAGCCGGCACAGCGGGTCCCTGGCTCCCCGCAGGCAGCACGGCTGCTTTCTGTAGGAATTGGTATTTTTAGGGGCAGTTCTGCTGGGGGCTGGAGAGCAGCAATGTGTCTGCAGGTGAATGTTCTCGCGCCTGGTACATCCATGCCCTGCCCAGAAGCACGACTCAGTGATGGGCATCAGGGACCAGATTTGCCCTGTGCCAGTGAGGCCAAGCTGTGAAAGCCTCCAAGCTTTGCTTCTATCTTTCAGCAACTGATAAAAATATATCCACTACATTTTTTTTTTTTCTCCCTTCCAAGTGACTAAATTAAACCCATGCAGGGCTGGAAGGCATCCCATGGAGCTGTGTTGCTGGAGGCAGCTCCCAGCTCTGGGTTATCTCAGCCCCGTGGCAGCAGTGGGAGCGTGCGGGGCTGTGCAGCACATTCCTGCGCTCCTGAGGTCATTGCTTGGCCGCCAGCTTTCGCCTGCTGCCAGCCCTGCACAGGGGCTGTATCGCCTCTGATTTATGGTTATTTTTCATTTCTCACTCCTGCTCCAGCTGTGTAAAAGATCATCTGTGTAGTGCACAGGCAGAGGTGTGTGTTTGGGGGGCTGCAAGGTGCCAGGGACCTGAGCATCCCAGGACAGGAGGAGGGTGGCAAGGGAGTGCCAAAGCTGGAGCCGGGTGTGCCAAAGCTGGAGCCAGAGTGCCAAGTGCTGCCTGCTCTCCCCCACCAAATGTTTTGCTGCTGGAGCCTGTTTTGCACCAGCACCATGTCAGGAGGATGTTGTGAGCATCCCCCAGGTTTTCCAGCTGAATGCTACATCGTGAAGTGTCTGGGACGCAGGGAAGTGGCATGAGCTTGAGGCTGCCTGATAGGCAGCCATGGGGTTCAGAGCTGGGAGAGGGCAGGGGGCTGGGAGAGGGACCACTGCTCCCCGAGGACCTGTGTTTTAGCAGGGCTGAAGCAGGCTCAGTGCAGGGTATTCTGTGCCTGCAGCCACCTGCCCTTCTCTGTTCCCCCCTGCTCCAGCCCCCTCTCTCTCTGCCAGAGACAGCTAAAAGCCCAGCAGCAGAGGTGTCCGGCTTCCCAGGAGCTCTCGGCCTTGAAGACAGAGAATGGTGAGAAAAAAAATTGTTTTCTCCCCACTTTGCTTTCTCAGACTGGTATTAAGGAAGCAGTGGACAGACCCCAGCAGGGCACCAGGGAGAATGGGGATGATGCAGGAGCATGCTGGTGCAGGAGGGCAAAGAAGGCATCCCAGAGCCAATGGCATCTCATCCTCTTAGTCAGACAGGTCATCCCCAGAACAGGAGACCTAACCAGACACATGTTCTGTCTCAGCCGGCCTATGCCATCCCAGCTAGTGCTAATTTGGACAATGAGATGGAGGGAGGTGTTTCCTCGGTGGGAAGAGGGCAGGGCTGAACCTGATCCATTGTGCTGGCAGGTTCAGCTGCCCAGGATGTGCAGGCTGCAGCCAGTGCTGTTACCGCTGTGCTTGTCTTGCAGCCAATGCCTCCCTGCTTCCTGAGGATGGGAAGAAGAAGGCAGCACTGCCAGAGGAGTGGACGGACAGTGCAAGATTCCTCCAAGGCCAGGAGGAGGAGGAGGAGCGGCTGCAGGATGCTGGCTGGGCAGGCACTGCGAGCTTTTCCCAGGGCATTGAGATCCAGGTCAGTTGGAAAGACTGGTGCTGCTGGGGGCAGCAGCTAGGCACGGAGTGTGTCATCACCCACAACTTCCCAGCCAGTGATCTTGGACCTGGCACATGCTGGGCTGGGGTCTCCCATTTTTGGGAGAAGGACCACATTAGGAAAAGGTTAGGAAGCCCAAAGCAGTGAAGCTTTGCATCCTTTACACTGAGATTTCTCATCTGACTCTTTCCTAGGTGGAAAAGCAAAAAGAGCTGGAGCTGAAGGAGCAGCTTGATACCCTGAGGAGGGAGCACACAGAGACCTTGCAAGGTACGTGCTGAGGCTCGCTGCAGCCCCCTGCCCTCTCCCCACTACTGCCAGTGCCCCTTTGGCTACCTGTGGGGTCATGGGAATGCTGCTCCCCTGCTCTCCAACACTGTGGGGCTCTGATGGGGCCTGCTGCCCCAATATTGCTGCACTGGTGACACTCAGCTCATGTTCCCCTGCAGAGCTCCAGAGAGCACACGAGCAGGAGAAGCTGCTGCTGGCAGAGTCCCACCACAGGTCTGAGGAGGCCTTACAGGTACCTGCAGAGAAATCCCTAGGGAGGGGGTGCTTGTGGAGGGCTTGCAGATCACATTCTGGTTCTGCCATGGTGCCCCACATTCCTCAGTGGCCACCTTGGTCCCTGGTGTGCTCAGGGGCCACACCAGCTCCTCCAGCCCTGAGATCATTTGGGTACCACAGCCCAGCAGTCCCCAGAAACAGGAAGAAAACCCGAATACCTCTCATTCTGCTTTTTCCCTGGTTGCCTTAGGAGACGATTCAGGCACTGAACTCCCAGCTGAAATCCTTCCAGGAGCGGATGAAGCGGGTGGAGGAGTCACTCTTGAGAACAGACTACAAGAAGCACATTCAGGTACAGGGAGGGGTGTCAGGGAGGGGACCTGCCATGGGGTGCTGACCCAAAGCTGAGAGGCTTCTCTGATGGACCCTGGCTGGGGCTGGACCCAGAGGGGAGCACAAGACAGCTGAAGGGGGGAGCAAAGCCTGTCCCAGGGAGGTGTTGAAGTCCATTGAACACAAGTGATGGCCCTGCAGGAGCATGGGAGCCCCGGCCCCTTCTGGGAGCAGGAACTGGAGAGCCTGCACTTCGTCATCGAGATGAAGAATGAGCACATCCATGGCCTGGACAAGAAGCTGCTGCACCTAGAGACCGTGGTGGGTTAAAAAGGGGAGTCACAGGTGGGCTTTCTTCTTTTCAGTCTTCTACCCACCTAAATTCTGCCCAGAAATTGCAGCTGGAGCAAAGGTGGATGGAGCCTGTTTCCTCTCTTGGAGCGGGGAGGGGATGTGAGCGCAATGCCACCAGGCCAGCATTTCACTCAAAATGGAGTGGCAGGGGCTTTGGAGGTGCCTCCCAGCTCTCTCCTCATCCTCATGTCCCCCTTCCAGGAAGAGAGGAACCTTCTGCTGGAGGAGAAGGTGAAAACTCTCCAGCAGGAGAACGAGGACCTGCAAGTTCGCACTCAGAACCACTTGGTCATGGCGAGGTAAGTGCTGGTCCCACATACCCGGTGCACAGGTGGCATCTCTGAATGGGGGCACAGGTGGCAGTGGGGGGAACACATTGCAGGCTGTGGTCACACCAGGTGCTTTGTGGGTTGCAGAGGGGCTCGTGGGTGCTGTGCCCAGCAGCTCTGGCAGCCTGTGCCCTCTGCCCGCAGGCAGCTGTCCGAGGAGCTCCAGGCCGCCCGCGGGGCGCTGGAGAAGGAGGCGCAGCTGCGGGATCAGGCTCGCCGGGAGAAGGAGGAGCTGCTGTACCGTGTGCTCAACCCGGGGGACGGCACCCCCTTCCCCATGCCGGCCGGCGAGGTGCCCCTCATCGCCACATAGCACCGACGGCACAGCGCACCGCCGGGGCACTGCCGGGGCTGCCCGCCAGCCCTGTGAGCCCAGGGCTGCTCTCACAAGTGTCCCCCAGTCGGGGCAGGGCTCGGGCTGGCCGAGCCCTCGGGGCACCTCATGGACCGGAGTGATGGAGCATTTCACGGGACACTTACGCCTGCATTTCCCCAGCCCACGTGGGACTGCAGAGGGACCCTGGCCACCTGTCCATACAGTGCCTGCACCCCTTCCTCTGGCTGGGGGCTGTCTGAGAGTGACAGGGGTCAGCCAGGACACACAGACTTGCATTGGGCTGGATTTGACCCAGCGCTTGGCTCTGAGTATAAACAGCACCAGTGCTGCCTGGGGTGTGAGGACAATGAGGAGGCCACTAGGACAGGATGGGGATAAGCACCGGAAGGATGAGAAGGGCACTGGGGTCATGATGTTAAGGTACTTCACCAGGCAGGGCTCCCACCCATGCCCTCCTATTCCCGTCACCTCCTCCACCTTCAGCAAATGTCTCCCAGGGATTGCTCCTGCTGCCCAGGCACATCCCAGCTCACTGCCACAAAGACCCCAAGCCCTCCTTGTCCCTGCTGCCCATCAGCAGCACCACCAGCCCCATCTTCTCCCCCAGAAGCTGGACAGTGGCTCGAGCTGCACATTCAGGGAACCGAGCATCCTCCCGGGGGTAGCAGCCTTTGGCAGGTCACATGCCTCTGCTTGAGCCAGCACATCCCCATCAAGGAAGATGCTGCCAGCATGGCTGTGGCTCAGGGCTGGATGCACACAAGCACTTTCCCCTGGGTGCACGAGTGTGGTGGGATGGTCACTGCTCTGGGGCTGTCACTGGCCTGTTCCCTCCCCAGGGCTGTTTAGCCAGGGCAGTACATATGTGTGTGTGTGTGTGTGTGGGTGGGTATGTACACAAGCCAATGTGCTGCTGGCTGTAACGATTATACATCTGTAAGAAGCAGCAGCCTCAGGAATCCCATGTCAGTGGTTTTGGTGACTGGGGCAGGAGCACCCCAGAGTGGGGTTGCGTGCTCCACACCCCATACAGTGGGAAGAAGGGGAAGGCTGGGAGCAGGCGCCACAAAGACTCCACAAGGGAGCTCCAGATGAAGCCATTAAGGTCAGTCCCCATTTTCCTGCTCCCTCTCTCTTTTCATTCATTTCAATGGGCTCCCAGCTCAGGGCAGACCCAGACCCTCCCAGCCTTGCCAAAGCATCATGGCCATTTCAACAGCTGCTTCCGTCCTTTGTGCTGACCCTTATCAGGAATAGAGCAGCTGAACGGGCAGCCAGGAAGACAACGTGGATGTGGGGTCCAGCTTTTATCCACACACCCCCATGGAGTGGCCACAGTGGGAAATGGGGGTGCCTGTTGTGTCAGAAACGTGTCCCCCCAGGGCACCCTTTGCTCCACACATCATCCGTGCATCCCCCAGGGGCTGTAGCACCAAAGCAGGGGATGCCCCAGCAAATGCTGCCTGGCTGTGGCTGAAGAGATCAGGATTTCTGGACAAAGGGATATGAGGCTGCTGTGGTCTGGCATCCTGCTCTGGACACCTGGTACCATGTCCCACTGCCCCAAAGGCAGATCCTGCGTGGGACTTGGAGGAATGTTCCTGGCTCTGGGAAAGGGGACACTGGGAACTGAGGAGGAGGAATAAATGAGTGCAGAAAAGGACTTGCCCATGGTAAGGAGGCAAAAGCCTGGACCAGGCAGTACCTTGGCAGTCATGGGGGGAATGATAGGTCAGATCAGGCTGGGTACCCAGGCAAAATGGAGAGTCAGGGCAGCATGAGAAGCCTCCACTCCACTGTGAGCACCTGAAGGAACAGGGTGGGCAAGGACAAGAGGAGCTGTGAGGGGCTGCAGGGAAAGGTTTTAAAGGGAAAAAACAAAACCACAATGCAGTAACAGCAGCAAAAACACTTGTGTGCTTTATCCTCTCTGAACAGAACTCTTTCTGCAGGGGCTCGCTGTGACGATTGCTCAGGGAGGCTCACAAGACTTGGGGAAGCTCTGGCAGGGCTGGCCCCCTCTGTTGGATGGGACTCACAGCCCAAGGGGCTTCCTTGCCCCCCGGGCACAGGAGGGAGGAGCCAGGCTCTCAGGGATCAGCCTTTTAGTGCTCCGGAGCAGATGGGCACAGGGCAGTCCCGCAGGGCTCTAGGGCCACCTCCCTGCCACTGCTCCCTGGCAGCTCCCGGGGTCCTGTCCCTTCAGGCCAACGGCTCTCAGTGCTGTGCCAGATCCCATAGCCAAAGTAAATGAGGAAACCTGGGAAAGCGCAGAATAGGGTGTGTATGGAGTGGTTCTCTTCCTTCCCCTCCCAACCACCAAGTGCTCGCCCCTTCCTTTGGGCCACATATCAGAGGACACAGTGCTCCCACCACCCCTGGACATCAAAGTTCAGCACCTTCTCCCTCCCCACCACCGTTCCAAGCAGCATTAGTGCCATGGGCTCTCAAACCACCAGAGCTTCACTAAGAGAGGCTGGTGCCAGCTCTGGGACCTCGTGAGTGGCCATGCTTACCCACAGCCATCCAGAGCAGGTACTGCAGCCAGGCGGCTGCGCTGAGCCGGGCCATCAGCACGGTGTTGATGGAGATGCTGAGGAGGGGCAGGAAGGGCAGGCAGGGAACCTGCAGGGAGCACAAGGATAAATTCCACAGCTAAATTCAGCTCTTTGCTGCTTTGGCTAGCTGCCCACAGGCAAGGGGAAGCCCAGCCTGCCTGTGAGGCTCAGAGATCCGTCTGGGACTGCAGCCTGTACTGAAGAGGGATGCTTGTGGAGGGTGGTTTGGTTGACAGGTTCTGCACAGGGGCAGGAGGCACTGCAGGATTTGAGGTGTGAGGCAGCAAAGCACTTGCAAAACTAAGTCAAGGTATTAAGGCCAGGTATCTTTTTACTGAAGAGCAGCTCTGATTCCCCAGCAGGCACTGGACTCAGCTGGGAGGTGCTCCTTCAGCCCTCAGGTCATGGGGGAAAGAACCCTCATGGTCCCTATACCCACAAGCTACATGCTGCCTCCAGCAGTACCTTATCAATAGGGAAAAGATGTGCCTGACCTAAAGCTGAGGGAACACCCCCAATGCCACCCTTTCCCACAGGGCTGCAGCACTTGCCTGCTCTCCATGCCCCAGGTCCTTCCCCCTGGGCATGTCCCGAGGGCTGGGCTGGATGCTCACCATGAAGGATGCTTTGTCCCGACTCTGAGGCTGCCTCCAGATGAGAAGAGCTGCCGCCAGCATTCCCAGGAGAGGCAGGACCAGAGCTGTGATGCACCAGGCACTCCCAGCTTGCAGGCAGGGCAGCCCAGCAGTGCTCACCCAGCTCAGGGCACAGACCAGGGCAGCTGCAGAGGCACCAGGGTGTCAGGGCAGCTTCCCTGGGCTGGGCCCATCCCTCTCCCAGGCTGTCATGGTGGGACAAAGCACAGCCGGGGGACACAGCTGAGTGGCTTCTCATGGTGGGTTTAGTTCTTCTCTCCAGTCTGGGTAGCAGAGGGTGCGGGAGGTTACCTGAGGTCTTGTTGGGGCAGCCAGCTGTGTGGCAATGGGGTGAGGGCAGGAAGGAGCCAGGCAGCCCCTGCATCTGCTGCTGGGTGGTTTTCACTGGGCAGGAACCTGCCAGTCCTTGCTACCCTCCAAGAGTCTCCCCACGCCAGCTCCCTGTAAAGCCCATCCATCATTCTCAAGCCTACCTACAGCTGTCAGAGCCCAGACCACCAGAGCAGAGGACCGAGGGGTGGGATAAGGGGGTGGCCGGACAAGGTGGTCCCACCAGAGCTGCACAGCTGGGACCTTCCCCGCAGGAGTGTCCCAAGAGCTGGGTTCAGGCCGATACCTGAGGAACAGACACTGGATTTCAATGCACACAAACCTGCACCTGCAGTGCACCCGGGCCACAGCCTTGTCCCAAGCATGGACCGTATCAGAATCTGGGTGAGCCCTGTCCCCAGCAGTCTCACCTGAGCAGCAGAACACAGCCAGCCACCATCGAGTAGGCCAGCAGTGTGCCAATGGACATGGTGTCAACCAGGGCTTTCAGGTTGAAGAGAAGAGCCAGGAGAGCTGTGGGGAAGAGAAGCCCTTTCAGCCTCCCAACAGAGCTGGCAGTGCTGCTGTGCCCACCTCAGTCATGTGCCCACCTCATGTCCCTCTGACACCCACTGCAACAGAACCTCGATGAGCTGGTGATGCTTCAGTCACTAGCACAAAGCATCCTGTCGCCTCCTGCCTGGCAGCTCAGAGAGGCTGAACCAGTGTCTGGGACACCATCGAGGCCAAATGGTCCTCTACAGCACAAGGAGATCTGTCTCTGGGTGGAGACACTTGGCTCAGCTGCCGGCAAGCCAGAGGGAAAGAGGACACCCACCAAGCCCTGCCCATGATTAAGGGTAACCCAAGCACTCACCCACCTGCCACTCCTCCAGACACCAGAGTTGCCACCACTGGGCACTGACGGCGACTGACTTTCGCCAGAGGTTTGAAGAGGAGCCCATCTCGAGCCATTGCATACAGGATCCGTGGCATGGGGAACATGGAGCCCAGGAGGCTGCATGAGAGAGGAGAGGAGATTGGGGACAAGAGGGGAGGAATGCAGGAGGTGCCATCCTGCCTTTTGCTCCCAAGGGAACCCCCATTCATCTGTATGTCCCATAACCTTCTCAAGAGCATTCTGCCAAGACCATCACCTTCCTCACCATCAGATGAGGGACAGTATCAAGGAAGAGATGTCCACAGTCAGCAGGAGCCCAGTGCATGCCAGAACACCCCAGCACATTCTTGTGGACACAGTGTCATCTGACCACTTCCTCCAGCATCATGCCAAGGGGTTTGGCTGCTCTCTCTGATCAGGCCATGCCAGGATGGGAGCAACAGGGTTTGTGTGGGAGAGATTTTGGCCAAGCAGGAAGGGCAAAGAGGAAGTCAGAAGGATGGGGCTGGGGGTATCTCCTGGATATGTTACAGCTCCAGCACCTTGCTCTGAACCATAGAATCACCATCAGAGGATGTCCCTCACCTGGTGGTCAGGGCACACAGAGACCCTGTAGCCACAGCGTACTTTGCACTGCTCCAGCCAATGTACTCAAAAGCCACTGGCAGGGGGCTCATGGTGTCTAGGAGGTAGTAGGGCATCATCAGGGTGAGGGCAGCAGATACTCCAAAGTAGGCCAGGAAGCAGATAAAGAGGGAGAGGATGATGCCCATGGGGATGGATCTCTGCGGGTCTCTCACTTCTTCCCCTGGGGAGGACAAGTTCAGCTGTAGGAATGGATGCTTATTTAACATGCACGGCATGCTAAGAGCCCAGCTCAGGCTCATACCCCCCGAGAGAGGACACAGAGACCTTCTAGCAAAGACCACTAGACCTCTTGGGCCCCAGGGGTATTGGGATAGAGAATGTCTCTGTTTCAAATTAGCCCAGACATTCCACATGGACTCTTACAGAGAGCAGGAGAGGGTGGCAGCAGCATAGAGCTGGGAATGTGCCCATTCCCGCCCTTACACCAGTTCCCAGGGCTGCAGGGTCACTGCCATGGCCCCCCAGCCTGCAGGGCAGGGTCCCACCAGCAGCACCCACACCTCACTTACCTGTGGTGGCAATGCAATCAAATCCAACAAAGGCATAGAAACAGGTAGAGGCTCCAGCCAAGGTCCCAGTGAAACCATAGGGCATGAAGCCTCCCACCCCAAAGGCACTGGTTGTGTTGCTGATCACAGACTGGTTCCTGGGAGGAGGAGGAAGAGTCAGGCAGTGCAGGGGGGTCAGTGCAACAGGGTCCCCGCACGGGGCCAGGCTGAACAGTCCATCCAACCTGCTCAGCCCTCAGCATCAACCCAGCAGGGCTTTGGCTCTTTGACACATTGCTAACAGGGAGAAATGGAGAAAGTGGGATTTCCTGGGATAAAGCATTAGGGGATTGACTCAGCTATCTCCATCCCACTCTGAAGGCCACACAGGAAGAGTGAAGCCCCTCATACCCAGCCTCGTGGGCAGCTGCCCATGGCAGGTCATCCTCCCTGAGCTTCCAGTTGCTTGGGTTGCCTTTGATGAAGCCACTCACTGTGACAAAGAGCAGGACGAGCACATTGAGAGCTGTGAAGGCTTTGTTGATCATGGTGGACTCCTTCACTCCAAAGGAAAGAAGCCCTGGAGAAGAAAAAACAGAACTGGTCAAGTGCCCTGCATGACACCCGGGTAGACATTACTGGGGAGGGTGGAAAAGGGGAACAGTGGTAAATTCAGGACAACTTGATGATTTCCCCAGATTCCCTTTCTATTCCCCATTCTTTGCTCAAGGAAATGGCACAGCCTCAGAGGAGTCAGCACCATCCTGAAGAGCCCACAGTAGGATGAGGAGCTCATCCTACCTGATGGAGGGTGGCACAGCGGGAGGCATCCTACCTGCCAGCAGGACCACCAGGCCAGCGGCAAAGGCATCTGGGTGCTCTGCCAGCCCCACAGAGCTCATGGCTGCATGAGCGCCCAAAAACCTCCCCATCTTCTTGCCGAGGAGCTGGTCAAAGGTAGCGCTCCAGGCCCGGGCAACGCTGGCAGTACCTGGGGAGAGGTGATGGCTGTGTGATGGTGCTCCTGGGAGGTCCCAAAGGACACCCAGAAAAGCCACCAACACAGCAAAGCTGGAGGGATTGAAAGGGCCCCATACCGATGACATAGGACAGCAGCAGGTTCCACCCAGCGAGGAATGCCCAGAGCTCTCCCACTGTCACGTAGCTGTAGAGATAGGCAGAGCCTGCCAGGGGCACACGGGCCCCAAACTCAGCATAGCACAGCCCTGCCAGGGCAGACACCACGGCTGCAATCAGGAAAGAAAGGACAATGCTCGGGCCAGAGCTGGTCTTGGCCACCTCCCCTGCCAGGACATAGACACCAGCCCCCAGCGTGCTGCCCACTCCCAAGGCAACCAGATCCACGGTGGAGAGGCAGCGGTGGAGGCTGGGGCCCTCAGAGCTGGCTGGGACTCGTTTTCTGCGGGAAAGCATCTTTGGAACAGAGCGTAGACGGCCCCAGCACGGCATCTGCAGGAGAGGAAAGCAGCAGGTGTGAGGACAGTGCTGCCCCACAGGCACTGACCATGCTGGGGATGTGACCCAAACCCAGCCTGAAGGTTATCCCTGCAGCTCCTACCATCCACACAGTGCTTCTGGACTTGCTGGGTGCTGCCTGTTCTCTGTCTCTGCCAGAAAACCAGCCCATTTTGGAACAAGGTGGGGCTAAAGTGGCTGTGCTGCTCTCACCCCCAGTGACAAGTGGAGCTATGCATGATTGGGGTCTGTTTGGCTCTGTCCAATTTGTGAGAGGGGACAAGGGCATCTTCTTGTCCCCCTGCCAGCTCAGAAAGTCCTGTTGCTCCAGCAGCCTCCCCAGCAGGGACACACAGCTAGGATTATCCCAGCTTTGACACTGAGACTAGTTGAAACGCAGAAACTATGCCAGAGAAGGAGGCATGGGAGATGCTCTGCTCCTGGAAGTTGCCTTGAAGTGCACCAGGAAGGACCCACCTGCTCAGCTGGAGATGCTCCCACAGCAGCTGTAACTGTGGGTCAATGGTGGAGACAGAGTCCCCTGGGCCATCAGCCTGTGCAGCAATGCTGTGGCTTGCTGGGGGCACCAGTGGGAATGTCAGCCCAGCAGAAACCCCAAATTGAGTGATATCTGTCCTTGGTGGAAGGAGTGCTTGGCATGGCATGCCTGGGATCTGTGTGCCTTTCCCCATCCTGCACATCCTTTCCCAGGAGCTCCCAGGAGCGGAGAATCTGCCTACACATCCCATGGTGCTGCCAGGACCTCCAAGTTACCTCTTAGCAAAGCAAAAGCCATGCCACACACTCCAAATTCCAACAAGAGCTGGCTGGAAACCCTGTCTAGTGGCACATCCCTGTGACACAGGGAACAGAGGGCCATGTGATCCCTGCTGTGCCACGGAGCTGGAGGGGACAGGGACCACCCTGCCCGGCACCCTGACCTGCAGGATAAGCTGCTCCGTCTGGCACAGAGAGCTCCGATCTCCGGCACAAATGGTTTCTCCTGGGGGTGAGGAGCCACCGCCCTCCCACCCTAGCAGCAGCACCCAGCCGCTGCACACCCTCAGTGCCACCCAGGGCACCTTGCCCTGGTGATTTTCCCTTCTCCTGCAAACAAACTACTCACTCCGGCCATCCTGTGGGCAAACTGCTCCAGTGCCAAGCTGGTGAGGACGAGGAGCACCAGGCAAGCCCCCCTTACACTCTCCCCTTAAATCCCTTTTGAGAGCGCCCTGGCCCTCCCCCCGCTGACCACTGCTCCAGGCTGCACAATGGGAAATCTATGCAGAAATATTTTTCTCACAACGCCTTCCAAATCATACACACAGCCTGCAATGCTAATAGGCTCAGAAGTATTATTGAGGGTGTTTAATTCGCTTTTCCAAGCTCCCTGGACAGGTGGAAGGGGGAGCCCCTTCCCTCTGTCCCTGCTCCCTCACACCAGGACCCACATCTCAGTCTGTGGAGCTGGTTTTGAAGGAAATGCAGGCAGAGAGGAGCAGTAACCTGGCCAAGTCGAGGTGCAGGGCTGCCTGTACTTACAGCTGGGACTGGCCCCAGCTGCCCCTGGGAATACAGCAGGAGATGAACAGGTCCCAAAATGGACTGCAGCAGCAAGGCAGAGGAGCACACACGCAGCTCCAAGCTGAGGATCTAACAGCATGTCCAGCTGTAGCTCCCAGAAGCAAAGTCCTGAGGCTGCCTGCACTTCCCTGGTATTTGGGCATTCCTGGGGTGCAGCTCACAGGGGCTGAGCAGCAGAGTGCAGGCAGGGGCTGGGGTAAGTCCAGGGATGGCTTAAATAAGGGCACAGGGCTGTGTGGATGGGAGTCCCGGGTGAGGCTGCTTGGGTCCGGTAAGGGATGTGAGTGTTCTTGAGCACCAGCACAGCTGTTCCACAGGGCTGCTCCTGGCAAGGAGAGGCCATGGAGGAAGTGATGGTGTGTCCTGGTTGGTCGTCAGCATCCTGTGAGAGGAGGACCAAGTTTGGGCTCTGAGGAAAAGTTGGGACATGGTGTTTTGGGGTAAAGAGCTAACTTGGATTTTATTGTAGATAGTGTTCAGGCTGTCTGCTTACAGTATTTGGAGACAAAACCCTCTCAGGCTGTGGCTCAGCCCATCCTCTGGCTTTCAGCTTGCAAGGAGCAGAGGAAGGGAGTATCAGCCATGCAGGGGCAAAGCAAGGAAGGATCCAGAGCATGTAAAGTGTCAGTGTAGGCTCTAACCACGAGGTTGCCTTGTCCTGGCTGTGTGGGGCAGCCCCATATCCACAGAGCACCGTGTGAGCTGCCGGGCACAGTGAGCACCTCTGGGGCAGGGGGGCTCAGCACACCATGGCACAGCCGGGGACACAGGAGGAGAGCAGGGCTGTTGTCCCACACTGCAGCACAGGGTGAACAAAGCCGTGCTTGTCACCCACGCCATCTCACATGAGCGAGGTCTCCAGATACCAACGCCAGCCCAAGGGAACATTGCCCTGAGGGAAAAACAGGGCAGGAAGGAGCAGCCAGTGCTAGCTGGCCACGAGGGTCTGCCCCTCCCAGGCTGCCTCCAGGGGAGCACAGCCCTAGGGCTGCATGGCAGCCATGGGGAATGGCACACCCAGCCTGGGGTCCACGCTGCCCAGGACAGGCAGGGCTGAGCAGCTCAGCTGCCTTGCAGCCCCAGAGAGATGCTCAATGCAGTGGGTACCACTAGGGCTTGGATGCCTGAAAGGTTACACACCAATAGCCTTCAGCATCTCCAGGGGTCTCTTGGGCTGATCTGCTCTTGCTGGTGTCAGCCCAAGCAGACACCACCGCCCGTGGCTCCCAGGAAGCCCCACCAGCTCCTCCAGACCTGCTGCAGCTTCTATGCTCGCTGGGCAAAGGGTGGTGGCAAAGAAGGAGCCGGGTTAACCTGGGCGAGGCAGAGAAGGAAATGGCTTCGAGGCACTGCAGGCAACGGCACAGCCTGCCAGGAGCATCCTGGAGAGACTCAGCCTGCACCTGCGTCCACACAAGGCCCTCTCATCCTTCTGTCTGCAGCATGGAAGGGAAGGCTGGGTAAAAAGCAGCTCCCTGTGCCAGCTCGGGTCCTGCCCCATAGATGCTCATTGCAGAGCCTTGGTCAGCACCTTCTTCCTTAGGCAGGTGCTGGGGATCAACCTCAGGCCATTCTTCGCTCCTCTGGCTCTTAGCAGAATCAGGGATGGACATCTCCCAGTCATGAGCAGGGAAGGGGTGGTTTGGTGTGGGAGGAGGCGGCTGGCGGCAGGACCGGGAGGCAGAGGAACACCCTGTGCCTGGCGTTCACCAGGAAACCACAGCCGGGGGGACAGAAGTGGCAACATTTCCGTAGCTGAAATGCAATCACTGGCATTGCCTGGCACTGTGCTTGTCACCGCTACCCCTGCACACACCGCGGGGGCTGCTGTGCCAGGCAAGCCCCTTCCCCACAGCCGGGCAGGTGACGGGTGATTTTGCCGGTGACATTGGGTGCCGCTGCACCGCGGGCACTCGGCTGAGGTCTGGCGCGGCACCGGGGGTGGGATGTGGCCCTGGCCATGCAGGCGGGGACTCGGGGCCGGTGACGTCTCGCCGGGAGGGAACAGCTGCACGCCAAGGACGAGCGCTCGGCCACAAGAACACCCCGAGCGCGGCGGCTCCTGCGAGCGAGCGCACCCGAGAGGCTCCGCGCTGCCGGTCAGTGCCCGCTGCGGGCCGGGGGCTCCGCGCCGGGGCGTGGAGAACGGGGCTGCGGGGCGGGGGCACCGAGCGGGTCCGGGCGGTTTTTCCGCAGTGGCCTGGGGGGAGGAAAGTCGTGGAAAGCCCTGGCTGGGCGGTGAGCTGTGCAAGCGGAGGCTCCCTCCAAGGGGTGGCCGCAGGGGGAATCCCTGTTTTTTTCTTTTTATGAAAAATCTTTCCTTTTTGACAAGCCCCCTGAGAGCTGCGCTAGCGGTAGGTGCGTTTAGGTGTGGGCGCTAGCGGTGCTGCGGGCCCCATGGGTGTGTCCCGGCCGGGATGCGCCTTAGTCCATGCTTTGGTGCTGCGGCGCCTGCGGAAATACCCATCCCTCCTTCCATCTGGGATCCAAGCTGAGGATCCCCCCTGGTTTGGTACCCGCCAAGTTTTGCACAGGTGAACGCACCCCACAACGCCCCGAGGCTCGGAGCTCTAGAAGGCCTGGGAGGCTTTTTGGCAGTGGGGTGGGGCAGGGCATTCTGGGGACGTCCCTGGATCCACCATGAGGATGGATGCCGATATCTTTTTAACCCAGGGAAGCTCCCTCAGCTTCAGGACAACGGCTGGTGGGACTCTGGATGTTGTGGCCGCTGTGCTGGGGGGAGTCCCGCAAGGCAGTCGGGCTCTTGGGGTGCAACCCCCGAGCTCAAACCTGTCAGGGGGCTTTGGAGAGGCTGGAGACGTGCACTGCTGGGGAAACAGAGGCTTTCGCAAATGGTGCACACATCATTTAGGATTTCTCATGGGACCCCCATAACCCAAATTTCTCCACTGTTGGGTGGGGGGCCGGTGTACCCCCATTCTGGGGCCCTGCTGCCTAAGGGATGTGCTGTGTTTGTCGGGGCATTTTCCCTGGGTTGCTCTCCCGGCCTCTGCAGAGGTGTCAGCAGCACTGGGGGACAGGGACGGGGCACTGCAAGGACAGGTCAGGGACTGGGTGTGGTCAGCGATTCTCCACCACTGCGGAGATGAGTTGGGTGGTCTCGGCCCCGCTGCCACATGCATGGAATGAGGGACAAGGGCTGTGCTTTGCTGGGATTTCCCCACTCCCAGGAGGGCACACCGCTTCACAGACAGGCTCCAAAGTGGCATTAAAAGGCTGCATGGGCCGGGGGTGGGATCCCTTGGCACCCACCCAGAGCCTGGCCGCAGTGCGGCCCCACTGTGTGTGGGGCGTGTGGGGTGTGTGGGTGCTGTCCCAGCCAGGAGCCATGTGAAGAGGAAAAGGAAGGTGAAAGCAGCTCTGATTTTCTGCAAAACTTTCTCCCCTCAACCCGGGTGCCTGTGTGTGCTAAAAGCTTCCTGTACCCAAGCAGGGGGACCCAGCCACACCGAAGGCTGCGGGGCTGGGTCTCCCCTTCCTTGGCTGCTCCTGTAGGGATGTGCAGCCAAGCCAGGGAAGTTCAAGTGATTCCTCCTGCTCACTCCATGGCATGAAACCGAACTCCTCTGGGGTCAGAAATCCCCCAGGGTGGCCCTGCTCTGCCTTGAATTTTTCTGCAACGTGTCTCAGAGGGAGGGTGAACGAGCCAGGCGGGGCCGTGCCTCACGGCTGGCCTCAGCTGACGCTCAGCGGTTCATTCATGGCTGGGCTCCATTTTCCAGCTGTTTTTCTCCCTCTACCAGCTTCCTCGGAGCAAATGGCGCTGTTGGGGGACTTTCTCAGCCAGGGTGGGGAAAGCCCACACTGCAGTGGGTTGCAGTTATAAACGGTGCTGGTGTTAGAAAACAATCTGTGAGTTACCCTGGAAACCAGCTGTGTTTCCTGGTCTCCAACGGATGTGTGGGGCTGATGGTGGCCTTGATCGCTGCACAGAAACTCAGATAAAAGCTGCTGGGATCTTGTGGGGGCTGCCCAGCACCGTGTGACATGGGAATGTCCCCAGCAGCTGCTAAAGCTGGAATGGCCCCAGGGCTTCGGGGCTGCAGGGAAGCAGAAGGGACATTGCGGGGTGCAGTGAGAAGGGCCAGCCCTGCAGAGGATGCTCGGCCCATTTCCACATATTCAGCACTTTTTTCTCCTCTGATTTCTCGTGGTACTGGCAGGAAGCTGTGCTGGGCCCATCTGCGCTGCCCTTGGCCCTTCAGGTCCCCTTAGTGCTGGAGACCAAAGGCTCCGGTGACCGCAGGGTGGCCAGCAAAGCCCCTGTCCCTGATCCATCCTGCAGCACCTGACATTGCCCTGCTGTGGGTACCACACTCTCTTAACTAGCAAAACCCACAGGGAGGGCCTTTGGCTCACATCAACCTTTCTGTTCCCTTCCACAGCTTCTCCTTGCCTTCGCTCAAGTGATTTCCAGCTTGGGAAGCCATGGCACCCAAAGGGAAGGTAAGGGTGACCTCCACACAGCAGGGATGGGTGCTGGGGTGCCGCAGCACAGACCCCAGAGCTGGGGCAGTGTCTCCAGCAGCAGCAGGGATGGGGATGACGTGTGTGGACACGATGCTGCCCAGAGCCAGTTTACATTCCTGTCTCTCCAGCCAGTGCTGTCTGGATGTGGTGCCGATGGGAAAAGTGCTGGGCTGGGGAGCAGGGACAGCGAGGAGCAAAAATCCTTTTGGGACCACAGTGGGATGGGGAAGAGAAGCAGGGCCGTGGGAAGGGAAGGAGATGTTGCGCTGGGGATTTGTGCTTTTAGTGGAGAAAATTCCTGCCTGAGCCTGCTGCAAGGCATGCAGCCCCCCTTAGGCCTCTCCCCCCTCCCAGGCCTGGATTACTCCTCACTCCAAGCTGGGGCTGGTGCCATGTGGCAGCTGGGTGAGCAGGTGCTTCCCTGCAGCCAGGAAAACATCTCAGTGTGGTTGGAAACCCTGCCTCGGTGGGCAGCTGTGGCTGGCTCAGTGCAGCCTGACTGCTGGCAGGGGAGGAGTCCCAGCCCAGAGCCTCCCTTCTCCACTGCTGGGGCCAGGATCTGCTTTCCAGTCCCTAGAGAAATCAAGCAATTATTTCCTCCAGCCTTATTATCCAAAGCTTCCTGCCCAGCTGAGGCAGTGGTTGCTCTGGAAGGGGAAACTGAGGCACAGTGCAGGTCAATATTCCCCTGCGGTGGTCCAGGACCCCAAGCAGCCATAGGGTAGGAGAGAGTGAAGCCACGCTGGGAATTTTGCTTCCACCCTCCTGGCCCCAGTGTGGCTTATTTTTAGCTGGGAGGTCCTGGATGGGCCGAGATGACTCAGAGGCTGGAGGAGGGGAGGTGGGAGGCCCCTGACAGCTGAAACAGGATGGGGAGCAGGATGGGGGTATGAAGTGGGCAGGATACTGTTTCCATCCTAACTGATTTTCCTGCACTTCTCTGGGGCTCATTGCCACAGAGAATGCAGGGAGTGTGGGGTGATGCACAACTGAGCTCCTGCCTCAGTTTCCCTTGCCCTTGCACTGCAGCAAGACAGGCAGCTCATGCTTTGATGGCCCAGCAGGCAGGAACACAGCTCTGCTCCTCCTCTCCATTTAATCACGGCCAGCATCTTGACTCCCCTGTACCCTCCAGCCACCCTTGTTCACTCCTGCTGCCTCCAGGCACTTCCTTTGCCATGCAATTTATTTCCATCTCTGCAAGGCATGTGTGTAGCAGTACCTTGTGCCAAGCCAGGAGGGTCTGGGAGCTGCTGGGAAGCGGGGCTAAATCCAGCTTTCCTGATGAATCACCTGCAATACGATCTGTCCCGTGCCCGCCTGGTTCCCTGGAAGGGCAGCATCTCCTCTTGGTCCCTGCCGCATGGGACACCAGTGCCAGCAGCATCTCCCAAGGGGGCCTGTGGGATGTGCCCAGTTTCTCTCTGGAAAATAGGAGGAGAGAGGCTGGTTTGCTTCTGAAGGTGCTGGGTGGGATGTGCAGCAGAGCTGCTATGCCATGGCATTGGGATGGGACCGAGGAGAGAGGTGGGTATGGAGCTGCCCTGAGTCCATCTCCTTGGGCTCATTCCTGGAGGCACTTCCTGGGTCAGGCACATTGATGCCCATCTTCTCTGAAGATATGCTGGCTCTAGATGTCCATGCTGGCAGCAGGCCTGGGCTTTTGTACAGCTCCTGAGGATGTTAAAGGAGCCATGCAGCACATCCTGAGCAGATGATCCCAGGGAGGCTGGCACATGGTACAAGCACAGCCAAGGGAGGATGCTCAGTTTCCCAGGGTGCTGACAGAGCTGACAGCCCCAGCTCAGATCCCAGCCCTTGTTCCCCAGCAAGACTGCTAAGGAAATGCTGCTGCTCAGGTCTTCCCACTCTCTGCCTCTGGCAGCGGATGTATCCCAGTTCCCCAGTGGGGTCAAGACAGTTTCACGTCTACTTCCACCCAGGTGGTGCTGATCTCATTCAGAGTTCAGCTCCAGGCTCCCCTGGGGTGAATTCCCCTGGGCAAACCTGACCTGGGGAGGCAGATCTTGCCCCCCCCCCTTTCCTGAGGTCTTTGGAAGTGTCATTCCTGGGCTTCCTGTTGTGCAGCCTGCAAATAGCAGAAGAGCAGATAGAAGTGGATCATGCCAACCCCCAGGGTTCCTCAGGCTCTCAAGAAGGTGTTCCCCAATGTCCAGGATCTCTGCTCCAACCCCTTGGATCAGTTTGGGCCCCATGTGAGTGCATGCTGGGGCAGGACAAACTGTTGGCAGCTCTGGTGCCTCTCAGTGTTTTACATTTAGCAGCCCATGATGTCTTTGTGCCTGTGACTTTGTCTCCTTGCTTGAAGGCCACACAGAGCTTGGGCATCCTCAGCATCTGGAGCAGTTCCTTGCTTGCAACAGGCAGTGGAAAATTAATTCCCTCTGTAGGAAGGGATAATAAACAGGAAAGGAAACAATTGCAGAGGAGAATGATTTATTTGAGGCTGAGCTTTGCCTTGGACAGCTTGAGCCAAAATGGATCTCACCTCAGCCCTGCTCAGCTTCAGCTTCTCCTTCCCCCATCCCACTGGGACTGCTCCTTCCCCGTTTACCTTCTCTCCTCCTTTCCCATAGGTCTACAGGGGCTCAGTGAAGGATTTCCAGGGCTTTGACGCCAACCAGGATGCAGAGGCCTTGTACAATGCCATGAAAGGATTTGGTATGGATGCTCCTCCAGACTGTCCCAGGACTATCCTTGATGTCCCCTATTCCTTTGTTTGACCCTTGCACGCATCTAGGTGTCCTGCCTCATTCCCCTCTCAGCTGCCTGACTGCTTTAGCACCGTGCTAAAGCTCTCCTGGTTTCCTTTCCTCCCTGCAGCCAGCTTGGCTCTGCTTGTCCTCCCAGCCCCAACTCCAAGGCAGCTTCGGACACAGCAGGGTTGCTGTGATGAACCCAGCCATGGGCTATCCGTGACTCCCGGCTCTCCCCACAGGCAGTGACAAGGAGGCCATCCTTGACCTCATCACATCCAGAAGCAACAAGCAGCGAGTGGAGATCTGCCAAGCCTACAAGTCCCTCTATGGGAAGGTAAAGGCAGGAACACTCCCTGGTCTGTGCCCCCACTGCAAACACAAATGGCCATGACTGCCACCACCCAGTCCACACAGGGACCATCGCTCCCTGGACCCACTCAGAGATGCTATGGAACAAAGAGTGGCCCAGCCCCTTTCTCCTCCTCCACCAGGACCTCATTGCAGACCTCAAGTACGAGCTGACAGGGAAGTTCGAGCGACTGATCGTGAGCCTGATGCGGCCCCCAGCTTATGGTGATGCCAAAGAGATCAAAGATGCCATCTCGGTAAGGGGTGGGCAGCCCCGCCTCCAGGGCCCCTCTGACCAGCTGACCCCAGCCAGCCCCACTGCTCATGGGGCTGCATCTCTGCCCGCAGGGCATCGGCACAGATGAGAAGTGCCTCATCGAGATCCTCGCCTCCCGCACCAACCAGGAGATCCGTGACCTCGTGGCTGCCTACAAAGATGGTGAGGGCTCAGGACGGGCAGAGGCTGCCCTGTGCCCTCTTGAGCCATAAGAAGGGCAGAGGTGAAAGGATCCAGCTCTCCAGGCCATGATCTCTTCCTTTCCTCTTGCACCAGCCTATGAGAGAGACCTAGAAGCTGACATCGTTGGAGACACATCAGGCCACTTCAAGAAGATGCTCGTTGTTCTGCTTCAGGTATGTCCATCTGTCCAGCATCTGCAGGTGGTGAGTGCCTGTGCCCTGCAGGGCTGAGCTGTCTCTCTCCCACAGGGTGCCAGGGAAGAGGACGATGTGGTGAGTGAGGACTTGGTGGAGCAGGATGCCAAGGTGAGGCTTGGCAGGTCTCTTGTGACAGGTGGTGTCTGGGCAGGGATGGGGCTGGTGGCACTGGGACCATCTGGAACTGGGTGTGCAAAAGGTGGGTGGGTGCCAAGGGCAGCACCCTGAGTGAGGCTGTGCCACCTTCCTCATCCCACAAGGACCTGCTGGAAGCTGGTGAGCTGAAATGGGGCACAGACGAGGCCCAGTTCATTTACATCCTTGGCCGGAGGAGCAGGCAGCATCTCCGCCTGGGTGAGCATCACCTGCGACCTCGGGGTGGGCTTGAAGGTATCTTGGCAGCTTCTCCAGGCATCTCCTTGCTCTCATCCCACAGTCTTTGATGAATATATGAAGATTGCTGGGAAGCCAATTGAGAGGAGCATCCGGGGAGAGCTGTCTGGAGACTTTGAGAAGTTGATGTTGGCCGTGGGTAAGCCAGCCCCGCATGGGGATCCTGCAGAAACACATCACTGGCCTTCCTGGGCTGGGAGGGCTCAGCACCAGGGCCAGCAGAGTCAGGGCTGTGCCTGTGCCTGGTACCAGCGAGCTCAGAGAGGCTGCTTCAGGGCAGGTGGGGATGCTGGATGTGGTTCTCATGGGCTGGGGGTGCTCAGAGGGTGGGGGCACCAGGGGCACTGGTGAAACTGGATGCTGGCATCCCTCATCACACTTCAATTTCCCTGCAGTGAAATGCATCAGAAGCACAGCAGAGTATTTTGCTGAAAGGCTCTACAAGGCCATGAAGGTGAGTGAATTTCTCCTTCTCCACAGGGTCCCCAGCACTGTAGGGAGTTGGCCAGAGGAGGGGTTCCCTTGCCACTGGGTGCTGTTGGACAGCACGGTGACACAGGTCCATGAAGGCGGGGCTCATGCGACCTGGGGTCTCTGCTCTTCCCTCCAAAGGAGTTATTCCTTCAGACCCAGGGCTGGGTAGAAATCAGATAGAGGGTCCCACATGTTCAGGGTTGATTAGAGTTGCTTGGCCATCTCAGGCTTGATGTGGGGGTTGCTCCATTGTAGGGTCTGGGCACCAGAGACAACACACTGATCCGCATCATGGTGTCCCGCAGCGAGATCGACATGCTGGACATCCGGGAGGTGTTCAGGACCAAGTATGAGAAATCTCTCTACAACATGATAAAGGTAAGTGCTGGAGACCCCTGCTCACCTTGCAAGCAGCTGCTGGTGCTGCCTCCCTCATGATGCCAGCACCCCTGGGAGGGCTGTGCTGGGTGCCCATCTCTGAGGAACAAGGTTCAGGGAGGCCCCCCTCCATGAGCCCATCCCATCCCCAAGGCACTGCCTTGACTCTACCCACTGCATGTTTCTCTGTCTCCATCTGCCTTTCCAGGAGGACACCTCTGGGGAGTACAAGAAGGCTCTGCTGAAGCTGTGTGGAGGGGATGATGAGTAAGACCACCTGCCACCCCCCTTTGTCCTTCTTCATCCCCTTGGTGCTGGGTACAACCTCTGGGTCAGAGCCTGGTGGAGCACCTGGACTGGCAGCACCTGCAGTGACAGTGGTTCGGTACGGGGGGCCCTGTGGCCCCTCTGCTTGGCCAGCCACGATGTCATCGTTCCTTCTTGGCACATGGAAGTCCTGCAGAGCAGGGCAAAACCCCTGGAGGGAGGATGCTCCGGTGGGGGAGGTTGGGATTCACCACACATTTCCTGCCATTCCCACCCATCCAGCCCCACAGCAAGCACGTGGTTCCTGCCCCTGTGCCCAGCAGATACAACACACCCCTCATGCAGGGGCAAGACAGGGTGAGGGGGAGCTGCTGGCAGGTGCAGGGCCCCCATGGCTCACTGTCCCCTGTCCTTGCCCTCCCATTGCAGTGCTGCAGGTGAGTTCTTCCCCGAGGCGGCGCAGGTGGCCTATCGGATGTGGGAGCTTAGTGCGGTCAAAGTAGAGGTCAGCACCCTCAGCCCCCTGTACCCCCTCTCTGCTGCCTGCCAGCTTGGGACCCTTGGCTGCTCCTCTCTGCCACGGGGCATGGCCAGCCCCACACCTCTGCTCTGCCTCTCGCTCCCCGGCTTCTCTTGATGCCATTCTGTAGTTTTGGGATACGAGGTTGGCAGGATGTAACCCTGGCAGGGCTGGCCACCCCCCGTGGGCTCCTCTAACCCCCTCTTCTCTCTGAGGCCTTCCTCCCTTGGGGCAGTGGGTCCTGCATGTCTGTGCAATGCATCACGTGCAGCCCTGGCTCCAGTGCCCACTGAAGGCCTCCTGCTCCCCAGGGTAACCCAGAGCTGGCCGGGGCATGGCTGCACTATGGGGAGCCAGCACCCTGCATGCAGCTGCAGCTCCCACAGAAGGGTGCTTTGGGAGTGCAGAAAAGATACCCTGAGCCCTAAATGAACACTGTGAGGATGGATATGTGTTTGGAGCTGTAAGGACACAGGAGGGTAGAACTGCAGGGCAGGAGTGAGCACACTTTCAGCAATTCCTCTTCTGTCTCTCAGTGATGTGGCCAGCCCAGGCTGAGATGTTCCAGTGCTAGGGCAGTCAAGTGTAACACTGGACAGGACACCAAGACTCCAGGGTCTGTTGCTGTCTTCTTCCTGCTCTCTGCTGGTCTGGCTATGATTTGCCCCTTAGTGGAAGGCCTGACAGTGGCAGGAAGATCCTCACTGAGCCCCAGGTGCTTGCACTAACACACAATCTGCTTTGGCCTCAGCTTGCTGGGTGGCACCTTCCCTCCTTCTCTCCATCCCTCCTTCTCTCCATCTTTCCTTCTCTCCATCCCTCCCTCTCTCCATTCCTCCATCCCTTCCTCCCTCCCTCCCATCTCGGAGATGAACCTAAACCCCTCTGCATCCACAGCTGCGAGGAACCGTGCAGCCTGCAGGAGACTTCAATGATGACGGGGATGCGCAGGTGCTGAGGAAGGCAATGAAGGGCCTGGGTAAGTGAAGACCGTGTAGGCCCTTCCTCCTGCAGCTCTTGGGGCAGAAAATGGCCCACACAGGGCTGCATGGAAACCTCTGGAGGAATAAAGAGATGAAGGTGTGAGAGCTCTCCCTTCCCCACCTACCCAGTCTGTGGTGGTGGCGATGTGCCGATGATCAGGAGTGACACAGTGACACAGTGTGGCTCTGCTGTCATTGCAGGCACGGACGAAGGGGCCATCATTGAGGTGTTGACCAAGAGGAGCAACGCCCAGAGGCAACAGATCCTAAAGGCATACAAGGCTCACTATGGCAGGGTACTACAGCCCCCATCCCACCCTGCTTCTTCCTTCTGCCTACATCCTGCCCTCTCCCAAATGGAGATCAGCCCTTCACTGAAAGAAATGCTGCCCAGGGAGCAGTGGGCAGCTGGGGCACACCCATGTGCCCTGGCATGACTCCCCCAAGGGAAACAGAGTTGTCACAGCAGCCTCCCACTTTGGGTGTCCCATCAGCCTGAGGGAAGGTGTCCCTTCCCCTTTGCTTGCCCCATCCTCAATCCCACATAGAGGACTCCAGAGCCAGGATCTCCCCAGAGCCACCCCCAATATGTGACTTATAACTGCCCCAAGGGTTTTCACAGATGTCTCCAATCCCCATGCTCTCTTCCCCTGTTTTCTTGCCCATGTTGCCTCGACTAGTCCGTCCCTGCGAAAGCAGCTGGAGACTGAACCCTCAAACACTTTTGCAGGACCTGATGGCAGACCTGAAATCCGAGCTGTCTGGCAGCTTGGCCAAGCTGATCCTCGGGCTCATGCTGACGCCGGCGCAGTACGATGCCAAGCAGCTGAGGAAGGCTGTGGAGGTAATTGCCACACTGCTGGTGTCAGTGCCAGCATAGGAGGACAAGGTGGTTTTCACTCGTGGCTGTACCCACACTGCTGGTGGCCCAGGGCTGTGAGTGCCCCCAGCTTCACATGCCCCAGGGCCTCATCTCCTATAGAGAGGAAAAGATCAGAAAGCACCAGGACAAAGACCTGGTTTGCACTCAAGACCTGCTGGGAGCCCAATGTGGTCTCTTTGCAGCCCAGCATGCTCAGCCAGCTGGTAGCCAGAGGAAAGCCAGGGTAGGGACAAACCATTGACATGCACTACTATCCATCCACCAGTCCCACCAGTTGGGACTCCACTAGCAGCGTACCTGGACACTTCCACTTTGGTTCCTACCAGCCCTTGGAGCCATTTGGTGCACTTAGACTTCTGGCACATGGTTGGCCTGGGGTTAGAGCAACCCCTCCTTGCCTGGCACTGCAGGGCAGTGCAACCATGTCCCCATCTGGTATTGGCACCTACAGCACCCTGCCATGCCACTCTCTTCCAGGGGGCCGGCACAGATGAGAGTGTCCTCATCGAAATCATGGCCACACGGAACAACCAGGAGATCAGGGCTATCAATGAGGCGTATCAGGAAGGTATGGCACAGGAGGGATGTGGGGAACACCAGGTTCTGGGCACAGACCATGTTGAACACTGTAAAAGGCCCTTCCAGAGCCCAGGAAAAGTTTTTTCTCTGGGTTGCGTCTATGACTTGGTGCTGTTAAAGTCTATTAGTCCCTGCAGCAGAATGCTGGTCCTGGCCTCTCTCCATTTCACAGCGACATGCCCCAACTCTGCCATCAATGTCTCCTTCCCTGAGAGCTCTTTCACAATGATCGTATTTCCTCCAGAGCACCTGGAGGGAGAGGCTGTGCTCATGTACAGGCCATTAGAGCTGCTGGGCTAATCCCCTCATCCCCTGGCCTGAACACATCAGATAGAGGCATCAGCTTCAGCCATGCTTCCCATGGGGATCATGGGCACAACAGGCACTGGTGGGTGGGAAGCAGCGCTGCAGGGCTCAACAATCCTTTCTCCACAGCCTACCACAAGAGCCTGGAAGATGACCTGAGCTCTGACACATCGGGGCATTTCAAGAGGATTCTCGTATCCCTGGCTCTGGTAAGGGCAGCTCTCACTGGGGATTTTCCTCTCCCTGCCACAGGCAGTGCTGGGGGTCTGCAAGGATGGTGACTATGGAGAAGACAGAGCATCTCTGCCTGGCTGGGCAGTGCTGCTGGACTCTGTCTGCCAACCCCTCACTTGGGGCTCTCCCAGGAGATGTCCCCTCTCCAGCTGCATGATTTTTGTATCCAACCACAGGGCAACCGCGACGAAGGACCAGAGAACCTCACGCAGGCACATGAAGATGCAAAGGTAAGACCCATATTGGCTGTGCTCTTACTGAAAAGAAAAGAGGATGTTGCTTGCCCTGGTCTGGAATTGACATTCTCAGAGAAGCAAATGCTGCTGGGCCAGGGTCTCTGTAAACTACAGGGGGAGATGCCAGGTGAAATGACAGCCTTGGAGATAATGCTCCTATGCCTGATGCCTGACACCCTTGGCTCTGCTGCTCCGTGCACAGGGTGGCTGCAAACCATGAGAGCAGCCCCAGGGAGTTCCCAACCAGTAGGCTGCACCCTTTCTCATGCAGGGCTGCCACTCTGGGGTTCAGTAATACACACTGATGCTGAAATCTAGCTCTTGAGCTTCAAATGCAGCTTTGGGCTGGTCTGCAGGAGCCACACACTTCTGTGTGTTGTGCATGGGGCAGCCCTGACACACTGGGGTGCTCCAAACCTCTACTGGGCTGTGGCAAGACACAACTGGAGGGGGAAGGCTGAGCAGCCAGAAGCAGTGCAGGGGGATGTGGGGGCTCATTCCCTGGCTCAGCTCCTGGTCCCAGGAGACCTGTGACCCACGGTACTGTTCCCTGACCTGCTCCTCCGCGTCTTTTCTATAAGGGGCTGGCAAGATCTGTGCAGGGTCAAACTCGAGCTCTTGCTTGGCTATCCTGTGCCAGCACTGAATGTTCCAATGCATGGGAGAGCACCACAGCATTCCCAGCAGGGCTGCTGCCAGCAGAGGGAGTGGATGCTGCGCTGCCTGTGTCCCTGTCCATGCACTGCTTGCACCCATCACACTCTCTGCCTGTACCTCTGCCCATGCACTGCCTGCACCCTGCCACACTCTCTGCCTGTACCTCTGCCTGTACCTCTGCCCGTGCACTGCCTGCACCCCTGCTGCATGTGCTACTGCTCACCTCACCCTGCTGCACAGAAAGAGAGAGCCAAGGATGACTAGAACAGGAAGAGCCAGCCAGGTAGCACCCGACCTGGCACCACGCTGTATTTTGTCAGTGAAGCTGCCCCTCCCCTCATCGCACTGCGTGCACCTGGCAGAGGTGGACAGGTGGGGCCAGGCAAGGATGCTCCCTGAGGAGCAACAGGCTGACACCCAAGCTCTAGGGGTGGGAGGATTCACTTTGTCTGGCCAAAGATCACCCTTCCGAGGTACTGGTGTAGAGGCCAGACTGAAGGAGGACACAGGTCCTGCTCATGGGAAGCAAGGGACCTGGGGACAGGTAATTTTAAGGGATTTTGCTAGACTTCCCTTGCTTTGTCAGGGAAGGATAAAGGTTGAGCAGCACCTTCTGACCCTGTCATCTTCCTGTCTCTCTCTCTCTCTCCACCAGGTTGCTGCTGAGACCCTGGTGAGTGCCTGCCCTTTCGCTCCTCACCCTTCTGCATGTTTGAGGGGATACAGGGCTGGAGCTGGGAATTGCAGCCTGGCTCTTCTGACCACATGGGTTCTGCTCATTTGCTTGGGACTCTGGCATCCTTGCTTCAGGATGCGGGACAAGGAGACAGATGGGATCTGCAATGAGGGCACTCCCTGCAGTGTGGGGCAGGAGAGGGAGAAAGCCACCTGCTCTGCCCTTGGGGGCTGATTCTGCCTGCTGCCTGCATGCAGGACTCGAGTTCCAGGCAGTGTGGGACTCAAGGCTGGCTTCCCTGGCTCACCAAAACTGGGAACTGGGGAAGGGGCAACTTTCTCCTGCAATAGTCCAATGAGCGAGATGAGCACAGCCTCCCACTGACCCCTAGAGAGGAATGGCAGCCATTTCACCCATGGGCAGCACTGCTGGAGCCCAGGGTGGCTCCTGTGTCTGGCAGCTCTGAATTTCCTCTTCAGGTGGTGTTGGTCACCCCTGAAACATCCTCCACAAAGGACAAAAAAAAGTCTTAACCATGAGCATTGCAGAGGTTTTTCCACAAAAACTGGAAAACATCTTTTCTTAGAGATAATGTGTGAGTCTGTAGCTTCATATCCATGCAAAGGGGAAACACCTTTTTTTAGGGGGAAAAAACCCCAGCTATTTTTCTGGTTTTAGGCCACCCTCTTTGCAAAAGGGTTTTCAATCAGGACTGGCTGTCCCAGGAAGAGCTGTTTGACATCTGTGTCCCTCTCTGCTATGTCCATCTCTCTGCTCCCCCCTTCACTCTTTGTTCTCTCCCAGAAACTTGCTGATGTCTCCAGCAATGACTCCAGTGACTCCCTCGAGACCCGATTCCTCAGCATCCTCTGCACCCGCAGCTATCCCCACCTCTGCAGAGGTATGATCACATTTCTCCATTGCTGCTGAACCCTCAGCTACAACACAAGTTCTTGGATTTGGGCTGGATGGGAGATGGAGGTTGAGACTGAGGCCTGTCTCCCCAGCTATGGTGGGGATGAGGCAGTGGGAAGCAATGGTGTGGCCTGGCAATTGAGGTGGCCAGCTGAAGTCACCCAAGCCTGCTCTGGTCCAACCTGGTCCAGAAGTCTTCATGGCTGAGGCTCAAGTGTCCTGGGTGCCCAGGGCTGGGATGGAACAGCTTGGCAGTGACCCTTTCCTCTACCCCATCCCCAGTGTTCCAGGAGTTCATCAAAATGACCAACCACGATGTGGAGCACGCCATCAAGAAGCGGATGTCGGGAGACGTGAGGGACGCCTTTGTGGCCATCGGTCAGTGCTCCCTATGGGCAGGGCTCCCTGCAGGCAGGCAGCCCCTTTAGCTGCCACTGCCAAAGCAATGTGGCAACACAATCCTGCTGTCATTGGGCCACAGAGACTCCATATGTGGCATGGGGTTGGGGCACTTTCAGAGTCCCCAGAGAAGGCCAGGCCTACAACCTTGTACCAAGGAGGGCTTGTAGCTGACCCAGTGGTGCCACAGCTCCTTGCTGTGACATGTCCCCTGGGTGCCATGAGCCCACCTTCCCTCCCCTCTGTGTGTTGCAGTCCGCAGTGTGAAGAACAAGCCAGCTTTCTTCGCTGACAAGCTCTACAAGTCCATGAAGGTGCGGATGGACTGTCCTGGGGCTGGGCTGCAGGGGAGGGATGTGCTGGGCAGGCACCCTTTGGGACTCTGAAGTTTAACCCCCTGACAAGGATGGGGTTTGTCCTCTGGCTGTCCCTGAGGGAGCAGGGGAGGGCTGAGCTCAAACCAATAATTGGGGTTAGCAGGAGATTTGTCCAGCTGGTGTCTTGCCAGCAGCATGTCCAATAAATGTCCAAGCAGAGATCAGAGAACAGTTTGGGTTGGAAGGGACCTTTAAAGGTCATCTAGTCCAATTCCCTGCAATAAGCAGGGACATCTTCAAGACTGCTTAAAGTCACGGCCATACAACCTGGCCGTGAATGTTTCTAGAGAGAGGGGATCTTCCACCTTTCTTGGCAACTCATGCCAGTTTCACCATCCTCATTGTAAAACATTTCTTCCTTGTAACTAGTCTGAATCTTCTCTCTTCTAATTTAAAACCATTATCCCTTGTCCTATCACTACAGACCCTGCTAAAAAGTTTGCCCCAGTCTTTCTAAAGCCCCTTTTAAGTACTGAAAGGCTGCAATAAGTTCTCTCCAGAGTCTTCTTTTCTTCAGGCTGAACAACCCCAGTTCCCTTAGCCTTTCCTCACAGGAGGGGTGTTCCAGCCCTCTCATCATTTTTGTGGCTCTCCTGTGGGCCTGATCCCCAGCTTGGACTGTGCTGGAGATGCCAGGAGCATCTGTGAGCCCCAGTCCCTGCATGGTTTTTAGTTCAAACTCCCCCTTGCAGGGTGCTGGCACGGATGAAAGGACCCTGACCCGGATCATGATTTCTCGGAGCGAGATTGACCTGTTCAACATCCGGGGCGAGTTCATAGACCTGTTTGACAAATCACTGCACCACATGATCGAGGTGAGGGGACAGGGACATCCCTTCCTGGCTCATCACCTTGTCTGGCCGAGCCCTGGCCATGAGCCATAAAGGGACCCGAGCCATGAGTGGCACAAGAGCTGAGCATCACCTGGCGAGGGGGAACCTGCCCCCAGCAGTCCCAGAGTTGGCTGGTCTGGCTGTATAGAGGATATGCTGACATCTTCCACTGCCACAGGGATACCTGCAGGGTGTCCAGGACATGTTGTTGTGCCTTCCCTGTGCCCAGCACGTCGAACTTCCCCAGGGCTTCCCCAGGGCTGGTTCTCTTACATGACTCTCCCTCTTGCAGAAGGACACCTCTGGCGACTACCGCAAGGCTCTGCTGGTTCTGTGTGGTGGGGAGGACTAGGTGGCAGCGGGGCCCTTCTTCGTGTCTGAGCCAGCACGCAGCCACTGCCTTGATGTCACCGCAGCTTCGGGGGCTTCAGGGGACGCTCGGTCCCCTCCAGAGAACAACTCACTTTGCGCTGGAAAGCAGCACCATATTGCAAGCGGGGGAGTCTCGGGGAGGGGAGCAGAGGGGTCTGGGTAGGGAGATTGTCTGTCTTGAAGCAAAATAATTCATACCAGAACATGCCACTAAACCAAGGAATTTACCCAGATGGAAAAGACAATTTTAAATCTGATAAATAAAACCTCACCATTGCTGACCCTGGGGCAAAAGCAGTCAATTTATTTGGGCAGGTTTGGGTGGGACTGAGGAGCCTTGGTGTCTCCTTGCTCCCATAGGCGAACTCAGGCAAGAGCCCTGCCCCAGCTCCAGGGAGGGCCCTGAAGACACCACAAAACCTCTCTGAGCAACACTGCTGCTGAGAAAGGGGCTGAAAATGCATGTGGGGCTGGCAGCAGTGCAGGGACTTCACCAAGAGCTTCACTTCATGCTTCTGAAAATCCCCGGCAGGGTTCATGCCGTTGTGTGGATGATGCTTTCATAAACCAGAGATACAAATCAGACTTGATGGCATCCATCTGTCCTCGCACAGTTTCCTGTGCTTTCAAGCTGCTGAAGAAGCAGTCAAAAGGCACATGCCATAGAGGCTACACCCCCAAACTGTTTGCACTTCCCCCAACACTAAGGAGAAAAGAACTGGAATTTCCAAAAGCGGGAAATTCCAGCACTTTCAATTGTTTCCAAGTCAGAACAAAAAGTCATGAATACCCAAGTCTTCCTCAGAATAGCTGGATGAGGAAAGGTTTACTTTCAAAATATCAAAGCAGCTTTAGGAATAATAACACAATATTATTACAACACTTCAAAACCAGCTGAGGTCAAGAAGCAGCAACATGTAGAGACAAACCAAGGGAAGCTGAAACAACTCAGCTGGGTGTTATCCCACTAAAAATTCCCTTGATGCCTTCCTGTAAAACATCCCCTTGTAACAAAATAACCTTTCTTGGGCGAAAACAGTCTGGTTGATGCTTTTTCACCCTCTCCATACTCCCTGTAGAGATTTGGGTTCCTCTGTCTTGCCCCTGTGTGTAACTAAGATTGGGCATCCCTGTCCGGACAGCATCTGTGGGGCTGAACATACCCCACACCTGTAGCAGCCTGCAGGTGACCTGCTAAGCCAGGAATCTGCTGCAAAGACTCTGAGCAGCTGCAGAAGTTGTTTTGAAGGGAGGATGTAACCCCAATCTTCATCTGCCAGTCTCTTCCTGCAGCTCAGCACCACAGCTCCGAGCTTTGCAGAAGAGGCTTCTGGAGATGAGGGATGGCACAGAGCCTGAGGGGAGCAGAACTGGCCATCTCCCTGCAGCTGAGAACAGAGCCCAGGGGCCCAGCTGCATTGCCCAAGGAAGTTCTGAGGCTTGAGAGAAAGCCCATCACCCCTGGAAGAGCCAGAGTTGGGCCAGTGGAGCCCTGTTCCTCCAGAGCAAGGGGAAAACCTGCTCAGTGTTAGCACAGGGCCACAACATGTGAACTATCATCTCCCTTCTTCTTGTTGCCAAAACAGATGCTCGAAGGGTTTGCACAGGGAAGGTGTTGCCTGTGCACAGGTGTAAACACTCCAGTGAAATTTCTCACTGTACCACAACTGCTATAAGCCAATGGCCGGGGATTTCACCACCCACAGCGTGGATGTCTCGGAGTAGCACAGGACCAACAGGTTAGCCCCTCAGGACCAGTCCCCAGACTGGCTCAGGATGCTGCCACCACCAGGAGGACTGACTGAACACAGCACACCTTTCCCAAGGCCAGGAATTACCCTGGCACCTGCTGCCAGCTGCTCCTACAATGCAGACAAGATAGCAGAGTCACACAATGTTTGGGGACAGGAAGGGAGAGTGAGATGGGGTTTCCTCCTTGGAGCAACTCCCTCTCCTGGAAAAGTCCTGCAGCCAAAGAGCCTCTGTCTTGCCCCCGTGCCATAGTAATCCATCTCCTGCAGTAGTTGCTACAGCCTGAGCAGAAAACAGCCCGTGGTATTGTAATTGCTGCAAACACTCAAGCACAGTCACCCTATTTGAGCAGAGGGTATTTGAGCACCTGCCTCATGCTGGGGTTGGGTCTGCCCTACAAAGAACCACAAACTGGCCTGAGCTCTGCAGAGCTACCCATCCTAAGGCAATGCCAGGAGGGTGACAGGATCTTGGGAAGCACTAGCATAGCCTCTGAGACTCAAAAAGCAGCTTTATCCCTGTAGCATCCCAGTCTCCAAAGAAAATACACTTCATAGCACCACTCTCCAGGGACACCTCCACTCCATCCTCTGGCTCCAACCCGCCCAGTCTGAGGGCAGTTGGTGACAAATCTCATGCCTAACCTCTGTGATCAACAAGGAGGTGAGCAGTCCAAGGAAGGCTAGGAAATGAAGGGGGAGGATAAAATGATAGGCACAAAAAGGGGGAAGAATTAGCAAAGCCGTGAGCAGAGTAAGGGCTGGAGGCAGATCCGTGTTGCCGATCCATGCTTCAGCTTTCAGGGCTGCTGCAGGGAAGAGTCTGGGATTTACACTTTGCACATTGACCAGCAATGTCGGGGGTAAGGCCTCCCTTCCAGGCAAAGCCATGGCCTGATTTCACAGGTTGCAACATCCAGAAAACCCCACGAGCCCATGTTCGCCACGCAGAGAGGACCAGACCTCTGCTCTGAGTCAGCTACTGCAGATCCTCTTTGCTGTCAGTTCCTGCAGAGGAGGAGCCACAAAGGCAGACGGGATGTTCTCCTTAATCCCTAACACAATGAGAGCCACTTGCATCCCACCTGCCGTTCTCCCCTTCCCCTGAAGGGAGAAACCCAGCCTTCAGTCTTGGGGGTGGCAGAGGTTTCTTATTCAACTCTTCCTCCTCCCAAGCCAAAGTAGGAAGCAGGAGCCTTGCCCCTCATATCCATATGCCCCTCACTGCCCAACCTGTTCCCCACAGTGAGCTGGAGCTGGGGAAAGAGCAGAGCTCTCCAGGACTGTTCCCACATCTCTGGAGCAGTTCTACAGGACATGATGACTGCTGCTGAGCCTTTTCTCAGGCATTGCAACTGGATGAGACATGGCCTGCGGAGAGAGGAAGAGGGGAAAATCCCCTCTTGTGCCTACTGCTGGTTTTGTACATTGAGACTCCAAATGATTTAAAGTTTAAGGCATGCAAGGAAATCCTCTGAGCAATCCCAGACCCGGTTCCCACAGTTTTTGGCATATCCACTGTGGG
This sequence comes from Dasyornis broadbenti, assembly GCA_013397935.1. Classification (NCBI taxonomy): domain Eukaryota; kingdom Metazoa; phylum Chordata; class Aves; order Passeriformes; family Dasyornithidae; genus Dasyornis; species Dasyornis broadbenti. Next base: position 391,383 of record VZRN01000753.1, read on the forward strand.
ACTGTGCTGGGTCCCACCATAACCCATCCCCTGCTGACTGTGGAGGAGGGAGATGGCAGGAGGTGGTGATCTCCTGTGAAGTGGGTGACACTCAGACCAGCCCCTCAGAGGCCAGAGGCAGAGGAAGAAGGGAGCCCTCATTCAGTGAGAGGGTAAACCCAGCAAAGTGAGCACAGTCCAACATCCCTGGAAGGCCAGGGTGTGATCCAACGCTCTGTGAAGGCAGGGTACTGCAGAGGCTTGGCGGAGCGGGACTGCTCCCCAATACCTCCCTATTCTCCTATCCTGATCCCTTCCACGCTCCCTTCTGCCCTCCCAGCAGCTGACTCTCCCAGACTCCCTCCCCTGCCTCTACCTTGCCCTCCATCCCAGAGCCCTCCCATCCTGCCAGGTTAATTTGAGTTTCTGATTTGCATAAGCAGCAGATCACAATGTTCTGGAAATCCCCTCCTGCAGCCAGAGCTTCCTCCCCACTCTCACAGCGTCACTGTTGGCCTTCTGCTTCCTTTCACTGCTGGCACACCGGGATACATGTTACCAGCACAGCACAAACAGCAGGTCCCAGCTGCTGACGCCGAGAGGGATCCATTGGCAGCCCCTTGCGGAGCTGAGCCCACGAGTGACCCCGGAATGCTGTTCCAAACCAGCTGCATCCGCTGCCTGCTCTGCTCCTGCCTTGCTCCAGGGCCAGCTCCTGGCACAGCCATGACAGCCAGGTCCTGACTGTCCCCATCACCCCATCAGGGTTCAAGTGTGCTCTGTTTGCCAACAGCACAGAGGGCAGAGGGATTTTTTGGGCCATGGGAGCTGTTGGGCTAGTTCTACTTTGGATTCGCATGACTGGGCCCACCCTGCGCACTCTGGAGTGGGATCAACTTGAAGAAAGGTAGACCTGCTCTGAGACAAGCAGGAGCTGAGGACAGAGGAGCTCCATCATCCCCCATCTGCAGCCTGTGCTCCTTCTCAGCCCATTTCCCACTGTACAGCAGCAATCAGGACACCTTCACGTAAGTGAGCTGCCACTGAAGGTGCTGAACCAAATTCTCTGTGCCAACAAAAACTCTAGCATGTCAACGTGTCAGCTGTGAACACACCCTCACAGCCACACAGGCATGCTCATAAACCACAACTGCCATCAGGGGAGTTCTCTCTCCTGGGAGCATGGCGGGACCAAAGGAATGAGGAACGACCTGCAGTACCAAAAGCCTTTCGTTTTCATAGTGAAATTTGTGCTGTCGTTTGGGCCAGCCTGAGCTGGCAACCTCAGGTAAAAACACAAGGAGCAGCTGGCTAGAGAGGTGGAGAGGCACTGGGTAAGGGTGTGCCATCCACAGGTTCCCAGGTGCAGGCAGACCCCAGACCCACAGCTCCTCACCCTCCTGCCCAGCACTCACACTCCTGCCACCCAAACCAGATGGACTAAAGCTGGGCCCTCTTCAGGCCTTGCAGTTCATGCCTGGCAAGTGTAGACCAAATGCCTTGCCAGATACTACTGTACCTGCAGGCAAGGAGCTGAGGAGTCGGAATCAGCCTCTATAAAACAGAAATATTTAAATCCTTGGTGTTTATTCCGGCACCAGCTGGCTCCAGCCTTGGTTCTGACCAACAGTTCTGCTGGTGGATGGTTTCCAGGGATTACCTGCAATCCAGAAACACCATCACCTGTGCACCTCTATCAACAGCGCCAGCTCTTCCCTGCTCCCCTGGGAAGATGCATCCTGTTCCGACTCCAGAAAGGGACAAGGACAAGATGGAAATACACACAGAAATACACACATCTGACCTCTTGCCAGATGCAGCAGTTTCTCTGAGGAAAAGCATGTATTTGCAATCCCAGTGAAGTTGCCCAGAAACCAGGGAAGGAAAATGATGTAACAAGGCTCTCCAGTTGTCCAAAAGTGAATCACAGCCTCCATGGCAGCCCCCCCCACCCCCCTTTTGCTGACTAATACCTGACACGATGGGCCCCTGGGAGGAACAGCACAGGAGAGCCCTTTAAGTGGTGCCTGGCTCCCTATCAAAACCACACAGAGGCTGTCTGGGACCTCCATCATGGGGAATTCCCCTTCTCCATGCCTAAAAGTAAGCTCAGCTGGGCCAGCCTTCCTGCATTTGGGGATCGCAGCCACAGAGCTCCCGCTCTGAAGGGCTCTCACGCCCCCCAAGCCCCTCCAGGACCCAGCCTGGTGAGTAGCGCGATCACTTTTTTCGGTGAGAGAGAGCCTGGGATGGAGTGAGGGGAAGACAGGCAGCCTTTGGGGTGCTGCAAAACTGAACCAGCCCTTTTGCTCACAGAAATAGGCAAGGTTTGATTATTTCATGCAGGCCGAGGCATTAACTTATAAACAAGGTGTTTTCTGGTTCTGTGGGATTGCATTTAGCTTTGAAGACAGGTTTTCTGAGGGTTTAGAGAATAGCACTGGGCCTCTCATTGGGGTAAAACAAGACTTTCGGGGAACAAAAGGGAAGATGTTGGGCATTTGGGGGGGTCCTGCTGTCTCATCTCCAGCTGAGACTTCAGACACGAGCACAAAGAGCACATCACAGTCCCAGGAGTGCTGAGATCTCATAGCCCAGCCAGGCTGCCAGGGTGACATTCTACTGTCAGTGAAGGGCAGCCAAGAAAAGGAGTTTATGGGGTTTTAATTTCTACAACCCAAAACATCAAATCCCCAAGAAATGGTGGAGCTGTGTGAATACATCTGAGTAAGAAGCCACAACAGGGGCAGCTGGAAACAGCTTGCTATCCAGAGAAGGACCTGGGTGAACCCAGCAGCAGATCACCTAAGGAGGACATGTTCAATGTAACAGGTAGTGAGCAGCACAGCTGCTTACAGCAGGATTTCTTTGCTCCTGGTTTGTTGCTTTTATTTATCATGTATTTAATAAAAACCCACCATCTTCCTTGTGGCAAAACCAACAGAAGAAAGAAAATCAGGTAGTTGCTGAGCAAGTCCCAAAGAGCAGTGTGAAATCAAGTGTTCCTTGGGCTTGTTGCTCTTCTGGCTGATTTCGGTGGTTCATGACGGCACAATTCCAGCAGCAGCACAGAGGAAAAGGAGCCCTGGAATACACGCTCCAGTTAGAGGGTGGAATCTCGTCGTTTAACATTAACTCGGAGGCTCGGTGGGGAATTCTCCCTGCCTCAGAAGAAAGTCAGCCTCAGCCGGCCAGCAGCACCACCCTCGTCCTTCCCGGGGCCGAGGCCACCAGAGCGCCTCAGCACAGCTTCCCCTCAGCCATTGTTCCTCCACACCAGGGGTACACGGGGAGCCCCCTTCGGCCCCGCCATTTTGTGTCTGCTCAAGCCGGGGGAGCTGCTGCAGGACTCAGCCTCGCCGCTTCTCTACAAGCGGAACTTCCCGCAGGAGGAAGGCGCAGGCCGGCTGCTGTCGCCCCTCAGAACCCCACTAACTCGGGCGGAACCCCCGTGCAGCCCCAGTGAACCCACAGTAGACACACACAGCGACAACGGCCCCGCCACGACGAGCACCTTCCCCCCCAAGCCCCGGTCCTCCCCTTTATACATCGCGCCGCGCGCTGATTGGCTGCGCTGCCTGTCTGTCAGGCTGGGAATTTCCCGGGGGCAGGACCAGACCCGGTGCTGGTGGCGGAGCGGAGGGATCCGAACCGAGACCCCGGCCACGATCCCGGCCCTGATCCTGATCCCGATCCCAATCCCGGCAGCGGCCCCGCCGCAGGGCGCACGGCAGGTGAGCTCGGAGTGCTGCGGGGCCCTGCCGCCCTCGCGGACCGCAGCCCTGCCCGGGGTCTTCCCGGACACCGGGGTCGCGCCGCCCCAGCGAACGAGCCCGGGCCAGGGGGAACTGGCGGGATCGGGGCTGCTTGTTGCCTGTATCTGGCCGGTTCTCGGGCTCTCGGGCCGCTCAGGCGGTCGGGGTGAGACCCCGGGGGAGGCCGTGGCCACGCCGTGCCCCGGGGATTTGCCCCGGGGTCGCCCCGTGTCGTGGGCGGTCGCGATAGTCGTGCCGTGCCTCAGTTTTCCGCCTCCCGATCAGGGCGGGGACTGCCGCCGCCCCCCGCGGGGGAAAGGCTGGGTGTCTGTGCTCGGCGGTGCCCGACGGGGACAGGAGGAGGCTCGGCGGGGTGCGGGGTGGGGGTCCCCCAGCCCCCGGGCAGTGCTGGTGCCCCGGGGCGGCCCCGCACCGCTGCCGTGCCCGGCCCCGCTCCTCCCTCGCCCCACCTTGCACAACCCCGGCGTTTCCCCGGGCCCACGCATCTGCCTCCCTACCATCCCTGGTCTGCGATCCCCCCTGGGCAGGGCCGGTGCGTGAGTCCCCTCCGGGGGGGCTGCGGCGGCCATGGCCCCAAGGACCCTCCTGTCCATGCTGTTTTCCTCTTTGACTTTTTCCTCCTGGTCTAGCGGTGTGTGTCTGCGTGAGATGCTGATCCAGAGGCTGGCATAGCTGGAGCAGGGATGGCAGCATTGTCCTCTTTTGGGAGGAGGGCACTGTCCCCTCCCTCAAATCCATGCTAAGACCCCAACGGAGGGCAGAGAAAAAACAACAAAAAAGATGCTGCCTGTCACTGATGCTTTTGGATGAGAATAGCTCCAGGTGGGACTCATGGGGATCTGCATCCTCTTGGAGATCTGGCTGTCCTGTTCCTGTGTCCCTGGCACACAGGTTGCCTCCTGTATCAAGAAATCAGATGCAGCCTTTTCCCTTGACCTGGTTATTCCCATCACTTGGGTGGGTTATTCCCACCACTTGGGAGAGTGGGAGCTGTTCTGCTGCCACAAGCTGTGCACGTTTTGGAGTGCACATTTTATGGAGAGGGCTGTCAGCTGAAGCATTCTGGAGACTGGACTTGAGGCACTGGGATGAATTCTGGAGACAGGAAGGCTCCAGCCAGGCACGTACTTGAGAGCTGTCTCTGTGGTGAGGTGGAGTAAGCAAGAGGAAAACAGGAGAGGCTTTTTGCTGCCTTTGGCATCGTTCCTAGCTCTGCAAGTAATCCCACAACGCCCTTTCGGCCCGACCTACGCCAAGCAGACCTATTTAGCACAGGGCTGTGGGTTGTTGCTTGCCAGCAGCTGGTACAGGTCTCTCGTGGGTGGAGGAAACTGAACCATCTACTCTTGTGGCATTGCAGATTTTGTTTTAAAGTAGCAATCCTTACACTTTGGGTGGCACTTTGCTGGTGTAGCTTTGTGATGCCACTATCTGCTACTGCTTGGTCATTGCTGGCTGAAGCGCACCAAGTTGGATAGGAGTATCTTGGAAATAGGAAAAGGCTACAAGGGGTGGCTGTGCCTTGCTCTGCTTTGGAGTGCTGTGACAAGCAGCCATGATGCTGCTGAGCTCTGCAGGGAGAAGTGGAGCAGGCAGGATGAGCCAGATGTCTTTGCAGCAGAAGACAGGGTCTTGCATAAATTCCCCACCATGTGCTGCCAGGACAGCACCACCACCACGTCTGGCTGCTTGTCCTGCCTGCACTGAAGCTTGGGCCCATACCGAGGAGCTCTGCAGCTGTGTGTGCTTATCTGGCTGTGTTTGTAAACCTGGCAGATCCAGTGAAATGCTTTATTTTCTTTGTGAGCAGCCTTACCAGAAGCAGGTATGATGCCTCTGTGGGAGGTGAGTTTTTGAGGCAAGAGTGGGATTTTTGGCTGGGGAACATCTTTAATACCTGCTGTGTTTTGGGTATGGCTCTTGCCTTTCCCACCCTCTCTTGTGGCTCAACTGGCTGGAAAAGAAAACACTGCAAGTGAAGGTTCAGACCTTTACCATTGAGACCCGAGCCATGCAACATCTACTTTCCTCTTCTTTTATTGCTCACAGCCTAGTGGACTGCAGTGCCCAAAAAGTCTTACTGCTGTCTCCTAAAGCCAACTCTGCTTTTGCTTTCCTGCAAATGAGACCAGTCAAGCAGCCCAGGAATGGTTGTCCCTGGTCTGGGGAGCTGCTGGAGCTCTGTAGAAGAAAACCAGTCTGGGAACTACAGTGTTTTGCTGATTTCTAGAAAAATGATCAAACAAACATTAAAGAAAAAATTCCTTCCATAATGTCTAAGTGGCTTTTGCTTTCCTTCTGAGGAGGCATGCTGGGGGCCCAGCAGCCCCAGTCATGGGAAAATTATGCTGACAGCCTGCAGGGATTTGCTTTCACCTCCTGTGATCCTGGTGCGGAGGAGGCTTCCTGTGAATATTGTGCACTGGAGTAAGGAAAACCCCTTTCTCCTTAGGGCTGGGCCATCACAGGATGGGAATTGAAAGGCTGCCAAGCCTGCAGCTCTGGGAGGCTGCTCCCCACCCTGGGGTCACTGCCCAAAGCAAACCCCCAGCAGTGCCAGCCCCCACCTGTACAGGATTCATATCCTAAGCCTTGGTATTTTCAATGTTCAGTAATTTTAAAGCAGGAATCCCATCCTTCTGCCACTTCTGCATGGCTGATACAGAGATGGCTATGGCAGTGATGCATGTCGTCCTGGGTGACGGCAGTGACAGCTCCAGCTCACTCCCAAGCCACAGCGCAGCTATTTAAACACCACTCTGCTTTCATCTTTGCCCATGAGTCTCCCCTGCCCATTCACACTCTCATTCTCTACTTTTGCTGAGTTGCAATAAAAATTTACTACCTAAGGGTCTTAGTGTCCCACACAGAACCAGCAACGCCCACGGGTGCTGGTCTGGCAGTCTCTGCCAGCGGCTGGGCACAGAGCCAGCGACCTGCAGCTGGGCAACCATGGTCCATGCCTGGCCCTCAGCCCCCAGGGCTGCGAAATACTGTCAGGTTACCTTAGGAACTGTTGACTGGCAAAGAGGGAAGTATTGTCTGGTGGTTTAGTGGTTTCTGCTGGAGCTTGTGGTAGTCATGTTTTCTTTGCGTATCTAACCACAGTTAGGTGCTGGTCTGTGGTCCCCTCTCTCCTCCCCTCATGTTTTTGTTGAAATGAGATTTTTCACTGTAAATCTCACCTGTCAGAACTTTTAAGGAAAAAAAACCACAACAAACCAAGACTGGGATCAGTGACTTGGTCTCTCGTCCCCAGGGTGACCTCTGTGTTCCAGTGGTTCCTTGCAGAAATTGTACTGTGCCTCCACTCCAGGAAAACCCACCCTGTCCCCACTGATGGCCTCAAATGCTGTGGAAACCCCTCCCCCTTGCTGGGTATTGTTTGCTGCTGAATTTGTGGCTGATCTGTGCTTCCGTCGGCTGGAGATAGTCCAGTTCCTCTCCTCAGCTGCTGTTTGAAATCAACTCCTGTGGTCCCTTTGCTGCAATCTCGCTCATAGGGTACAGACCTTGAGTTGAAAAGTTCTTGATAGAATCTTGAGAATAGAGAATATCAGAGGCTTTGAGTGGCTCCTCTATCTGGAAGAATATGGGATCACTGTGAGTGAGCTCTGTTGTTTGGCAGGGTCGTCAATGCAGCTGGATTGTGTTTGAGGGATTCCTGAAAGGGTGTGCAGGGGCTGGTGACCTCCCACATGTGCTGTGGGTCAAGGCAGAAAACCTCCAGGTTTGGGATCTGGAGTTAAGAGAATGGGGGCTGGTATGACATGCCATTTCCCCATGTGGCTGCTGTCAAGCCACGTGGGGAAATGGTAACACAGGACAGGGCAGCTCTTCCCTCGTCTTCCTCTTCGTACCTTCCCTGATGCATACCTGGGCTTGTCCCAGTGCAGGGTGGGTTTGATACCCAGCTCTTCCCACAGAGCAGGAGAATGGTGAGACCCACCAATGCATCTCCCAGAAGCAGAGTGCTGCTGAGGCCAAGCCTCATTCCCTGCCACTGAGGCAGGCATTAATTGCTGCTCAAGTTGTGGATGCTGCCAGGTGGCAGTTGTCGTCTGGAAAGTCCCTGCCCCTCCCTGGTGGGCAAGTCATCCAAACTGGAGATCAGCCTGGATCACTCATGGCATGAGCATTAGTCTGAGGTTGAGACAGTTTCAGGTACAGGCTACCCCCTTCCCCTTTCTAAATGCCTCCTGTCAGCCCCCTCCTGCTCACCAGCTGTCTTGGCTGGGGGAAGAGCACTTTGGGGTGCTCCTGTTGTGCCCCCAGGCAGCACCCCAGCTCCAGCTGGCACCAGGACCTTCTCAGCTGTTGCTCTGCTCCATGTTACAACAAGCTGGCATCAGGGGGACTAGTTCTGATAAGCTGTGCTGTGATTCACAGCAGCTGCATTATCCCCTCAGGACATGGGTGAGACCTGGAGCCAGGATCCTGTCCAGCTGTCCCCAGGCCAGACTTCAGCAAGGGGGAGGCCTTAGGCCACCCGCAAGTGCAAGGAATTGGAAAAGCAAATAGCGCATCGCTTGCGGGTGTTTTGTCTCCTTGGACTTTGCTCCCAGCCCGGGACATGCCTGGATGTTTCCTGTGTCCAATTCAGGAAGCTGTGCTGCTGGCAGCCAGTTTTTCTGGCTGAGCTGAAGGGCAGAGTGGGTTCCTGCTTGGCTCCTGGGGCTCATCCCCCAATATTGCCCAAACTTCCCCCCAGCTGCTGGTTAAGGGTTTTGGAGTTGCAGACACTGCCCCTCCCCAAACAGCCCCTCACAAGCCTTTATACACCCCAGAAATACCATATGTTGAGCAGTTTGCCCTGGTGATGGTGCCCGGGTTTGGGCTGGCAGGGGTGGATGCTCCTGGGCAAGGTCTCCATTCCTCCTGGGATGCAACAGTCAGGGTTTGCAGCCTTCTCTGTGACTCCAGTGCCCTGCAGCCCCGAGTGGGGCTGCTGGTGGTGCCTCCTCGCATGACAGTTCTCATGGTCATGAGTCACCCCTGATACATTCGCCCCAAGCAGTGCCGGAGGGGGAAGTACCTTCACCTGGGTCACTTGGCTGTCTGCTGAGCAGTGAGGCACCGGCACAGCACCTCAGACCCTCGCGCAGTTGGGACCAGGGCACCGTGGCACCATCTGGAGCCAGAGGAAGGTGACACCGTGCTCCTTTGCCTTGCAGGGATGCCTGGCTGGGAGGTAGGCGACTGAACAGCAAGCATGGAAGGGAGAGGACCCTACCACATCTATGACCCTGGCGGGAGCTCGGAGGAGAATGGATCCACAGCCTTGGAGCGGCTGGTGGAGGAGAACGCCAGGCTGAAGGAGAAGATGCAAGGGATCAAATCTATTGGTAACTGCTCCTGCCAGGGGGATAAGATTTGCCTTTGGGGCAGCCCAGCCTATGCCCACCAAAACAGGGTTTTCGTGCTCCGTTGAGGAAGGGTGTTGGTAGAAGCTGGAGGTCTTGGCACTGGGGCAGCAGCAAAGCTCTCGCTGTCCTGGCAGGTTGAGCAGGATGTCTGAACTTTTTCACATTGCAGTGCAGAGGTAGCAAGAATTTTGCTGAACTTTGGTGTGTTTTATGGTGGAATAAATGGCTGGAAAGACAAGTGCTGGAGCAAGGACAGCTCCTTGGAGTTCACAGGTGCTGGGATCTGTTCAGCTTTTGATGAAAATCCCCACCTCCTGCAAGCCCTGTTGGGTCAGGGGCTTTTCCCAGGTGTTTCTCAAGGAACCCGATGTTGAGTGCTCCCTGTGGCAGCAGGAACATGCCAATGTTGAAATGTTCCAGCTGAATTGTGCCACCCTCTTTCTTCTCCTTGTCAGCCTTCCCCCGCTCCCACCCCCAGTTTTGCTTTCTGTCTCGTGACCCAGCTTCCTCCTTTAAGTCCCGCTTCTGCAGCCGAATTTCCACCTGCCTCGTGATTCCTGTTGTGTCACCATGCCCTTACCTGGGACCGGGACCTGCTGGTGTGACAGCAGCCACGCTGCATTGGGGGAGGATTGCATTGCCCCCTGCCAGACCCCAAAGTGGGAAGGCTGGACCTCTGCGTCCATCACCCAGGCTTAAATTTGTCTCTTCTGGAAAGCAGAGGAGACCTCTGAGAGCCACAGTGCTGCCCTTCTGCTTCCTGTAACCAGTCCTTCATGTATCAGCACGACTCTGAAACCAGTGAGCCGCTGATCCAGCTTTGCCATTGGATTTATCCCAGAATAGTTGTTTCCAGATGAAGAAGGACTATTCTGGGCACTGCTCCACCCAAACAGGGTTTTTGGTGCTGGTGGATGGGGTTACTGCAGGACAGGCCCTCGGGGAAGGAGGCTGAGCATCCTTCTGTTGCTCACGATAGGAGAGCTTCTGGAGGAGTCCCAGGTCGAGGCATCCAAGCTGCGGCAGAAGGCAGAGGACCTTGTGAAGGACAACAAAATGCTGATTGGATCATCTTCCTTGGAGGACTTGGTGGAAACCAGAGGTAGGAGTTGTGAGGGTCATGGGGGAGGAATAACCTGATGGCTTGGAATCCTGAGCTTGGGGGAAGGGAAAGGCTGTGCAAGAGACTTAAAGAAGGGCCTTTGCAGCTATATCATCTCTGGAGTGTATCAAACCACTGCTGTTTTCCCTTGTAGAAGGAGGTTTCTATCTCATCCCCATAGCTGGGGTAGAAATCATCCATCAGTGCCTGACCTTGCAGGGGTCTGCTGTCTGCATCCCTGTGCCAGGTGGAGACAGGCACTGCTCTCCAAAAGGCTCATGGCTGCATCCTCTCCCCTCTCTGCAGCCATCGGCCCTGATCCCAGTTTCACACGAGCAGTGCCAGGCAGCGCCCAGCCGGATGTGGAAGCACGGAAATCACCTCCAAGTGTGAGTCTGCTGAATGTGGAAGCTGGTGCTGGTGTGGCTGGAGAGCAAGGGACTCTCCATCTAATTAAAGCAAAAGAAGGCAGCCTTTAGCCTCTAGAAACAGGGATAAATGTGAAAGGAGGGGTCAGCTCCCCTGCTGTACTCCTGGTGATCCCTCTTTTCATGTGGTGGGCATCCTGGGCTGCCATTCCCTGGGGAGCCCTGACCTGGCTGCCTCCCCTTGCAGGGATCCTCCTCGGAGTTTGAGATGGTTGCCATAGAAGCACAGGGGTTTCCCCAGGAGGGCAGGAGAGTGGTGAGTGGCCCTGGTGCCTGCGGGATTTGATGTTGGCAGATGGAGAGTTGAGTTGGTTGGTGTTGAGGGTTTGGGGGTGTACAGGGCTGCAGTGCTGTGCCCGGGCAGGCACAGGCAGGGCTGGCAGACCCATGTCAAGGTAGCCCTTGGGCAAACCACAGAGAAGGGATAAACTGGACAAGGGCCTGGCTGGGCTTGGCGAAGCGGCCAGTGAAGCAGCCCCAGCTAGATGGGTACACCAATGTCTGCAGATGCCACACGAGAGTGACAGGAAGAGCTGTGACAACGCAGGTAGCTGTCAGTGATGCTCTGATGTTCAGCTGCTGCCCACACTGGGTGGGAGGACCAGGCCTCCAAGCCCCGTCATTGCTGACAGGGTCTGCCCTCGCCAGAACACCTCTGTGTGCTCCATTTTCTGCCACCTGATTGTCCCCTGGCTGCCCTTGCCCCATCCTGTCCTGCTTTGGTTTTTTGTGTGCTGGAAGGGAAGAGAGAAAGGATGGGGAACCCAAGGGGAATGATCAGCTGGTACCACATGGTACTAGTAAGAGGACATGCTCTCATTGCACATCCCTGTTTGCATTGGCTAGAGAGGCCCTAGGAAGGGTTGAGATGGAGAATGGGGTGGGATTCGCTTGGCCATCAACTGCTGGTTCCTGAGTTGAGTCCAAGTCCTGTGCTCACATCCAGATTCTCCCACACACTGCCTCCCTTACCAGCAGACATGGGTGGGAGGAGTTGGCCGTGCTGTGCCCCACTCACACCCTCCCACGGCAGGTTTGGGCTGTAAATCCCAGGGTCAGGGTGGTGGGAACACACTGGGCTGCCTTGTGGTGCAACCTGGGACATTCCCACAGGCAGCAGGTGAGTCAGTGGGACTGGGAGCGGAGCAGGCATAGGTGTGCCAGCAAATTCCCAGCTCCTCCTGGCAGTGCCATGTGTGCCAGCTGAGCTCTTTTGTGCCAGCAGCTTCTCCCAGGTTATGGAGGGGTTAACCAGCCACACTAGAGGAGCATAAACCTCCTGGGAACGCCCTCATCCGTGGGCAGGGTACGCCCTGACGCTGGTGGGTGTTCCCTGACCTGGGCTTTCCCAGCCAGTGTTTAAGTCCCGTGAGTCACCCTCTTGGCTGTCACCTGTCAAAGGGCTCAGGTTCCTGGTGCCTGGCATGCCACAGCAGCAGGGAAGCACAGGAGGAGGACAGGTGGAAGGAACAGATGGGGATTGGGTAAGACCAGCACTCCTTCCAGCACAGATCAGGATGTATGTAGAGAGGACAGTCTCAGCAGCTGGATTTTAGTCTTGGTGCCGATGGGAACAGCTTGAGTGGAGAAGAGACCATGGGTGGAGATGCCTCCGTCACTGTCAGCGATTTGAGAGTGTGCTCTGCTCAGACTACCAAGGGTCATGGAATCCATGGGCTGCTGCCATAATGTCCCCCTCCACCTGGGGACTCAATGTGCCGTGTCCAGCAGCTGGGAATCGGACCTTTACCAAGCTGACACCATTTTTCAGGATACTGAGGGCTGTTGCAGAGTGTCTTGGTGCTGGCCCAGCTCCCTACCACAGCCCTGAATGGGACTGAGTGAGGCTGATCTGCCCCAAGAGGGAGCTTTGCAATGCTCCTTGAACTGGTCTGACCGCACTTAATCCCCTCCCCATTCCCAGGACTTGGAGCAGCCACCAACCGAGGATGCCAACCTGCTGCCCCAGCTGCAGCAGCTGGAGAACACGCTGAGTGGCTGTGCCAAGGAGGCCAGCAAGGACCAGGTCTTCGTGCGCATGGGCTACATGGCCTCCGAGCTCAAGCGCTTGGCCTCCAAGGTGCACAAGAATGAGCAGAGAACATCGTTCCTACAGGTAAGTGAAGGCTGGCCTGGCTCTTCATGGGGCTTTTCCCCCTTTTGTTTTTTCCCACCATACCCCTCCTGTCCACCCTGAGGTGTACACTGACCTCCTTAGCGTGGCTTGGTGGGAGGTGGGTGGCCCTGGGCTGGCCATGGTCCTCACACTGCCAGTGTTCACCCTCCAGACGCTGTGTGAGACGCTGCACAGTGAGAACAAGGAGCTGCGCACCAAGCTGGAGCATGACCTGGAGCAGAGAAACCAGGCTCTGGAGAAGCTCAGGTGAGGCCTGGGCCATGGGGAGGGGGACAGGGCTACCCTGGGAGCTTCTTCCTTCTGACCCATCCCTTCCTGTCCACAGGTGTGAGAACCAGGAGCTCCGGAGGATGATGACACTGAGCAGCCAGGACAGTGGGAAGAGGGAAGCTGCTGAGCAGCAGCAGGTGAGGAGGCAGCATCTCCTTGGAGAGGGCTGGGAAGGAGGCAGGGAGCCCGCTGACACATCAGCAAAGATGGCCTCATTTTAATCAAGCCCCCAGTTTGTCCCAGTATGACCAGCAGGACTTCTCAGGGTCTCAAGGGGATGGGGGAGGCAGTGGGAGGGGAACTGGCTCGAGTTTAGCCGGCCTCGGGCACAGCCTCCACAAAAGCCCTGAGGGTCCCCCCCGTGCGCGTCCAGCAGAGCGGGGCCATGGTGGAGAAGGCGCCGGGCAGAGAAGAGCTGGAGGCCAAGGAAAAGAAGGTGAAGATCCTGGAGCACCAGCGCAGGGAGGTGAGGACCAAGCTGGGAGGGAGGCACCACTAAGGAGGCGGGGAGTGGGCAGAGCGGGCACAGGGCTGGGATGGCACCTAGAGACTGGGGCAAGGCTTCAGAGCTGCAGGGAAGCACTGCTGGAGCTGAGATCTCCATCCAGCTGGTCCCCAAAGTGCTTTCATGACAGGAGTCTGCTGGGGACCACCACAGCTGGTTCGGAGCAGGATTTGGGCTCCTGTTCAGCCATCCCTCTCTCCCTGCAGCTGCTGGAGGTGAATAAACAATGGGATCAGCATTTCCGCTCCATGAAGCAGAAGTATGAGCAGAAGGTAGGGCTGGGTGCTTGGGGGGCACATTTCTGCTGGGCACTGGCTGTGGGAACTCAGAGGAAATGGTGTAGGCAGGTTTGGGGGCTACCTGCATGTCGTTTCCCCCAGTGTGGGTCCTTCCAGGCCAACGTCCCCACTCCTTCCTGGCAGGTTACAGACCTACACCAGGAGCTGGCTGAGGCCCGCAGGGCAGTGACGGAGCTGGAGTCAGAGCGGGAGCAAAAGCAACGGGATTTTGACCGCAAGCTGCTCCTGGCCAAGTCCCGGATCGAAACAGAGGAGGTGAGCCCCTTGGGAAGGGTGACATGGAGCTGCCAGCCAGCTTCCTGCCCTGGCTGATCTCGCCCCTACCCTGGGTCCTGCAGGCAGAGAAGGAGAGGCTGGCCATGGAGGTGAGGGACCTGCAGCAGAGGATGCGGTTCCTGCAGGAGCAGCTGGCTCCGGTCACCCGGCAGCGGGAATACCAGGAAAAGGAGATCCAGAGGCTGAACAAGGTGGGAACCAGGGCACAGCCCTTCACTGCAAAATGTCTTTTATGTTCTCCATTCTCTTCACCCCTCTCAATCCAAAACTGACCCTGACAACCCCCTCTTTCCCAGGCAGAGGCTTGTGTCAGATGCGGCCCACCACATCCCTCTGGGCTCCCAGGAAGGGGGGTTCAATCAGGGTCTGTTGTCCCTCTTGCCCCTGCTCAGTTATACCCGCTTCCCACGTTGGGCACAAGCCCATGGTCCTCCAGAGACATCTTGGGCACAGAACTTGCTCTAATCTTGCTCCTTCGTCTTCCTCTCTAGGCACTAGAAGAGGCCTTGAACGTCCAGGCCTCTCCACCACCCATCTTTGCCATGGAGCCAGCTGTGAAGCTGCCGCAGCAAGAGCTGCTGACCCAGAATGAGCTACTCAAGCAGCAGGTAGGGCAGGACACAGAGCCACTGGAGGCTGGGGAGGAAATGCATGTCCTGGACCTCCATGGCATAGAGCCCAGCATGCCAGGAGCAGCCCAATAACTGGGCAGGTGTCAGTACTGGGCTGCTGGGGACTGGGGACTGAGTTCAGCATCCTCCAGGCATTCATCTGGAAGGACCACAGCCATGGGCCGTCATGCCAGCCCAAATGTCTGGGGCTTGGCATAGCTGGTAGAGTTAAGGATGGCAGCACAATGATGGGGTTGCTTAGGGGAGGAGGTGTCTGCCCTCAGCCAGGTGCAGACACATTCTTCCTTCCTGCCAGGTGAAAATTTTTGAGGAAGACTTTCAGCGGGAGCGGAGTGACAGGGAGAGAATGAATGAGGAGAAGGAAGAGCTGAAGCAACAGCTGGAAAAGCTGCAGAAGCAGTTGGTCCTTTCCAACAACCAGGTGAGCAGCACTGGGTGCCACCAGCAGCGCTCCGGGAGCCCCATGTCAACCCCATGTGTCTCGGAAATTCTTGTCCCCACTGTCACAGTCCCTTTGCATACCTAAGAGTAGGGGCTGAAGGAGGACTGGAAGGCCAGAGGGGTGTTTTTACTGCTGCTTGTCACTGCCAGAGCATCTCCTTTCACTCATCTCCTCTTTCTGCACCTCTCCTGGGGGTCTCATGGGGCGAGACTGGTGTAGGCATCCCTTCATCAACCCTCACCCCACAGAGATGGAGGGTGGCTGGGTGGGTTCTGCACTAATCCCCCTTACTCCCAGCTGCGAGCCTCCAAGGACGACTGCCAGAGGGAGAAGGAGGAGAAGGAGAAGCTGAAGAAGCTGCTGAAACAGCACAAACAGGTAGGGATGGGAGGAACTCCTCTTTGGGCAGAGGGGCTGGGGTCTGCAGGCCTGGTATCTCTTTGCCAGGCGATGGGTGGTAGTGGGGGTGGTGGTGGGCTGCCCTTGGGATCTCCCCAGCATTTGTCCTGGCTCCTTGCAGGCTTCTGGAGAGAGGCTGCACCCCGAGCCAGGGCCGGGGCCGGGGCCGCTGGGCCCAGCCTGCCCCATGTACCAGTACCAGTACAGTCCCCCCATGGCTCACCCCGTGTACCACGGCTACGATGAGTGGCAGCAGATCCGATACCCGCCAGCCATGCCGGGCGAGCACACACAAGGACAGAACTTCCACCATTTTCCCCCGGTGAGACTCTACCTGTGCCAGCAGGAGGGGGAGCAGAGGGTCACAAGTGAGCAGGTCTGGGGCTCGCTGTCCTCCAGGGCCACTGAGTCACAGAGCAGGGAGCTGAGCATGTGTCCCGTTGGCATGTGGCTGCTCAGACCCTTCCTCCCACTCCCTCTCCTCCTCACACCCTGGCAATCAATCACAGGGTGCAGGATTCACAGGATTCACATCCCAGGTAATTCCATCTCTGTTCTATCTCCTCTGCAGCCTGAGTACCCCTGGCGCCCGCCCTGTGCCATGACTCGCAGCCAGAATGCCCAGCCAGTGGCTGGGGTGAAACCAGTCCCCAAGGACTTGGGTAAGGCTCCAACCCTCCCTGATGGGAGTGCCCCTGCCTTTTGCCCCGAGACTTTGGGCACCTGGCTGAACACATGGGGGAGGGATGGAGGCACAGCTTTCCGGGCAGTGGCCATTTCTCCTCAGCCCCCACCTCTCATCAGCTGAGGGGATGATTACGCCGTGGGGTTGGTCCCTGCTACATCCCCACCAGCATCCCCACAGCACCTAAAGTCAGGCTGAGCCCCCAAAGCTCATGGGGTTATGGCAGTTAGTGCTCAGGGATAACAACTATGCCATGGCTGGGATCCATGCTGTGGGGCTTGTGTGAGAATGAAGAACTGTGCTTACCCTGTGCCACCCCTCTCTTGTGTCTCAGAACAGGCAGGTCCCGGATTGCCCTAACACCAAGGACCAGCCGCGCTCCGACACCAGTGGAAGAGGAGTAGGGTGTGTGTGTGTGCCCGTGTGTGTGTGTCCAGGAGCTTCCTCTGGCTGCCGATGCCTGTGCAAGGACACGTGCTGCACGTGGGGGGCTCAGCAGCGCCTTCCCCCAAGGAAATCATGAAGGAGGGACTAAAGGAGGCTGCCATTGTGGTGGCAGCCAGCACAGGATCAGTCCCCTGCACCCACCCCCTTCCCCACGAGGAGCCAGGCCTGGCATCACTGTAGACCCGAGCCAAGCCTTCAGGGAAGAGGAGCCAGTGTTTCCCAGGAGCTGCCCCGATGCAGAGCCCCTGGAGGAGTGGGTAACAACGGGGACTCTCCCAGCGGTGGGAGACCCCACACTCACAGGCAGGTGCTGGCCGCAGCCATGGCCCAGCCTGAGGGTGGTTGGTGTCTTTGTATTTATTTAAGGACTAAAGTGTGACTGAGTCTCTCTGGTTTTGTCCTGAAAGCTGCTTCCTCTGGAGCAGCCTCTGTGTGGGGACAGGAAGGGAAGCCAGGGCTATTGGTCCCCATGTGCTCGGGAATAGTCAGAGGGACAGAGCAAGTGCAAGGGGACCCCAATCCCTGCTTGGGCACCTCGGGATCTGTTGCCCCAAGTGCATGACACCCACCGTCCTCTGTGTGCTGAGATCAGCCCCTCGTCTTCCCCTCTCCTGCCCCTATCTCTGCCAGGACAGGAAAGCCTCTGCTGCCCCCTCTGCCTTCCATGCAGCAGTGGCCTTGGGGACAGTCTTTGGCACTGCACACAGCAAATCTTGCTTCACAAAATAGGTTCTGGGGGGGGAAAAAACAAACACAGCCCAGTTTCTGTAAGTGTGGCTGTTACACATGTGACAGCAGGAGGCACAGGACCCCAGTAAGCTCCTCACTGCAGTTGTCCCTGGTGCCATTTCAGAGCGCCTTTTGCCCACGTGTGCTCTGCACTCACTCCCTGTCCTGTCCCCAAATGCTGGGCTGTGGTGATAAGTCCATGTTTGCAGTTAGTGTGGAAAAAATCGAGTTTCTCCAGTTAGGAGCTGCTACTCCCAGGATGGCCACTGCACCGCCACTCTTCCCCTGCTACCCCTGGCCAACAAGTGGGGCTGCACATTTGCGGAGCCTTTATTTGGTGTTTCTATGGCAGGGAGACAAGGGGCCAGCCACCCCCGATTGAGAGAGCAGCACGTCTGTGTGCCAGGACCACGGGCAGCCTGAATGCACTGAAGAGCTGCTCCATGCTCGGCACCATCAGGCCGAGCCCACCCCCGCCGGGGGCTTTCGGGCCAAGCCTTCATGGAGATGTGGTCTCCTGCTCTGGGGACAGCCAGCCCCTGCATCTTCCCACTGCCCGGGATGGTGGAGCGGAGAGGGCAAGCTGGAGGCCAGGAGATGTCACCACCAGGGGTGGAGGTGGGACAAAGGGATATTGGAAGTGTCCCGCTGCCATCACTCAGGTCTCTGCCACGAGGTTGCCCAGCCCAGCGTGCTGACTGGGAGGTGCCAGAGACAGGAGCAATGGAGGGGAGTGCGTGATTCCTGCTGCTGGGGAACATCCTGGGAGGGAATGGAATGGGAAGCAGCCAGGGGAATGCTGGCCCTTATGCCAGCAGCCCCAGGTTCTACTGGTCCTGCTATTCATCGGGGTTCTGCTCCTGCCGCCGTCTCAGGTAGGTCATGATGTCTTTCTTCACGACGGAGATATTGGCACGATGGTACCAGCGCATGACCGGCACACCCTCGGGGCTCACCAGGAACTTCTCAAAGTTCCACTTGATGTCATGGTTCCGCAGAGGCTCCCAGAAGAGCTTGTTGGGGTTCCCAAATTCCTCCGCCACCGGGGGACAGGAGTTCTGCAATGAGCCAGTGCATCACTGCCTTGCCTCTCCAAAAAGCAAGCTGGGTGTGTCCCCCTCAATCTCCCCTTGCTACAGCACCCACCTTCAGGAAGGTGAAGATCTTCTGCTCCTTGGCCCCGTTCACATCCCCTTTCTGGAAGAGCTGGAAGTTGGGAACAAAGCCACCTCCTGGCCGGACATACCTGCAAGGGGAGGTGGGGCAGGATGGTTACAATGGACAGCTGTGAGTGCTTGCCCACAGGGGTGATGACAGGACCCCAAACCCCTTGTTTGGGGGTCACAGCCAGCAGGGGCTGCAGCCTGTGCTCCCACTGCCTGGCCAGGACCCCAGCAGAGCCAAGGGGACCAGGTGTCCCACAGCCCCCACCACAGTACTCACTTCAGCGCAGGGAGGATCTCTGAGTTCTGGCCGGGTTCCTGCTTCCCAAATTGGTTGGAGGGGAAGCCAAGGACCACAACACCCTGGTTTCTCAGCTCATCTTGTAGTGCATTCAGTTCTGCATGCAAGGAGAGCCAGGGGTGTGTTAGCAGGGACCTGGGCACACCTCCACACCTGCACTTAGGCCCTGGGACCATCCCAGTCAGGCCAGGCCCTAGGGAGCAGGCATTATTCCTTCCCCCATCTCCCCTAAGCAGAACAGATGATGGGGATGTGCCAAAGGCTGCACTCCTGGTTGATGCCTCCCACTCCTGGGGCCTGCCCTGACCCCGAAGTGCCCATGCCCCACACAACCCTTACCAACATACTGCAGGGTCAGGCCTCAGTACGTGGCTACGTTGACGAAGAGTACAGTCTTCCCCCTGTACCTCTCAAAGGGTATATACTCGTCCCCATCAAGGGTCAGGGCCCCGTAGCTGTAGATGGTGTCCTTCACTGTGTCGTAGCAGTCCACCTGTGGGGTGAGGAGCATCCTGTGGGAGCAGGCTGGGGGCTGCCAGCCACCCCCTTCCCTATCCCCACAGCCAGCAGAGCAGTGGGGCCAGCCCTGGTGCTGGCTGCAGGAGTGGCTGCCAGCATTGTGTCCCCTGCCCTGAATGCTGCTGGCAGCAGCCAGGCTCCTGCATGCCAA
Organism: Dasyornis broadbenti; assembly: GCA_013397935.1. Lineage (NCBI taxonomy): Eukaryota > Metazoa > Chordata > Aves > Passeriformes > Dasyornithidae > Dasyornis > Dasyornis broadbenti. Next base: position 410,989 of record VZRN01000753.1, read on the forward strand.
GGTCACGGTGGTGGGACAGGCTGACAGGGGCATGCAGATGCACAAGGATCTGGCTGCACCTGGGGGAATGTTTGCCGAACAGGGAGCAGCAGGAAGGCCAGAGGCTGCAAAACAGCCGGAGCACAGGGGAGGCCAGCACCAGAATCCCTGGGCAAGTAAGCAGGAACCACCACCCCCTGGAACTCCTGGGGGACAGGGATAGCACAGGCTGTTCAGGGTGGGACGGGGAACGGGCCGGGAAGGGTCGAGCTGGAGCAGCCCCTGCATCCGGGGCCACAGGGGTTAACCCAGGGGAGTCCATCTCCTGTCCCCACCAGGGTACCCAGGCTCGGCCAAGTGCCACCCAGGGGCTATTTTGGGAGCTGGCAAGAGGTGAAGTCACAGGGGCTGCACTTTGAGGAGTGAAGGCTCCGTGGGACTGTGGGGTCTCGGTGGCAAAGTGGGGAGTCTGGCTGGGGGTGTGACAGTCACCCCTGCCCACCGTGGGGACACGGTGGCTTCTGCACCTTCCGAACATGGGGGAACTTCCCCGGACATTGCATGGGAAAAAAAACGCCCGTAGTCTGCCCCTGGGGTGGTCACTTGGGGGACACATGGTTCTGTCCCCAAGCCCAGGACAGCGATTCTTGGCCCTTGGCAAGAACTAACTCAGAAAAATCCCCCGTAATCCAGGCACCGGGATTGTAGGGGGAAGGAGTGGGGGGGGGTCACAGGGCCACCGTGCCCCACTCCTGCTGCGGGGAGTCCTGCAGAGAGCCTTGGGAACAGGCGCGTCCCCAGGGCGCCGCGCACCCCTTAAACCCCCCTGAACGCCCCGTGAGGGTGTCCCCATCCACTTACCTTCTCCTTCTCCTCACTTTGCCCCAGCTGGACGAGTCCAGCCAAGAAAAGGGGCAAAATCCAGTTGCTGCGGGAGCAGCCCCCCATGGCTGGGCGCGGGGTGCGGGGTGCCGGCACCCCCCTGACAGCCCGGGGACAAGCGCCGCTGTGGCTTGCTGTCACCTCCGAGCCCGGCGGCCGAGAAATAGCTGCGGGACTGCGAGGGGGGAGCCAATGGCCGGGGGGGGCTGGGCCGGGGCCGCGTTAACCGTGTGGGCTCTGGGACGGACACGGACGGACACCGCCCGGGGGTGGCACCACGGCCTGGCGGAGGCACCCACGGGGACACGGGGCAGCAGCATGTGCCGAGGATTTATGCAACATGTTACCCGAGCCGGGATTAAACCCGCAAGGTGGGGGGAGAGGTATCGGGGAAAGCGGGGAAAGAGATGCCGGGAGAGGAGACGGGGGGAGAGGTGTGGCGGGGGGGATGTGCCCCAGCCTGCTCAAGCCACCTAGCCAGGGTGACAATTCCCCCCTAAGTGGGGTGCTGGCACCCGAGGAGCAGGGACCAACCTCCCCCAGCAGCAGCCTCGGAGAGGCCGGGCTGGGGTTCGGTGGGTGTTCCCCAAAGGCTGCACTGGCAGGGCTGGGGAAGGTCGATCCCGCTCTTCTTCTTTGTGCCCGGTAAATGCAGGTGCTGCCAGAAGCAGCTCTGGAGGAGGATCCCTCCTGCCAGGGGCTGTCCTGCAGCTCATGAGCTGTGGCTCCATGGTGACCCTGCTGGGGTCAAGGGTAGAGCACTGCTGTCCCTTAGCCCTTGGTGTCCCCAGGGGCAGGAGTTTCCAGGGTCCTGTTTGCTTAGCCAAGGAATGTGAACATTTACCCTGGGCTGTCTCCAAGGAAAATATCCGTGGTGAGGTGTAAATTCCCCGAAATCTCCCAACAAAATTATTCGATGGGAGAATTAACTGGCTGGAGGGAAGCTGGGGGAGTTGTGGCTTTGGGGGGAGGCTGGCCTGGGGTGAAGGACAGGATGGGGTGGCAGTGGGTGAGCCCTGGGGGGATGATGAGTGCCAGTATGAGGTTTGGCCTTACTAGAAAGCAGGGTCAGCCCTGCCTCGGTGCTGTCGCTGAACCAGCTGCAGGGGACACCACCAAGGAAGGGGAGCGTGGCAATGGGTTAAGAGGAAACTGGGAGCAATCTCCAAGTCCTTGTTCTTCACCAGAAGGAACACCATGTTCCGGGAAAGGCTGATGTTGTGAGGCTCCAGCTGCAGCCTCAGCTGGCGTGGGAGGGCTGGGGGTTGGGTACATCTCCCAGGCACAGAGAACCTGTGGAGCGGGGGAGCTGTGGGTCCCTCTGTCACTGGCACAATTTCCCAAAGCTTTAAACCTGCACTGCTACTGGAGAAGTGGCTTAGCCCTGCCCTGGCATGCATCCGCAAGCTGTGTGGGGTGTCCCCCCGGTGCAGGCAAACCCCCAGGATGCTCAGCCTCTGCCTGGGGACTGCACAGAGCCCATCAAAACATGCCAAGAGCCAGGCTGGCTGCAGGGGTGCTCAGGTCGACTCTCATAGATGTGGCTCTGGGTAGAGTGAAGTGGTTCCTTGCCAAAACCTGTAGGAGCCAATATCCGGGGTTTGACCCTTCCCACTTCCCAGGCTCTGGGGAAATTTGGGGCCTTGGGGCTGCAGCTCCTGGCCAGCACGCTACTTGCACCTCTCTGCATCCTGCAGCCAACAGGGACCAGAGTGTGCCCAGTGACATAATCCCCAGCACAGCTCAAGCTGTGGACCCTGACCAGGGCTTGAGCCAGCTCCTGCAACAGAGCTGGGACGGACTGGGGGAGCTGCTCAGGGCTCCACCAAGACTGTGCTGCTCCATCCTGCAGTATTGGGGTCCCGCACCCCAAAAGGCAGGCATGCTGAGTGGGCTGACCCTCGCACGAACCTTCCTGCTCAGTTGTTTTTCCACCAGAGCTGAGCAGGAAACTGCTCCCGCATGCTGCAGATGTTTGGCAGGAGGCCAGGGTGGGAGGCCAGGCGCTTCCAGGCCCCTGGCCACCATGCTGCTGCTGCCACCAGCCTCCTCCCCTGAACCACGTGCTGGGGCTGCAGAGACCTTGTGCCACTCTGCAGGGCCACAGCTGAGCACAGGCAATGTGAAAGCAGCAGTGGGGACCATGTAGTGCTGCCGGCTGGGCTTGTCCCAGAGCTGACTGAGGAGTTTTTTCATGCAGAAAAACAGGGATGGTGCCAGCAGCGTGGCAGGACGGTGGCAGGGAGCTCAGGCAGCAGCAGGCAGCATTGCCCTGGCTAGCAGCAGTGCAGCTTCCTTCTGGCAGCCTGGCCTGGCATCAATCCCAGGGCAACCTCTGAACCTTTGTTCTAAGTGTGCAATGGGAAGCAAAAGCAAAACAAGCTCTGCCAGACGAGAGGCCCCAGCTCTTTGGGCTCCAGGCTTCCCCAGGCTTCCAGCCTGCAGCTTGCCCAGCCCTCACTGCCCTGCCCCAGACTGTGTGCTCCCACACACTGCCCTGGTTCAGCAGCAGTCTCCCTTTAGAGAAGTGCCCAGCACCCTTTAGACTGGAGGTCCCCCTTCCCGAGTGCCCCCTCAGCCCCCAGGATATGGCCGTGGGTGCTGCCCTGTCCGGGACTGCCATCCCCTTCCTTTTCCACTGACAGATTTGTGTCCTGCAGAAATGCCCCTGACCCATTGTCCCCTCTTCCCCCTGCAAAGGGAGGCTGCCCAGAGGCAAGGGGAGAGCCAGCATCCTGCATCCCCTTCTCCCTGCAAGGGCTGCCCCATCTGCCTCCCCCAGCAGCAGCCCCCACGGGCCAGCAGCCAGCTCCTGCCACACGCCAGCACTTCCAGGGAAGCATCCCAGTGGATGCTGAATCACTTCAGTGCCCACATCACCCTGTCTGCCACAGCGTCACCCGAGCAGGACCCGCTTCTCAACAGAAAGGCATTTTTCCTTGGCAAAACTCCATGCAAACACTGCCTCCAAGCTCCAGCACAGTTCTGGCACTGAAGCCAGGGCCACAGGGGGATTTGCTTATCTTGCTCTGTCCTGGAGGAGGAGTTTCCAACTCAACAGTGTTGGAAATTCAGTCTAAATCCATTCTCCCCCATCTTAATGCTTAAAAAAAAATGTCCTGACTTCTCCCTGCTTTACCCTTGCTGCCATTTCGCTGCATGTTTGTTGTTATGAGCAAACCCATCTTTCAAAGGCCTTTCCTGGAAATGTTTGCCACAGGTTTGAAACTTCCCAGAAAACTCATAACCAAGAAAGGAAACCTTTCACTTCCCTCAGCTGCTCTTGACAAGGGGCATGCAGAGGTGGGAACAGCCATCGTGTATGGTTACATGGGCAGGGGGGAGATGTTCCTTGGTTTTCCTCATGTTTTGCTCCAAACCAGGCTTCCTTCCCAAACCACTCCAATGTTTGTGGCTTCTTCCCTATTCCTCTCATAGCAAAGCTTCTCAGCTCCTATTCCTGGTGCTGCTGGCCACCCCCACAGTGTCCCCAGGGAAGCAATGCTGGATTGGAGCACGGGGGAGAGCAGAGCCAGGGCTGCTCCCACCCTGCACGTCTGTAATGTCCTCCAGCTGCTGCTGCACCATGCCAGCAAGGGAAGGAGAGAGGAAGAACAACAGGAATATAACTCTGGTTATTTGCCTCAAACTCTGCAACGCAAGAGGGGAAGAGAGAGTTGACAGCTTGAAACAGAATTTTTTTTCTGGGCTGGGCAAGGAATACACGTCCACTCCCTCCCAGCACAACTGCAGCCCATGGCTCCAGCACAGGCATTTTTGCTTCTCAGGGACTGCATCCCTGTGCTTGGCTCCCTCCCTGAGGTGGGAGGTGTTTACCCAAGGTCCTGCTTCCCTGGGAATTTCTTGGCCCTCTGTCCCAACACTCAATGTAAACCCAATGCTGGTTGTTGTGGATCAAGCCATACGGGGACGGCACACAGGGTTTCCAACACGGCAGGGCTGGTTGCTCTTTCCAGCATAGAAAATGGGGTTTGAACAATTTCCACCAGCATCACGGTATTTCCCCACATCCCTGCCTGATTGATGTTAATTTTGTGACCTTTCTTACTGTGAGTCACCAAGATGATGTTTCAGCCCCAGGGCTCTGACCTGGCACAGACTGGTGTGAGGGAAGCAATGCCGGTCACATAAGTGGGAGAAAAACAGCCACAAACACTGTCAGCAAGTCCTGAGGGATCCTTCCCACCCACTGTCTGACAACCACGTCCAGATTGAGGTTTGCCCTCCTGGAGCATGGGGCCAGGCTGGCAGTGAGCTTCCCGCAGGGTTGCGGCTGTGAGGCTCCAAGGCTGGACAGAACCCCAAGGAGCTTGAGGCAAGACAGTGCAGGAGGTCAGAGCAGGGAGGGTTTCTGGAGAGGTTGCAAAGTATCTCAGATCCTGCACGGCCAGACACCACCCGTACTGTGGACAGAGCTGCATGACACACTCACATGAAGGATAAAGTCCATTTATTTCATAACAGAGGGCAATGCAAGAGTTTACATGGTCCCTTGCCACTGGCTGGGCACAAACCCGCTCCTCCTGCTTTACCTGCCCAGGTGAGGGGCACACAGACCCCCCCAACAGGGCTGGTGTGCTGGGCAAACAGTGCAGGCTCTGACTATCAGGAGCAGGGAGCACAGCCAGCATGCAGACAGGAGGGCTGGCAGGAGCTGCACACACTCCTGTGCCCCGCAGGACCCAGAGGAACCAGGAGCCCTGCAGGATTTTCTTACAATTTCAGCAGATAATGGATAGAGGAGAAGCTGGTGCCAGCTGCATGTCTGCTGTGCAGCCAGCATGAGCTCTGTCACCGACGCTTTTAGCTGTGTGCTAAATGCCCAACCAGAAGCCACATCCATTTTGCTTTGACCCTTTTTTCCCCCCAACCACCTTGACAGCTGGGACTCCAAAGAAGAAATAACTCTGCCAGGCATTTCCACTCCTTGCTGCTTGCCTGGGACGAGACAGTGTCAACAGCGAAGGCGAGCCCAGCCTGCCTCCCTCATGCGAGCGAATTGTTTCCAGCTGGACATGTCCACAAAGTCACACCTCTCCCAGCTGCTGTCCGTGCTGTTGTTTCCCCCACAGTCCCTGCAAGCTCAGTGGGCAAAACGAGCAGTGGGTTCATCCAGTGAGAGCCAGGTATAGGGGCAGATGTCTGGGTGCTGGCTCACCCCGGCTCCTACCCGTCCCTCCAGCTCTCAGGGTGCCCCGTTGAGGTCCCTGGCACAGTGCCCCATGGCTGTAGCCCCCTGCCCAGGCATCCAGCCTCACACGATGCCGTTACGCGTGGGGTGTGTTCGTACTCGGTAGATGATGACGGCAGTGGCTGGGCACAGCACCAGCGCCGTCATGATGAGGATGGTGGCCAGGATGATCAAGACAATGACCCAGATGTCCAGGATGTGCTTGGGGAGGTTGGCAGGACCTGTGAGGTTAGGGGTGTCCATCCTGCAAGGGAGAGGCAGAGGGGTGGTAGGGCAGCCCCTCCATCCCTCTCATAGCCAGAACCACCCCCCACACACACCGTTGCTGTCTCCAGGGACACCCCTGTGGCCAGGTCCAGCTTTCACCTTGGGCTCCTTCGAGAGCCTTTGGTAAAGGCTCCTTCGATTAGCCCCAGGATTTACTGCGTGCTTTGAATGTGCTGGATAAAAGCCCAGAGAAAAACTTCCCTATTAATTGCTACCGTTTGTTAGAGGAGCTGATAAAGCAAAGCCACAACCGAGCATCCCGCTGGGTCACTCACCTGTGGGTCATCGCGTGGGGAAACAGTGGGGTCAGGTCAGCCACGTGTCCCCCTCGCTTCTGGGGAGCCTCGTGTGTGTCCCCCACACCCGTACCTCGTGCTGAGTCACGGAGTTATCCATCAGCTGAAGGGGGCGAGGGGCCAGGGAACGGGGACTGCGGCTGTGACCCCGCCGGGCATCCCGGGGATTGGGGACACGATGCCGTGGGGGAGAGGTGCCAGCTGCCTGTGCCCTGCCCGTCCTACCTGCCCTGCCCGTGCCCTGTCTGCCCTGCCCGTGCCCTGCCTGCGCCCTGCCTGCTCTGCCCGTGCCCTGCCCGCCTTGCCCGTGCCCTTCCCGTCCTGCCTGCCCGCATCCCCTTACCTGCGGCGCTGCCCGGTTCCGGCTCCGGCTGCTGCTTCAGCTCCAGCTGCGGCAAGAAGGGACGGCGGCGGCGGATCCCGCCGGGAGAGAAAGACTCCCGCCGGGCGAAAAAGACTCCGCCTGGCCCCGCCCGGCCCAGCCCGGCCCGCGGGGGACGGCAGGGGAGGAGAAGAAGGGGAAGGGGATAGAAGGAAGGGGAAGGAAGGAAAGGCAAGGCACGGCAGGACGGTTTTTCCACACCAGGATAAAATAAGAACACACTGTGTCTCATCCCACCTAGAATGGGGTTCCACTGAGGGAGACCATCTGGAGCTGAACCCGAAGGTCTCAGGGAGGGACCGTGGGGACATTTCACTTCATAGCCCTTAACAAAAGGTCCTCCCCTGCCCCGTCCCCCTCCTGCTCCAGCAGGGCTCACAGTTACCCACTCGCCCCCGAGGCCCAGGGCAAGACCACCCAGAGCCTCCAAAACCACCCCGCAGCGAGGTGCTCGCGCTCCCCAGGGATTCGGGCAGGGTGATTTACAGAGAAACGGGCAGAAAGCAATGCCGGGGGGGACAGACCTCTGCCGCCGGCTGGGAATGGCGTTTGTGCTGCCCAGTAGAATATTCCACTGCATTGGTGATGCTGAACGGCAAAAGCAGGGTGGGATGCTCTGATTTTCCTTCTGGGACACAAGCTCAGTGTCACTCACAGTGAAATCCACGCATTACACCTTTCACTCCTGCCTTTTCCCAGGGAAACTTCTTGGATTTCTGGTGATGGAAACCCCACCACATGCTCTCACACACTCCTGGCCTCCAGGCACCCCATGGACACACAGCTCCGGCCGGAGCAGTGCACAGGCAGCCTTCCTGCCTTCCCAACAGTGCTCCCCTCCAGCTGCTACTGTCGGATAAAAAGCACGTGGGGTTTTTATCATGAGCTGAGGCAGATCCTCATGGACAGGGGTTTCCTGTGGAGCTGCCAGCAGCAGGCAGAGGGCAGGGACTGACTCCAGGCACTGTATGGGGATGGATACTGGGGTGAGGATGGGGGATCTATTACAAGGCCGATTGGGGTGTTTGGTTGGGGTATCCAGCAGCAAACTGGGGTGGTTTGCTGAAGCAAGCTCTGTCCTCTGAGCACACAGCTCAGCATTCACAGACCTCGTGCTTTCTGGCTGAGGCAATGGCATGGGAATGTTCGTTCTTGTCAGGATCCTGTCTTAGCGGACATGAGACTGAACAGAAACCACCTTTGGGGTGTGAAAAATTCCTCCCGTCTGCTCTGCTCTGGTGAGACCCACACGGAGCTGTGTCCAGCTCTGGGTCCCCAGTATAAGGAGATGGAGCTGCTGGAGTGACTCCAGAGGAGGCCATGGAGATCCTTCAGGGACTGAGCCCCTCTGCTCTAGAGACAAGCTGGGCGAGCTGCGGGTGTTCACCAGGGGAAGGCAATGCTCCGGGAAGACCTTAGAGCCCCTTCTGGTGACTAAAGGGGCTCCAGAGCGGTAGAGAAACCTTGGACGGCAGGCTGGAGTGACAGGACAAAGGGACAAAGGGACAAAGGGTTTCCCACTGCCAGAGTGGCGAGGATAGGTGGGAAATGGGGAAGAAATCCTTTTCTATGAGGGTGGTAAGACACTAGCTTAGACAAGCTGTGGCTGCCCCACTCGTGGCAGTGTCGAAAGCCCACTCGGATCCACAGAAAACACCGCAGTCGTCACCACGAGTGCGACTGAGTGGGACTTAAAGCTTCCCCAGGCCCCTTGCCCCGCGGGATCAGGTGGTCAGGGCGGTGCTGTGACGTCAGACGGCGGCGTGGTGGCGTCAGGCGACGGCCGCGCGGCGGAGCCCGCCCGCTCCCAAGATGGCGTCGCTGCTGCAGTCGGAGCGGGTGCTATACCTGGTGCGCGGCGAGAAGGAGCTGCGGGCGCCGCTTCCGCAGCTGTACTTCTGCCGCTACTGCAGCGAGCTCCGCTCGCTCGAGTGCGTCTCGCACGAGGTAACGGCGGCCCGGCTGTGCCGCACCCGCGCACCGGGCGGGACTGGGCGGGACCGGGCGGGACGCTGCCCTCTCTGCGCGCAGCGATTGGGTCGCTCTCCCGCCGCTCACTCTTTTTCTGCTTTGCTATTGGTTGATGGCGCGGCTGGGAGGGTGGGCTCAGCGCTGTACGGAGTGCGGCGATTGACTACGGCTGGCGGATGGGGCGGTGCTTCGGTTTGGATTGGCTGTGTGCTCCTGTCCGTCGGCAGAGCTCGGGCTGTGATTGGCTGGGGCGAGCGCACAGGGGCGGCTTCCCCTCATGGGGGATGTGCCCCCCTAGACAGGCCCGGCCGGGGGAGCGGGGACCCCCCAAACCTCGATGGAGCCCGACTGGGGCCGTGGGTACCCCTCACCCTTGGGTGGGGCCTCCTCACGCTTGAGCGGGGCCCGATCAGTTGGGTCAAGACCTCCCCTCCCACACCCATCCCCGTCGGGCCAGGCCGGGGAGGGCCAAGGACCCCCCTTCCCAAACACACGTCTCCCGTCTTTATACGCTGTGATTTCTGTTGTGGAGGGTTTGCGGTTTCATAAATTGTCGCAATAAAATCGGTAAAACTCATTTTGTGGAAGCCTGGTTGAATTAAGAATTTGTGATAGATTTGGAAAGCCTTAAAGGAATGACTGTGCAGCCCAGATCTCAGAAGAGGCGTCTTTAAGGAAGTGTTAAGCACTCTGAAGAGTGGATTTGTGACCTGGCTACATCCCTCATGAATTCACTGTGGTGTGAGGAGTGTAGTCATTGTGTGTGTCCATGCCTAATAATCAGTTTGAATTCCTATTCAGGAAGGGGCCCCCAGTCTTGCTGCTGTTGTTTTAACTGGCAAAATTTGCTGTGACAGCAGAGAGATACAGAGCGTTTTCTGAAATGTGGGTGTATCTGACCAGCGCAACTGCAAGGACAGAATAAATTTAGATATAGATAAAAAACAATGTCTTAAAACCTCTTGTTCAAGCCGAGAAATGAGATTCTTGTGACTGTCAAAGGATGACACCCAGCTGATCTTTTCCCATTTACAGTGAGGTGAAGTAGTTTAATCCTGACTTAAGTTTAATTCTGACTTAAGAAGCCTTCTGATTTACATTATTAAAGATGAAAATCTGGCTGAGATGGGCTAAGATCTTGAATATCAAAAAATGTCACAAGCCTTCCCTGGCTTCACCCCTCTGTTGCCAGTTCTTGTTGGATCTTGTGGGAGTCTGGGGCTGTCTGGACAAAGGTGTGCCAGGTAACACGTGTGATGTGACTGTGTCTTCTTCAGGTGGACTCTCACTACTGCCCCAGCTGCCTGGAAAACATGCCTTCAGCTGAAGCCAAGCTGAAAAAGAACAGGTAAAGTTGCTTTGGCGCTTTTTTCCATCGATGCTCCCTATTTTAAACAGCTCCTTTGAATGGCTGTGTGAAACTCTTCAAAATTTACATAGTGGCATGTTATGTTTGAGTCTGTTTTGGGAATCAGTGTCTTTCCATGAGGTATCATGTACTGTTCATGGCTTTTGGGTTTTTCTGATGATCTGGTCTCATAATACAAAGGTTTTTTAGTATCACATTATGTTTCTCACTGCTGCTATTCTTAGACTGACTCTGAATCCTTCATGTTCCCATGATGGCTCTGCTGTCCTTTTTCCCTAGTGCTGTTGCCTAAGAGTTAAAGATCTGTTGGTTTAACTTTGATGTGGTTGTTGGGAGCATTTCTCTCAGCCTGGGACCCTTCTCAGAGCCCTGCCTTGTTGTTTGCAGGTGTGCCAACTGCTTTGACTGCCCCTGCTGCATGCACACCCTTTCCACACGGGCCACGAGCATCCCTGCACCGCTCCCTGACGACCCGGCAAAGACCACCATGAAGAAAGCCTATTACCTGGCCTGTGGCTTCTGCCGCTGGACTTCCCGGGATGTTGGCATGGCGGACAAGTCTGTGGGTAAGGGACAGTCCAAGACAGAAAGCTGAGTTCCAGCATGAGCCCAATTTGTGTTTTGAAGGTAACAGGTAGCCCAATTAGTTCCTGACTGTAGTTTAGACTTAATATCTGTCTACAATTGGAGTTGTAGTTGGAAATTCACAGGAAAACTCTTTGTTGCTGAAGACTCCTCTGAAGAGCTGAGCTGAGTTAGTAGAGTATGTGACCTACTTCCATGCTCATGTTACCTGACTAGTGAGAAAACTGTCACTGTTTTAGTCAGTGCACTCTCCCCGCAGCTGAGATCTTGTTTGTGGGCTTTCACAGTCTTTGAAGCCACTCAGCCTGACAGCATAGACATCTAATTTATTTTCCATCACTTTTGCTCACTTAAACATATTCCAGAGTTGCTAGTTAGTGTTTGAACTTGGCTTTTGTCTTCATAACAGCACTAGAACAAAGCTTTCATCTATTTTTTTGTACGTGAGATATACAGAAATATCTGTCAGGCTCCTGAAATGGGGTTGACTAGGCCAAGCAGATCCTCTGACTTCCAGTGTTGATGTGACTAAAAATGGAGCCAAGGATGCAGAGACAGCAGCAGCCAGTAATGAGACACACATATAAACACATGTACCTGCTGCAGAAGTGACTCCTGGGTGCTGTCCTGAGTATCTCTCAAACAGCATTTGCTTAAAAACATAATATAAAAACTGTAAGACCTCTTTCAGCCCAAAACTGCCTCTGCAAAGCTTTCAGAAGTAGATATTTGTACAGATATGAACTTAAAAACTTGCAATGGTGTAAGTGCAGAAGAAATAGAGAATGTCATATTTTATAAGTAACACCAAGATTGTTGAGTGCTGGGTGTGATATGTGCGTGGAGTCTGGAAACCTCCTGCAGATTTTGCTTTTTCTCTTCTCTCATGCAGCAAGCGGTGGCTGGCAGGAGCCGGAGAATCCTCACACACAGAGGGTGAGTGAGCGGGAAGGCTGTGCTTGGGCTGAAATGCATCAGCCAGAAGGAGTTGTTAGAGGTGTCAGGCCCTCTCAATCACTTTCTCTGCATCTATATAATCCTTCAGATACCAGTTCCAGTTCCTAATCTGCACCTTGATGAATTCAATGGAGGGAAGGCCTCTTAGAGGCTCCCCTGAGGATATCGCAATATAAAATCTCCTTTTGAGAAGAAGCTCAGTTGAAACCATCCTATCTAATGGTGCTGTTAAAACACCACTGCTGAATGTGCTGCGTATGTATGTGAAAAAAAGCTGTTTTCCAATCAAGAGTGTGTCTAGGATCTGGAAAACACAACTGCACCTTTAACACCCTTCCCTGTCAACCGTTACGGCACTGCTCTAAATGTGACCAGCCTCGGGGAGGGGGGAAAAGATACTAAAGATGCTTTTTGCTCTGCTGATCCAAATTGCTCAGTTTTGGCCACATGACGTGACTCTGTCCAGTCATCACAAAATCATGAACAAAGTCGCAGTTGCTGGATTGCAAAGTGAGAATTGAACACTGCCCTCCCACATACATCATTCCCAAGGGAGGGTCAGTTTGTCACCCAGTGTGGGTTAAGACATTAATACACACAGGCGTCTTTAAGTGCATCCTTCACCATACAGCTAGTACTAGGAACAGAGTGACACAAGTAGCAGGAACCCCAGCTAGTTCACCTGCAAATGCTGCAGGTGATGTGACATTGCTCCCCTTACACTGGGTACCTGTTCCTTTTCCTCCCTCCAGATTAACAAACTGGTTGAGTACTACCAGCAGCTGGCTCAGAAGGAGAAGATCGAGCGGGACCGGAGAAAGCTGGTGCGACGCCGAAATTACGTTCCCCTGGCCTTCTCGGTGAGCTGGTTGTGCCACCTTCTCAGATCAGGAAAAGTGATCCACAACAGCCTCAACCTGGAAAATTAGATAGTTGGTAGCACAGTAGGACTGCCCAGCTTTGTTAGATTGAGGACAACAAGAAGAAAATGAGGCTTTCTTTAGGGATGAATAGTTTTACACCCATTACTATGTATTATGTTGCCACTCTCTCTGATAGTCCTCCCAACAGTGCCAGAAGGGTTTACACTTGCCCTGCCAAGGAATATGTTCTCCAGCAGTGAAATGCAGTGCAACTGCACCCAGAGTGGCAGCTCTTTCTCAGGAACAGTTCATCCCACAGCTCAGTGACAGATAGATCAGCATTGTCTAGCACTTTTCTGCAGGAAATTTGTACTGAAATTAACCTTAAGACTTGGTTGTGGCTTGAATGACCTGTGTATTGTACCTGGCAGGCAAATGCTCACTTTGTTTAGCTGGGTGACTGCATATGCTTGCTACTTCAATGAACTGTGCTTGCTCTGTGCCCTTGCTTGTGTCTTATGGCTGCATTTTTTGTCTCCGTTGCTACCTGCTGCTATTTTGGGGGCTCTCCACAGCAACACACTATACACGTAGTGGTAAGTCTTTTCACAGTTTCTGCTGGTGTTAAAGCTCTCTTGGTACCAACTGAAGGGGAGTAACAGATCCTACACCTTGCCTCAGGGCCTCTGGCTTGGGTGCGCCTAGAACAACCACAGCTGAAGCCTTAACTTTTCAGAGGGTAACATCTGTTAGAAAAAAATACTTTATGTTAGTTTAGAAACAGGGCAGTGTCTTTGAGTGAGTAATGTACACTTGGAAGGCAATCTGAGACACAGCCGTCTGCCTGCCCAAGGCAAGTGGCACTAACATTAATCATCTCATCCTTGAAAAATCACCAGAGTAGGCTGATGCTCACATTTCTCATTTGATGAGAATGCAGATTTTCAGACCTGCCCAGAAGGAAGATGTCTGCCTCCAGGAACCCTGGGTACAGCTCAGCTAGTCCTAGTGAAAGAGACTTGTAGGTAACAAGGCTTGTAGGAGATTGAACCTTCCAGCTGCTTCAAGTAGCGCTACAGAGCCTTTCAGATGGATGCGTAACTGCATCAACCCACTTTTTTGGCAGCTGAGCTCTCATTCTACACTATTTGACATGGAGTTTCTCTGAAGAGAATATCTTCAGAAGGATACTGACACAGGGAAGATGTGTCAGCAGTGCATGATAGTGATTTGAGGAAAGAGCAAAAGCTTTATAAGCAGTAGCCACATACATCTATCTTTCCCCATCTGCAGTGCAGTTGGAATTGTTTTCTCCCTGCTAACAGTTTAATCAGAAAAATGTATCTTAGGAAGCATTGAATACCTTTTCCTTTTTGCTTTCCTTTGCTTGTCCCCCCATGCTTGTCATGCAGCTCAAAGGATGAGTTTGCAGCAGGTCTTTTTGTCCTGGTAGGAAGCAGACATGAGGGTGACAGTTCCTTTTTTCCTTGTAGGACAAATACGGCCTTGGAACAAGGCTTCAACGCCAGAGGCCCGGAGCTCCCATCAGTGCCCTCGCTGGACTCTCGTGAGTGTCGGGATTGGGGTTACTTTTTGGGGGGGAGGCTTGGAGGTGTAGGCAACAGAGCAGTAAAGCAACTCTTAAAAAGATGATGGACAATTAGCAGATGACAGTGTGAGGAGATTTCTTCTTTCGAATGCTGGAGACATGTCAGATCCTTGTGCATCTCTGTGCAGCATCTCCAGATGCTCTCCTTTCTCCCAAGGGGAACAAGTGACTGCTCACACCCTTGTTACAATTGTTGTATTTCAATCTCATCTCTCACTGCCTTCTGTGCTATAATACAGTTACTGCTATTGCTGTCAGAGCCCTGTTTTGTGACTGAGTTGTCCCTTATTTTGCTTTAGCCTGAAAGAAGGAGAAGACCAGAAGGAGATCAAGATCGAGCCAGCTGATGCAGTGGAGGAAGTGGAGCCTCTTCCTGAGGATTACTACACAAGGCCAATCAATCTAACAGAAGGTAACAGCTTAGTGTTCTGTCACTTTTTGCCCTTAATTTTTGTAACATGGGCAGTGCCTACAAACTTCTGAAGTTCCTAATGACCCAAACTTCTGGTCATTTTTATGCTGGGATTGAAACTGTGGGAAATAACGTGACTTTTTTTTTTTAATGGTAACTTCAAATGCAGACTCAGCTTCATGTTGTACATGGAAAGCTCAGAGCTGGAAGGCCTTAAGGGTTATTTAATTTCCTTGCTGGCCTTAATTTCTATGTGTGTGAAGCATCAACTTTTGGATGGAGAAAAAAGCTGATGTCCTTTTTCAAATAATAGCAGGAAATAAGGAAATAACAGCTGCTGGGGAGCTGGAACCAAAACTGGGCTGTTGAGTAACAATTGCGCACTGCTTTGACATCGGCTTGGAACAGCCTGTGTACACTTGCCAGTTCTTTAGCTGACTCATGATTTAATCCACAAATACTGTAAATTGATCAGTCGGACTTGGACTGAATAGGATAAACCAGCAGGTACAGGAGTGATGTGGGCTTCCAGCTGAGGTGGCTGCAAGTAGAATGGATATTGTTGGTGGTTCTGCAGGCCTACAAAGTCTGCCAGTATCAATTAATTGATGAAAGGTTTGTGTAAAAGGAGTAGATCCTCTTGGTGTCCTTTTCTCATGAGACTGTTGGCATTTGAGAAGATTTGATACTGGTGAAGAAGACAACTTCCCTCATTCCCCACAGTGAGAGAAAGGCTGCCAGGTGGCTTACTGCCTTTTGGGAACTGGGAACAGTGAGGAGCCTGCTTTTGGGGAGAAACCCATGGGTGGTTTTGGCTGCTGGGAGTTCCTTGCCTTGGGAACTATATTTTCTCTAATTCTACATGTGAGTCCGAGTTACGCAAACTCCTTGCTGAGAAGCTGTGTATTGTACTCATGCAGCACCCAGCTGTGAGGGTGACAAAGCTGTGAAACTCATTTGCTGTGGTGAGGGTAAGAACTGTGTTCTAGATGGTTACAAAACTCTTGTTTCTTGTTTCCATCCCAGCTCTGCTTTGAAGAGAGATGTGGGTCCCTTGTTTCTCCTGGACTGGCACTGATGTTGCTCTCACGTAACTGTGCCTGGTCAGGGCAGCTCTTTATTCAGCTCTTGCCTTTCTATTCATTGCTAGAAATGTGATAGTTGCCAGTAATTTTGAATTATGGGGTGCAGGTGAGATTAAGTTTCTTAGAGATGGTGGCAAGTCTGCACACAGTACAAGGTGCGTCTGTAGAATCGAGCTCGAGTTTCGGTTCCTGAGACATTTCTTTGTCATTTTGTTGTGCTCCCAGTGACGACTCTGCGCCAGCGCCTGCTGCAGCCTGACTTCCAGCCCATCTGTGCTTCCCAGCTCTACCCACGTCACAAGCACCTCCTGATCAAACGCTCACTGCGCTGCCGGGTAGGGAGTTCAATCCAGAAAAGTGCCTTTTCCAGGCTCACAGAACTGGGTGCTGAGAAATGGGTTGTGTATTTCTCTTTTAAAAGAAACTGCTCAAATGCTTCTGGTTGTTGAAAGTTCTCAACCAAGTTAGTGGTAACAACACTAGGGCAGGAGGGAGGCTGTCACATGTCTGGTGTGATGACAACTTTGAAAGGGCAATAAAGCTGTCAAAGATGCATAAAGATACAAAGGTGGTTTGTGCTAGTGCCCTGCCTAGCCAAAGAATCAGAGAAGGCTGTCAGTACAGTCAGAACTTAAAAAAATTCTGCTGTTACTAAGGACAAAAGTCAGCAAACAAAATATTAATGAGAAGCAGTGAAGATGTCACTAGAGTGAAGTCAGAAAGAGGGTGTTTCAGAGAAGCAAAGCAGAGAGATGGGAAGTGAAGACAGGCAAGAGTTAAATCCAAGTTCTACTGTTGGCTTTCTGCATGGCCTTTACTACATGATTTGTTTTCTCAGTCATACAAGGATATTTATTTATCTAGTTCCTAAAGTAATAGAGCAATATTCTTGTAAGTATTTAAGATGCAGAATGCTTTGAAAATGCCGAATTGTTTTCTCAGAAATGAGTAATGTCAGACTGATCCTGTATTTGAAGAGTAGCCTATGAGATCAGGACTTCTAGCTGCTTCATTTTCTTAATGGATTCTGGAGTATAGACCAGAGGACTTGCAGGTATTTGTGCTGCAGTCAGTGTCCAGGTGTTTTCAAGAATGGTTCCAAGTCTTTTGTTTCTGAGGTTGCACTGGTAGTGCTGGATATGACATTTTTGGGTTATCTATAGCTGAACACAGCGATGGCTACATGCACCCCAGGTAGTTTTTATATGTGCTGTGCTAGAGGCTGTAATGTCATGGCTGGTGATATGGTACTTGTGGCTCTGATTCTTCTGTGTGTAGCTGCACACTGTCTTTTGGTGCTGACTTAAATACCTTTGTCTTTAGAAATGTGAACATAACCTGAGCAAACCAGAGTTCAATCCAACGTCTATCAAATTCAAGATCCAGCTGGTTGCTGTGTAAGTAAGAAATGGGGGCTAGGGACAACAACTGCCTGTTCATGCTTAGTTAATGCCTTCTATTTTAATTTCTTTAGTACTCTTACTGTGACCTCTTGTAGGATTGTATCATCCCTTAGGATGGTGTAATCACCTTTTAAAATATATTTAGCTTATCTGTAATAGGTTTGCTTGCTGATCTACTAAAGATTTCAGCAGTTTGACAAAAACACCACATGCTATGCCAGCCCCAGACTGTAGTAGGGGTTTGTAGGATTAGGGTTATACAGCAAAAGGACACTTCATTTTTCCTTTTAATGCAAATCAAACTCTAACGGCTCTCATACCTCCCTTTGCTTCAGGAGGTGTGTTACAGACAGCACCACAGTCCCTCATGGTCATTTGCTCTGTTATTTTGTAGTAACTACATCCCTGAAGTGAGGATCATGTCGATTCCCAACCTGCGCTACATGAAGGTCAGTAGCTGATCCAGAAATGTCTTAGGCTGAGACATAGCCAGGAGCTGTGAATGTGGGATCTTTTAGGAAGATGACATGGTGTGATGATTGTGCCCTGAGGACTCCACTCACTCCATTTAGAGGGTGCAGGGTTTAAGGGAGTGGCCAGAGTAACCCTGCGTCTACTTGTCATTCTGCAGCAGTAGATGGCTGTGCAATGTGACATCTGGCATCACAAGCACTTGCCAATGTCCAAAGAATAAAAGGTGTGGAATTGAGATCTCTAAGCTAGACTCCCAAAATACGTATTTCTTATATTATGAAAGATATTTGCATGGCATTGGTGCCTTTCTTCGGGGCAGGCGGTGGTCAGCATCCATCCATTGAGAGGATGTGATATGATTTTTGAAGATGTTGATCAGTCAGAGAAGATGGAGGTGCTTACAGTAACAATGGATTTTAGCACAATTGCTTCTTGAACTGTGATTTCTGACTCTCCCCAGGAGAGCCAAGTCCTTCTGACTCTGACTAATCCTGTGGAGAACGTCACACATGTCACATTGCTGGAGTGCGAGGAGGGAGACCCTGACAACATCAACAGCACTGCCAAGGTATTGATTGCACCCTTCTGCTGTGTAAGCCCAAGCCTCTTCTGGGATTTACCACTCCCCTTTGTCTTTCCACAGGCCACACTTTTCATATGTCCTTTAACCCCTGCCAACTGTGCGGTGTTTCCCTCCTTGGAGCTTAAATGACTGTCACCAATGTAAACAGCAGCTCATGAAGTATTTTGAAAGTGTATCTGTTTGTTGATATCTGAAACTTGAGGAGAAATTCATGATTTTACTGGCAGGATAGTAATCAGGTGGTCCTGAAGCAGAGAAAAGCTGAGGATTAATCATTTTTCTGTTAAACCATAGTGAAGCAGACCTCAGGAGAGCCCTCTCCTGCTTGCAGTGTAGTTGGTGATCAGTGCTGAAAGGCTTCTTTTTCTCCATGCTCTGTTTCAGGTGGCAGTCCCTCCCAAGGAGCTTATTCTGGCTGGCAAAGATGCTGCAGCAGAATACGATGAGCTGGCAGAGCCTCAAGACTTCCAGGATGACCCTGAGTGAGTGTCCTGTGGGGATCCTCTCCCTTAAAAACTCTGCTCTTTCAGTAACTGACCGTCCTGTCTGTCTTCAGTGTGCTTTGTTCCTCTGAGAGCATTGTTCCACTTGGAATAATGCTTTGAGAACTTGGCTGACCCAGTGTTCCTTTGTGTTCTGCCTTGCAGCGTTATTGCCTTCAGAAAAGCCAATAAGGTGGGAGTTTTCATCAAGGTCACCCCACAGAAAGAAGAGGGCGAAGTGACCGTGAGTTTCAAGATGAAGCACGAGTTCAAAAACCTCACTGCTCCCATTCGGCCCAATGAGGAAGGTGACCACACCTCTGAGGTGATCTGGCTCACCCATCACGTGGAGCTCAGCCTTGGCCCTGTGCTCCCATAGCAGCTCCCAACGCTTGCTCCCGACGGCTGGATGGACTGGCACCCTGAGAAAGCACCTGGTGAAAGGTTCTGCCAGAGCTCCTTTGTGATGTGTGGGTGTGCCACGGGCCCGGCCAGCCGCCAGGAGGGGGCTGTGGCTGCCGTGGTTTGGGCTGGTTTGTTCTCTCTCCCCCTGTCGTAGTGGCCACTAACCACCACTCCACTTCCCCTCACTGCCAGAAGCTAGAGTAACTTACAGCACGTGTTAGAGCACAAAGAAAGATCTCCTTTTCTCCAGGTTTGCATTGAATTTGGCTTTATCAGCAGATAATTGGGGCTGAATTTGGATTTATCAACAGAAAAGAACCCATACTGTTTTTTCTCCACATCAGGCCACAAACCTGATGTTCCATACCCAATAATGAACAACTTCTCTTTCACACAGAGCTATGCCCTTTCCAAACAAACATTTTAAGGAGTGTCCCTGCCTTCTGCATTCTGGCAAGTTACTGCCAGCAGCACGATCTTTTCTTTTGGTTTTCTGCTTCCTCATAGGATACCTCAACTGTGGGGGACTGGGCCATAGAGCCCTACCCCTCTGGCGTATGTAGCTTGCTTAGCCGAGGTGGCAGATGTGTTTTCACAAAGGAGTTGATCAGTTTGCCTTTAAACTTTAAACATAGTGTACTGTAGTGTTCATGGATCTGACTGGCAACCAAGCCCGCCATCAGCCCACTGGGCCTCAGCTGGATGTGGCACCAGGATGTACTGCAAGCTGGGAATTCAGGTTCTGCTGCAGCTCTTGACTGAGGCAGGAATGATCTGGAGAGGCAGGGATGCTCCAGACAGGCTCCCTGGCAGTCTTCAGCTCAATAAATGTGTTGCTAGGGATTGTAGCAATGAGGGTATGACGCCTGGAGAGTTAAGACTAGCTCTGGTAATCATAAAGCTACAGAGGTGGTTTGGGTTCATAATCTTTGTTTTTCCAGTTAGGGTGGGTGGGAGGGAGGTGTAATGGTGGAAACTCATATGTTAACTACAAACACTGTAGCAGAAGGTCATTTACCCGGAGTGTAATGTGGCTGCAGTCCAAGCTAAAATGGGTGATTAAGAGCTATGTATCCAGGAGACTGAATTACCAGTAAGTGCATGGCTAGTGCAGGCAGGTGAGATGGGTCTTCCTGCAGAGCATTCCCACTTCAGACATTGACCTTTGTTAAACTTTTCTGAGGGGCTTTGATGTGCTGCTGTGCTGGGAAAGGCTTGAGTACCAGCCAGACATGGCCATGTCACTCCAGGTGCTTGTGCCATGGCTCTCCCAGCCTGGATCTGTGAATCCTCTGCATGGAAGGGCAGGATGAGGCTGCCTGTTCTCTGGGGGGGTGATGCAGCACCCCAGAACATCTCCCTTAGTGCAAGAAACCTGCTGTGGTGTGCTGGAAGGGCTCACACCTCACAGCCTGGATCCTGCAGCAGGTCTCAAAGCAGCAAGGCTTCACGTTTACAATTCTGTGTAGGTGACACACAGATGTACAGCATGAGTTTGAGACTTATAGTTAGTAGTTAATGTGTAGTGCTAGTGCCTCCTGCAGCTTTCCCTGTCCAGATAACAAAGCACTTCACCTCTGGCCACAATTTCTCCAGTAGCCAAAACAGCTGCTGCACTTGGAACACAACCATGGAAAGACCTTCCTGGACCCATGCCTTGAGCTGTTCCTGGGGCTGGGGTTTGCTGCAGGCCAACGTAGCCTGCACCCTTCTCATTAAAAACAAAAGGTGCATTGGGTTATGGCGTTCTGAGCACTCTGATGAGCTTGGCGAGTTGTTTATTTCCCCCTCCCTGTAGGTGCTGTAGGCCATAGGAAAGGTATTGGCGTGTCCCTGCCTCTGTCCCCACTCCCTGACAGGCGCCTGTTGCCTTATGCTTGACGTCGTGTAGTGACCTTCAATAAAACACACGTGGCTCTCGGATTCTTTGCGCTGGCTCTTATTCGAAAACAGTCATTATTTAAACAAAGCAACAAGCGGAGCTCCCCCGTCTTTTCTCAATGGTGTTGTCCTCGTGCTCCCCCCCCCATGTCATTGCCAGTGGTCTCGCCCTGCGAGCTGTGCTTGGAGCGCCCCCTGCGGCCGCGCCGCTGTGACGTCACCGTTCTCGCAGCCCGCCTTTTCCGTCACGACTCTGGTGGAAGTGGCGTCACTTCCGGCCGCCGCCTGCCGGTTGCGGAGCGGGGGCGCCATGTCCACATCGCTGGGCTCCAACACCTACAACCGGCAGAACTGGGAGGATGCGGTGAGTGGGGGCAGCGGCGAAGGGCCCGGAGAGCCGGGAGGAGCGGGCCTGGGCTGGCGGGGCCCTGCTCCGCCGAGGGAGCGTGTGTTGCGGCAAGGCCGCGAGGCGGGAAGAGTGCGGGGAGGTGGCTCCGGCACTGGGACCTTCCCTGGGGACCCGCCACCTGCCCTGTGGAAGCGGCACCTGCGGTTCTGCCGCCCAGGAGAGCTCTGCCGCGGTTCCCTGGTCCGCCTTACGAGGCAAAGGGAACGAGCTGCTCCGCCGCCCCTTCCCCCGCGCCGCGATTCGGGGTCTGTAGTAGCTGGGAGCCTTCCCGGCGCTGCGGCGGCTGAGCTGGGCCTCTCGTATGCCTGTGGCCGCGTCTTTTGGAGCTGAAGCTTCTCCCGAGTGGGCCTAGTGCAGACAGTCGCTGCTGAGGGATAGTGGGGGCGGTGTCACCTGCTGTAGTCCGGGCACTGACGGGTTCAGATCTCAAGAATATGCTTTTTGTTTGTTTATTCTAAGTTTTGCTTCAAGCTACAATAGCCAGCACATTATCATTCTATAATAATTTGGGCTTGGGTCCTGGCTTGCAGCTCTCCCAGTGTCTCTGAAGCCACTTGCGTGTTTTAGTCTGTCTAATGAGTTAAACTAGAGACTGTTTCAGAGTGTGACTTGAATGCTGTTGTGATGGCAAAGCTTGTTATAAATTCCCAATTTTCTTCTTGCTCGATTCAGGACTTCCCTATCCTGTGCCAGACATGTCTTGGAGAAAATCCCTATATTCGGATGGTATGTGCCTGTTGGATCCTACAGTCCTTCCTTCTCTCTGTGGTGGCCCTAAAACTGTGGGTTTCAGGACTAAAATAGGACTGGATACAGGAGGGGATGCTGAGGTGGACACACGCTCCTGAATAGCTGGTTCTGCACAACAGAGTCTGGTTCCAGCTGTTGTTGGTGTGTAACATCATGGTTAGGGATGTGATTTAAGAACAAATCAGTCTAAAAGGAGAGGAAGATGACATAGTCCAATGTCTGGAGTGCAGGAAATAGTAGAAAATGAAGTTTTAGTATTGGTAAACTCCAACATGGAGAGCTGTGAGCTGCTGAAATACAAATTAGCACTATTTCTAAAATGTGACCAACACGCACCTCTAAAATTAAGTTAAAGTGACTTATGAAGGTAGTTTAAGTCCCTGTTTGTTTTCCTTGGTTTCCTCTGTGCAGGGTGTCAGTCCATGTTATGTTGCTTTTCTCTGCCTGGCCTGGTTGCCTGTGACCTACACTGACACAATCTCCTTTGTGTTCCTCAACGTTTGCTGAGAGAGATTGGGTTGTTCTTATGAAACATAATCCTAATGCTGGTATAGGTGTCAAAACCTGTTTGTTTTCATGGACTTATTTCATATAACATCATCTTTCCTTAAACAGAGCTGTTAATGCTCCCTTTCATTCTCACCTTTCATCAGTATAGGAGGTGGAACTTAAAATACTCTGTTTTAAATGGCTGTTTCTAAACCAGAAGTGTTTTGGGAGTATTTAGGATTTTTTTTTTTTGTCCTGTTGACTTTCCAAGGTGTAAGCCAAATACACAGGGGTGGGTGAGTCTAAATGCAGCATAATTGTGAAAAAACCTACTGTGTTATAACATCAATGATATGTTTCATGTTTTATCTTGGATTGATGATATTTCATGCTTTCTTTTATTGTTCTTTCATTATATTTCAGACCAAAGAAAAATATGGAAAGGAATGCAAGGTATGTTTGTGTCTTTTGAAGAAAGAGTGTCAAAATAGGTGCAGATCTAGGAATAACACATTTTAATAATTAAAAGCCTGTCAGCTTCAGGAAAGTGCTTATCTAGGTTAACATAAAATGTTTATCTAACTACGTAAATTTTTAGGTCAGTCTGCTGTGCTTGCTAGACAAAGTCAGTTGGTCCTAAAATAGTAAAATTATTGAGCAAATCCTAAGTCTGTCTAAACAATCTTCATGTTTATCAGAATGAGCTTTTTGTAAATACTGTTGTACTATATTTGAAGTTACTGCAGCATTTTAAATGATGGATGTTTTCATGTGCAAGTTTGTTTGTTTTATTCAGAAATGCAAAATACCTGGAGTTTGGGTTTTGCTGTGCATATGTTATTCATGGCTAGGTGGTGATTTGTGTTGGCTGTGTAAGAAATACGCCACGTTTATTTCCAAGTGCAAGAAATATTCAGTGTTGCCTGGACTGAGGGAAATTAAAGGAGGTTTTTGCCTTTTTATCAGTTTTTGTTTGAGGCAGAAAGAACATATATGTTGAAGTCTGTACAGACTGAGATTGTATTATGTACTCAAGCTATACATGTAGAAGAAGCAAATGCATCATTCCATGAGATAAGAGGAAGCATCACCCTTCTGGGCCAAAGCTCTCATAACCTCTCCTGGGTTGCTGCTGTGCTGGTGCCTGATGTACCCATCATTGTAGTTCACCTCTAGAAGCTCCACACTGACATCACCTGGAATGACGGGGAATTTCTGTGTCTTTGAGTAGATCTCCACTTGGGTTATTGTAATAAATAGAAAGAAAAACAAGAAGGGAAAAAAAAAACTTCCCTAAAACTTTCCCTAAAATTTTCTCCTGTCAAAGTAAAGTACCAAATAGAAACAAATACTTTCTGAGCTCTGAGTCTTAGCTTTAGGACAAAGAAGTTGTATTCATGGTTTGAAGAGGCTAGATGAGTTTGCAGTTTGTTTCCATGCAAGAAGCAGAGTGGTAACTGTGCAGAGTGAACCAAGTGTCACCTTTCTGTCCCAGATTTGTGCCAGGCCTTTCACGGTGTTCCGCTGGTGCCCTGGGGTGCGGATGCGCTTCAAGAAGACAGAAGTGTGCCAGACCTGCAGCAAGCTGAAGAATGTCTGTCAGACCTGCCTGCTGGACCTGGAATATGGTGTGTACCCAAAAACTTGACCCAAGACAAGGAGCTGCCCTCTGAAATGGGAGTTGGTGAAATGACTTTAAATGTGTGCGTGTAATTGGCACTGGACAGTCTTTGAGAACAACAGGTCTTGGTGGCCATATCTCTTCAGAGGTTCAAGGGCAGAGTGGTTTGTTTCCCTGAGGAGGAGATGAGTTACCTCTGGTCACTGCAGGTTGCAAAAATCATTGTTTCTGCTCTTTCAGCTTGTTTTTCATATGGATTTGTTGGGGGTTTTTTGTTTCATTTTAGGTTTGCCTATCCAAGTCCGGGATGCAGGACTCTCCCTTAAAGACGAAATGCCTAAATCTGATGTCAACAAAGAATACTATACCCAGAACATGGAACGAGAGGTAAGTGTAGCCATGGTCATGCTTTTCATGTGGTTGTGTGGGTGAAGGTAAGGGCAGCAATGATCTAGCTGCTCTTAGAACCACTTTTTTGCTCTGATTCTCTGTGTTAAAGTGCTGATGTACACATAATTATTTGTGTTTTACCTGCTTTTAGATTGCCAATTCTGATGGCACTAGACCAGTTGGTGCACTAGGAAAAGCTACTTCTACCAGCGACATGCTGCTGAAGCTGGCCCGAACCACTCCATACTACAAACGCAACCGTCCTCACATCTGTTCCTTCTGGGTAAAAGGAGAGTGCAAGAGAGGAGAGGAGTGTCCCTACAGGTACAGGCACAGCTTGAACAGTCAATTTGTTCACCATGGTCAGATGCAGCCCCCTTGGAGATACCGCAGTGGGCAGGTGATACTACAGTGATTGGGGTCAGGGCAAAACTTGCATCCAGTGCCAGCAAATGAATCTCTGTGATGGCAGTTTGGTTTGTGAGAAGTTGGCTGTGTGGTTTGCCAAAGCAGTGACTGCAGCTCTCCTCTTGTGTAGTTCATTTTTCCACTTCGTGGCGTCAGTCCCCTCAAGCAGAGGTCTTTGTATTTGAACAAGAGGCTGTTTCAAACCCTGCTCTTGTGTCTTGTAGCGCTGTGTTGAGCTGTGAGAAGTGCCATTCATTCAGAACTTGGGGCAGTCCTGGCTACAGTTGAAGTTTTCAGGGCTTTTTGTTCCATTTTGGCATGTTTATGTGGACAGGGTTAGGGATATAAGTGACCCTGAGGGCTTGAGAAGGGAAACTGACAGCTACAGTCATTTTAATCTATTCAGTCATCCCTGATGTTATAAAATGCTTTGCTTGCTGAACCTTAGACATGAGAAACCTACAGATCCAGATGATCCTCTGGCTGACCAGAACATCAAAGATCGTTACTATGGAATTAATGATCCTGTGGCTGACAAACTTCTGAAGCGAGCATCAACCATGCCTCGTTTAGATCCTCCTGAAGACAAGACTATTACTACACTGTATGTTGGAGGGCTTGGAGACACCATCACTGAATCAGATCTCAGGTGTGTTGGTGAATTTGTATTGCCCTTGCCTTTTTGTTTGACACTTTGACAACAGCTCTTCAAGTGAGGAACAAAAATAAATCTAGCTTTCAGTTTTTCTTAATGGGGAACTGGTTGGTGGGCAAGTGCAGAGGAGTGCCATCTTGTTGGAGAACAAACAGGCACATTTCAAATGCTTTGATTAAAATTTATCTCTTTAAAGATGAGTCATCCTTCTGTGCTGTTGGGGATACTATGTAACCCTTTTTACAAGAAAATCTTGTATTTTCTAGTTAGCTGCTGAGAAAAGCTGTTACAGAGCTTTTATTGCTCCATAATTGCACAAAGGGCTAATTATGATTAATTGATTATTGATTTCTAATGATTAGTTTGAACAGGGGATGGAGCAGAGAAAGTTTCTGAGCATACCTATGTCACCTGCCCTGTACCCTGTGAGTAGGAGGAGTGGAGTATCATAATAATTTTTCTTTTCCCCACACAGAAATCACTTCTACCAGTTTGGGGAGATCCGGACGATAACAGTGGTGCAGAGGCAGCAATGTGCTTTCATCCAGTTTGCCACCAGACAGGCTGCAGAGGTGGCTGCTGAGAAGTCCTTCAACAAACTCATTGTCAATGGCCGCAGGCTCAACGTCAAATGGGGAAGGTGAGTGTCGGGGAGGAAGCCTGGAGAATCCACAAGGTTCTTCTCTCAGTTTACAGAGCCTTGATTATGCAGGAGTAGATAATTGTTTGGTAAACAGTTGGGGTCCTCTTGCAGTTTGTTTTTCTTTCTACAGTGAGATCTGGGTTGGAGATGACACAAGTAGTGTAGGGGATTTCCTGTTTGAGGATTATGGATAAGTTTCTGTAGCTTTGCTCCTAGTCCACCTCCTGTAAGCACTGCTTGCAAATTTGGTACCATCTGTCTGATGGTCTCTGAGTTTTACATCTTTGGCCTGAAGAACTGGATCTGGAATAGATAACGTGAAACTACTGTGGTACAAATATCTTCTTACCCTGCTTTCTCTCATCCTTGTTCTCAAACTTTGTTTTTCAGGTCCCAGGCAGCAAGAGGAAAAGAAAAGGACAAGGAAGGCACTACGGAATCTGGGATAAAGTTGGAGCCTGTTCCAGGACTTCCTGGAGGTAAGGGAGTTGTATTCATCTCTGAAACACATTTTGCTGACCCGCTTCCATGAGTGAGGCTGCTGTTAAACTTCTGGGAGCAGTGACAGTTCAGGATGGTAGAGGCAGTGGTGAGCCCAGAGCAGTTCCAGTAGGTTTGTAGCAGATGCAGCTGGGTTTGGAGGTGAGCATTGTCTGGGAGCAAATCCTTGATGCAAAGACAGCCCTTTATGTGATGAATGAAAAATTAAAGCTGAATTCAACCTACTTAGGTCAGAGATACTGGTAACCCACGCTTTGAAAGTTTTCTTAGTCCACTGAGCATTGCATGATGGAAAAACCAAAGCTGGTTTCTGATGAAGGAGATTGGTGACTGGGATTTCAGGACAGTTCAGCTTCTCATTCTAGTTCATACGTGCAATAGTAGCAGCAGTTTGCCCTTGTGAAAGCACAGATTGTGCCCCCGCTTTGAAGACAGACACCTCTGCTTGTCTTGCCTGAGAGATTTTTCATAACCACATATACTTTTCCTGCAGCTCTCCCTCCTCCTCCAGCTGCAGAAGAGGAGGCTTCTGCAAATTACTTCAATCTACCTCCAAGTGGCCCTTCAGCCGTGGTGAACATTGCCCTGCCACCTCCTCCTGGCATCGCCCCACCACCGCCTCCAGGTACTTGTGTTTCCTCCTCAAGTGGGGGTGTGAAATTCAGTGTTAGACAGTCTCTTCCTCCTTGCCTGGCTGTGCTGCAGCACTGATGCATGCCCTGAGCTGATTTTCCTCATCCCTGATCATGCAGTATAAACGGATGATCTAAACTGAGCTGTCAGCACAGTTTAATTAAACTGAGCTGTGTGTTGTGGTTGGTATTTGCTTGCAAATACCCAGGCGTGCTGGAGATCCCTGTTACTGGTACTGAGATCTACTCAGTGCTTTTGCTGGCTGTGTAAATGCCACATTAACCCAAACTTCAAAGGGTAATTCTGCAGCTGGTTGAATGCCAGCCTGTCTTTGGGTCTCTGTGTATCTATCCAGAGATGCTTGTATTTTTTGATGGAATTTTGGACTCTTGTGGACGTATTTCTTCTGCTCTATGGTTGAGTAGAAAACATTTAGATGAGTGTTTCAGATACCTGCCCAGTCCCCCCACCATCTTTTACCTGTGAGTAAGGATGTGGTTTGGGTAGGGATTGCCTCCAGTTGTACTGAAAAAAGAGGCAGGAGTTTGGGGAGATGGGAGATGTCCACGTCAGTGATGCACAGCTGTCAGCCAGCTGTTGTATCAGTACTTTGAAGCAGCAGTACACACACATCAGGTTTTCTGTTGCTTTGCCTGAAGCTGCCAACTTTGTTTCTGCAGGTTTCGGACCACACATGTTCCACGCCATGGGGCCCCCACCTCCCTTCATGAGAGCCCCAGGCCCCATCCACTACCCGTCCCAGGATCCCCAGAGGATGGGTGCCCACGCAGGAAAGCACAGCAGCCCCTAGCACGTCCTGCCTTCCTCATCCTTGAAGTAAATGTTATTTTCTAGTTACCATGGTAGCACCATATGTTGAGCTGTGGGTGACCTAGAGACGCCTTATTTCCCTGCTTGCAGCCACAGGGCAAGCTGAGCTCCATGTCTCCACTTATAATCGGGTTCTTGATACATCCCAGGTCTTTCTTCTAGTGTGGGGGGTGGGTGGGCGACAGACAGAAGGGCTGTGGGGAGTCTGTGGGTCTGGGGTACCAGAATTACAGTGTTATCTGTGTATCCCATTGTCACACTTTTGAAATAAACTTCTGGAAAAAACAAAGCCAAACCCTTTTCAAGCCCATTTGATAGCCTCAGTCGGAACATTATGGACTGCTAAAAAGTAACCAGGTACTCTTCTTTTATCAGGTAGCTAATGATGTACTATTCTAATGAGTTATTAAACCAGGACTGAATAAGAGTTGAAAAACAAGTTCATCAGACATGCCAAACCCATGGCTTGGCCTTACCACTACACAAAATATTCCTCCTTCCTTTTTCCTGACTTCTTGGTTAAAAAAAATAGAAAGAAAACAAAGCCTTTTTTAGTGCATCACTTCTAATCCTGCACATCCTGAGCAAGAGAAGTACTGGACCAGGCAAGCAGCTCCTGGGTAGTGTGGGCATGACATGGAGTGACAGGTCAGCAGTTGCCCGATTTGCCCAGGTGACAGCCCCCTCAGTGGCCCCAGAGTCTGGATTTGTGCTACCTGCACGGGCAGGGCAGGATGCAGGTGCAAGCTGCTCTCAAGGAGATTTGGGATTCTCAGGGCCTGCGAAACAACGTTCCCTTAAGCTGTGACATGGGTCCCACTTCATCCTGCTTTGTTAAGATGTGAAACTTTTCTTTCTGTGCTCCAATGGTAGTGCTTGCCTGGGAGGGACTGCATCCTGCCTGGAGCCTGCTGCTGAGTGAGGTCTGTGTACACATGGCTGGAGGATTTTGGGTTTATCTCCATATTAGTTCCTTTCATGCAATGTATTTGTGGATGTCTCCATAACATGATGGGGCCTGTTCTGAAGCTTCATTTGCTTGTTTCTTACAGAGTACATAAAAATATTTAAATTTTTCAACACTGTACTTAGACCCAGCTTCCTGGAGCGCAGTGTCTGAGGACTTGGTCTGATTTTTATGTGGCTGCTGCCACAGCCATGATGCTGCATGGGCAAGGACAAGCATGTCTGCTTCTAGTTTCATGTTCCGTCTTGTACAGTGCCACTGGGTCCTGTGATGGTGCCAGGCTGTCAGAGGAGGTGTAGCACTTACGGCACCACAAGCTGGCCTTCTCTGGAGAAAGAGCTGGGCTTTGGGTGTGTGTAATTAGTTCAGCTTTTGTCAGGGAAGAGCTATTCCAGGGCAGTATTGAACAGCAGAGGCTGCTGGTGGATGGGAGAGGGCTGTGGCATTTGCCAGTGCTCCAGCCCAGAGTCTCCATAGCCAGGACCTGTGAGTGCTGTGACAGATTTTGAATGCAAGAGGCTTCACATCATCCCAATTTATTTATTATTTCCAGCCAGGGTGCACAGGTTCTGCATCTGATGCACACAGATGAGGGAATTGAAACAGGGCAGCAGTTAAGCATCACAGATTTATTGTTTCTAAGGAACAAACTTTTTTTCTTTCCATTTGCTTGCCCCCTCCTGCTTCTGTGGAAAACATAGAGCAATAAATGCTTCCCACCTGAATGATGTGTTGTGGCAGCAGAATCCCTGCGTGGGGTTTGCTCTGCACAGCGTTACAAACTTCATTTATGAGGCAGCTGCTGACTGCATTTTTACCACATTTACTTGCCCCATTTAACCACAGTGGTGGAAAAATGAACTTTTATCAGGATAAAAAGAGTACTTATACTCTTTTGGGAGTGTAAGTAAAGGGTAACATTAAGAACCTGACAAAAGCAATTGACAGAAGCCTGTGTTGAGTCAGACTTTTGTGAGTGGGGCTCTCCAGATGTTCTGGTGACTGTATGTAGGCTGTTGTTAGCTGCATGTCCCACTGTGTGTCACTGCTGAAAACGTTGGTGTAGTTGGATCCTCACTGCTGATTTTCATGTTCTCACGGAAGCCTGTGCTTCCTCTGGAGGCACGGCCGTGCTGCTTTTCCTTCCCACTGGTGTTGAAGTTACCAGAACACCCTGGCAGCATCCTCACACTGGCATGGTTCTGCAGGGCAGCGGGCCCAGGCAGGGCCTGATCCTTGACCAACTACATGAAGCAAATCTGCTGTAAGTCACTCAAAGGGCTTAGATTAGATGTTCAAGCGAGACATGCAAATAGCTGTAGGAAGGGTTAAATAGCTGCCAAGTGCTAGCCAGTAGCTTGTGGAAAACAGGGCACAAGTTTCCAACTTCCAGCGTTGTTCTCCCCTCTATCCTGCTTGTGCTGTGTTGGTAAACAGGTTGATTCCCACTCTTTCATTTGTTTTTGTCCTGCCAAGCCCAAGGTAGCTGCTTTTAACATGCCAATGCCTCCAGTAACTTGTTTTGCTACTGCTCTTCCATTGTCACCTCCTCTCGGTGTCCTGATTGGAATGACAGACACCGGGTTGTCCTGAACATGGAATTTCTCTGCAAAAGCACCAGCTGTCCGAGCAGGTCTCGTGTGTCAGTGAAGATGCAGTTTGGTGTGTTGCAGCTGACAGTGCTGCCGTTTTCCATGAGGCAGGGAAGAGGACAGGCTGTACGGGATGTTTTGTATGGGAGCTTGTGGGGAGCTGCTGGATTAGCAGCAAGGACTTGGCTTGGCACGGCACTGAGTGCCCTTGTGACAGTGGCTGCTGCAATTCAGAATTCAGAATGGTCCCACACTCGAGCTCATTCAAACCCCATTCGAAGATGAAGACCTGAGCCCATAAGCTGAGCTTTCCTGAAGGTTACTTGCCCCCTCTCCCCTCCCCTGCGAGTGTCTGAGTCCAGCGAGGGAACCATCCATGGCCATGGGAAAGGGAGTGCTCGTGCTACAGCTCTTCGCTCTCCGGCAGGATCCGCACCCAGCCTTGGGCCACCCTGTTGAAGTTGGGTCTGTGGGAAATCACCTCCAGCACACTCAGGTTATCCAGATCTATGGTGGGCAAAGAGAACAGCTCACCAACCAACGCCCTGTCGAACGGGGCTGGAGTCCTACGGCACAAGGAGAAGTACACAGTCACAAGGGAGATTGGGCGTGTTGTGAAGGTGTTAGAGAAAGGAAGTCTGGATTTACTGAGTCCAGCACAATGTAGCAATGCCTGTAACAAATAGCAACCATCCTCTTCCTCCCCAGGATGCTGTTAGAGCCCTGCCAGCTCAGGGAGGTGGTTCTCTGGTGTAGAGCCCACCTCAACTCAAGCTTTGGCAAGCCTGGAGAGCAGGGTTTGGTGCCTGGGTGTCAGTGGGAGTGTCCTGCACATGAACAGGCTTAGATTCAGAGAGCAGTGCCAGTGGCAAACCCCTGGTCCTGAAAGTGCCTCATCCGCAACTCCTGTGTCCTGCAGAGAGCTGAGGCTGATGGTGCTGCTCCAGATCACTCCAGCACATGCAGCTCTCTTGGCCCTGGCTCCATCCTGCCTTTTGGGACGGTTCCTTGTGAACAATGACTATTAGGAGGAGCAGTGTGGGGGCAAGAGCCGTCATCCATTTCTGGAGAAATGTGGAAAGGGTCTGGGGAAGAGTGTGCCAGCCCCCAAAAAGCCAGGAATGTTGGTTTTGGAGCAGCACATGGAGGCTGAGCTATCAATGAGGCAAAACTGGGAATGTTTGCTTTGGGAAGCATTGCTAGCTAACATGAGTAACGTGGCACTGTTTTGCAACAGAGGAAAAATATGAGGGGGAAAGGCAAATGAGGTTTGTTCTAGGAACTTTCTTTAGGGAAAAGAGAGTCTTTGTCAAAGCTTGGTTATCACTCTTTTGAGGCAGCACACCTTAACAGGGTGTGCATCACTGTCTGAATGCTTAAAATTGGGAATAAATCAGCCTGCTTTAACGCAGTTGCTGTGGAGATGGTGGACTTTCCCTTGCTCTGTGACCCATGAGAGCTGTGCTGGGATTCAACTAGCCTTAGGCAAGACCATTGGTTTTTCGATAGCCAGTTTGTTCCAAAAAGCTTGTTCTTCTGTGGTTTGGTATTTGAACTGAAAAGTGATTTAAAAGTCAACAGCTTGGAAGATCATGAAAAGCCCAGTTAAAAGCAGATTGGCTTTCTGAATCTTCCTGCCTCAGTGAAGAATTAGAGGAGGTGGCAAGAGGCTTGGAGTTAAATTAGCATCCATCTGTATTAAATTACAGTTGAAGACTTTAAATAGAAAGGCAGCGTGTGAGAGGGGAGAAATGGTACAGGGTAGAGTATTATTCAGAAACATGCCCTTGATTCAGTCCCTGTCCATAAATAAATCCCAAGGCAGGAACATGGTTAAATGTTGAAAGAAAAGAACCAAGTGTCTGCAGCAGCTCCTTGTTCCCCCCCTGCAGTACCTCCTTGGCTGTAACTCCGCAAGGAAAGCCACATGGCAAAGCCCCAGGGCTGAGGGGGAGGAGAGCAGCAAAGGGGTGGT
Organism: Dasyornis broadbenti; assembly: GCA_013397935.1. Taxonomy (NCBI): domain Eukaryota; kingdom Metazoa; phylum Chordata; class Aves; order Passeriformes; family Dasyornithidae; genus Dasyornis; species Dasyornis broadbenti. The sequence continues at coordinate 443,950 of VZRN01000753.1, forward strand.
GGTGGCCAGGCTCATCTCTGCCCTTTAGGATGGCTTTTCCCGCACGGAGGGTTGTGGTCCCCCACAGCTGCTTCTGCCAAATGCTCAAAGCACAGCAGTTGTGGGGTGGGCGCAGGGGAGCTGCTGTTGGCACATGGTCTGCTAAGGAGCAGTGCTGTGTCCCAGGGGGAAGGAAACTCCAGTGGGAACTTGCCTACTGGACGGTGACTTTGGCCAGGCCACCAAGGCGTATGTAATTCCGTCCTCATGACAGAGGCCTTCAGCAAGGAGGACAGACAGGACCTCCTTTTGCCGATTCCCTGGGATGATATTCAGCTTCAAAGTTCAGTTCTCATTATTCTACCATGGGCTGCTGGTGCTTTGCTACCACCAGATCTCCATCTGGATCCCCACCAAGCACCTTTCCAGAAAGGAGATCTGTTTTGGCAGTCTTTGCTCCAGGTCCCAGCCTTGACCCCAGTGTAATTCGGAGGTGTGAGGAGGCATCAGCTGTGCTCCATCAGAAGCAGCCCCAGGGCAGAGCTTGCCAGGCTGAGCCACTAGAAACCCCCTGGCCTGGAGGTTTCAGGCTCAAGCAGGCATTTGGAAGGAATCTGGTGACCTTTTAGCACTCCGTGGGAAGATTAACCTTATACCCCCACTGCTTCCCACAGCTGCTTGGATACCTTAATGAAATTAGGAAAGAGACTTGGCACTGTCTGTGTCATTCCTCCACCCAGCCCAGAGCTGAGCCCAGCTGGGAACAGAAGTGATTCCTTCTCCAGGATCATATGCGTAAGAATTGGTCCTCCCAGATTTCATCCCTGAGGTTACCCAGTGAGATCAAGCTGCTTAAGGCTGTGCAAACCCACTGGGGGAGCTGAGAGGCAGTCTGGGGGAGAGCTGCTGGAGGCAGGGACCTTTGCATGGAGCCACAGAGGAGCTCCTGAGCAGGAAAAGAGTATCCTGAGCCCTTGTTGTGCTCCTGTGGTGTATAAAGAGGGCGTGGACTGTTGTGTTTCCCTGGCAGGATGGTGGGGGCTCCTCGAGTCTGAAGGGCCTGGCCAAGGACTGGCCAGACTGGTGCTGCCTGTCCCTGTTACCTGTTGAAGCTCCTGAAGTCCCACGCAGAGGGTCTCATGGGTGGCTGATTCTTGCCATGCACAGCATCGTCCCTGTCACCAAAGAGCTCTTGCCATGGGGACCGGTAGCCCTTGGGGATGGCAGTGGCATTGAACTTCTCATGGGGGATTTCTTTGAGGGGGCTCGAGTACCCTGTGCAGGGGGAGAGACAATGTGGGCTGCTGGGGCAACAGTCAGGCTGCGGCAGGGGGCTGGGAACAGCCTGGCCTCTGCATGGCTGTGGAAGACCTGTTACTAAGGCCGGGAATGCATATCTATTATATAGATATATATATATGTATAAAATCTCTGGGGGAGGGTTTTGGGCAGACTCCTCAGCAGGCAGCAGCTCACTGTCTCCAGCCTCACATTCTGAGATCCCAGAAGTGTCAGATTGAGGTGCAGGCAGCATTGACTTACCTGGGGCCAAGGCACTGGGGTTCAGGATTTTGCTCATGTGCAAGACCTTCTCTGACTTCTTGGGCACTTCTGGGGGGCCACCCTGGGGTGATGCTGCCACGTGGAGCTCAGAGTGATAATTCTCCTGGCCCCCAGCATTCTCCCCTGCCTGTGGAGGGGAGAGTTAATGGGCACAGAGAGTTCTCCCTGCCTCCTTTGGAGCTCAGGAAGCAGTTGAAAGCACCTCAGAGCTTCCTCCATCTACTTACCATCTGTTCATTCACTGCTCCTTCTGGATCACCTTTCCCAGTGTGGTGTGAGCCACCTGTCCCTTGCCCTGGGAGCTGCAGGAGACAATGAGAGGGGTTAGTGAATGCAAAGGGGGACCAGCACCAGCCCCCTCCTCTTTGGTGGATATTGAACCCCATGCTTGCCCATCTCCGTGCCCAGCCCAGCAGGATATCCCTTCTCTGCCTTCATGTCTGCATAGCAGTCAGCTGTGGCTGCCCTGTGGAGAGACCCCTGACCTTGGAAAGGCTGCAAAGAGCCAGGGAAGGGCTGTCCTCAGACCCACCTGCCTGGAGCTGCTGGGTTGCTCAAAGACAAAGCGCTGCATCCGCTTCTGGCGCTGCTGGAAGAGCCGGGAGCCGCGGTTGTTCCGCAGGGAGAGCTCCTCGATCATCAGGTCCTGTGTCGTGCTCATCTTCTTCCCCAGGTCCAGCTGGGGCTCTGGGGAGGCTGGGAGAGCACAGCTACAGCTGAGGATTCTGCAGTGCTGGAGACCCCCCAAGCCAGCACAGACAGTGTATCCCCTCCTTGGGGTCCCTGTTGTGTGGCTGGGCCATTTGCCCACACCAGGGACTGCCGTTTCTATGGTGTGAGGAATTGTCAGGGAGTTAGCTCAGCTCCACAGGTTCAAACAGCCTCAGCTGTGCATGGACTGTTCCAGCAAAAGCAGAGCAAGTGGCCTCAACCAGAGCTGGGTCTAGCCCCAAGTCAGGGAGGGCAGCATTGCCCTGGGGCTTGTGACACCCCTGCACCCCCTTACCATCTTCAGGGCCCGGTCTCATGATGGTCATCACTTGCTGCAGTGCTACTGGAGCAGCTCTGTGGGAGGGGAACAGATCCTGTCTGGATGGAAGAGAGAGGCACCTCAGAAGTGACACCAAGCATGGGGACGTCAGCCCCAGGCACGCCCCAGAGAGATGCTGGGATTCAGCTGAGCATCTCCCCCGGTCAGCATCATCCCTGCACCGCTCTCTCTCCCCTTCAACAGACACAGCGAATGTACAAATTGTGCTGCCCCTGAGCCCCTGCCTGTCGTTCTTCCTCTCTGACTTTCTTTAAGGCAGGAAATGTCCTTGTCTCTGTCCTTGCCCACTGCAAGCCTCTGTCCTTGTGCCCCGAGCACCCTCAGAGCAGCAGCTGCCAGCTGAATGGGGGCCCTGGCTGCCGCTCCCCCAGCACCTCTGCCTTAGCAGAGCTATTTTCAGCTGCTGGCCCCAAGGGTGCAGGAGCTGTAACCCTCCCTGCAGGGAGCTGGCGAGCCCAGCCAGCGACAAGAATGGTCATGGGACCACCAAGCTGTGTTGTTCCATTGTAGAGAGGCAGCTGGAAACCAGTCCCAGCCTGAGTCCCCTGAGCTGCCCACCTGCAGCAGAACCCTCCTTTGCTGCTGGGGCGCTCGGCTCCACAAGTGCTGTTTGACCCTGTTTGGTGCATCTGGCATCCCTCAGCTTGGGCTGATGCTGGGCAGCTTCCCCTAAGGGCCCTGCAGTGCTGGGGTCACTGTGGGGCTGGGGTGCCTGGCACCCAGCTCCCTGCCAGCTCTGAGATCAGCATTAGCCATCCACACAAGCCAGGGACCTGCACCCCATCCTTCCCGCTGCCCCACTCCAGGGAGACTGTACCCTGACCCCCACAGTGGTCGTGTCCCCTTTGCCAAACATCCCCAAGCCCTGTGCACCCACCCACCTGCTGACCCCCACGTGGGACCTCACCTTCCCTACCTGGCCAGGGGATACCCCCGATGCTGGGGACTGAAGATGCTTCTCCTGCTGCACTGGAGAGGAGGCTGAAGCCAAGCTGCAGCCACCAGCACTCAGTGGCCCCTGCTGGCCCTTCACGGCACCCCCGGGCTCCTGCTGCTTGCCCCAACCCGTCCTGGGCTCCAACCCAGATGCCAAGGTCCAGCCACGGGACACGAGTTATTTCTGGCTGAGAAAGGGGGCGGAGCAGGGCTGTGACCCTTGGGGACTGGGATGCCATCACCCCGGCACAGAACAGGTCTGACTCACAGGGATAAGGATGCCATAATCCAGGCATGGAGCAGCCCTCTGACCTTTGGGGACCGGGACATCGTCACCCCAGCATGGAGCAGGGTTGACCCACAGCGATGCAGATGCTGTCACCTGGCATAGAGCAGGCACACGTAGCAGCAGCAGGAGTTGGCCATGTGCCATGTGTTCCCAAGCCACCTCGGGGACAGATCAGAGCCATCCTGGGTTGGGATAACGGCGGTTTATTTCTGAGCTGGGTATACAGAGGTGTGGTGAAGGCAGGTTGTGGTGGCTGCTAGGGCGAGGGTGGGAGGTGTGTCCTGGGAATGTGGGACTGTGTCCCAGGAAGGGCAGGCTGCAGTGTGGAGGTACTCCAGGGAACAGGGATGGGCTGGCTTCAACAGCGTGTCCTAGGGAAAGGGAAGGGGTGATAGGGGCTCCCTGAATGGGAATATGACAGAGCCCTTGCAGCCCAAATGCAACCTCTTTTCCAGTGCTGGTCTCACCGGCCCCAAGGTGTGGGGACACCAACATCCACAGAATCGCCTCCTGTGCCGACACCTTCTTCAAACCCTCTGCAACTTCTACTATTTCCCTCAACCCCCATGGTCCCCCACCCCTTCCCACCTGCCCTGGCTGTAACAGGACCCATCTGTTCCTGTGTGCGCCTCCATCCCACTGCAGTGGGGATGGAGATGTGGTGAACTTGGGTATGGGGACAGTGACAGGTACAAGATCAGGCTGTCCCTCTTGGTCTGGACAGGGCAGGAAGGCACCTGTAAACAGTCCCCTTAACGTGGCAATAAATAACTTTGGCTCTTTTTGGTCTCCAGGGAAATAAGAATTAGAGAGAATTTCTTTGAGAAGGAGTCAAAAGTTAAAAAAAAAAAAAAAAAAAAAAAAAAAAAAAAAAAAAAAAAAAAAAAGCAGTGAAGACCAGGTGGGCTAGAATTAAAAACTAACTTCTCCTCTCCAAAATCTGGTTTCCGTTGTCACCAGCCAAATCTGGAGGCTGGGAGAGGAAGCCTGGTCATCCAGTCGACGCTACCCACCCCTGACGGGTGCAGCAGATGTGCCACCTCAGGGAAGCAGAGCTGCAGTGACACCCAGGGATAATACCTGGCAGCTGGGGGCAGGGGCCTCAATCCCATCCCATCCTGGCTATGCGGGATGGCGCTGGCTGGCAGGCAGGAACTGCCGAGCGAGGGGCCGTGGGGGGGCGACTCCTCCACTCTGCCTGCTCCTGCCTGCTGACCAGGCAGTCCTGCCCTGAAAGGTTAGCGTGGTAAAAATAGAGCGGGACCATGGGATGGCGGGGGGGCAGGAGGCACCTGAGCCCTCTGGCACACAGAGGAGCCGTGGCAGCTCCGAAGGGACTCTGGTTTTTGCGGAGCTCAGCCCGGGGGTTGGTGTGTTCCCGGTGCGGGGTCAGCGGGTGGCATCACCCGGGCTGACGGGCCGAGGGAGAGGGTGATTTGGCGGGGGCTGGCTTGTCTAGGAGGTGCATGGGGCCCCTGAGGGCAGACCCCCCGTCTTCAGCCGCAGGCTGCTGGTCCAGCCCCGGGGACAGAGGTTGAAGCTGTGGATTCCCGGACTCTTGGTCCCCGAGTCTTCGGAGTCGAGGGAGACGTCCGAGTCCGTCGGGGACCGGGAGGTGCAACGCTTGGCTGAGGACCGCCCACCCACCACGGGGGATGGCAGAGGGCTCTTGGGGATGGGGGACAGCCTGGGGACGGGGCAGGCGGACGCGCTGGATGGCAGCAGGGACCGGCGACCCTCTGCCCAGGCGGCTCGGGGCATCCCGGGGGAGGCACAGAACAGGGGGCTGCCCGGCCGGGGCGATCTCAGGGGGCTCTTGTGGCTGGGCGAGGGGCTGCCGAGGCTCCCCAGCACGCCGCTGGCAGCCTGCAGCGCCGGCGCTCTGGGCCCCAGCCGGGGCGACTGGGGCAGGCTGGGGGGACCGGCAGAGATGGGGGTGAAGGGCCGTGAGCTCTCCAGCCCCACGGCTTTGGGAGAGGAGCTCTTCCTCCGGGCGGCGTTGATGATGTTCCTGGCGAGGCGCGCTTGCATCTGCCTGCTGGCCCGGGGGTCCGCATCCTGCCGCAGCGGGGACAGGGACCTCTCGCTCCACGGAGGGGACGTGGGGGGTCCCTCATCCAGCTCGGGCACCGAGGCCGGGCTGGCCCAGCCGTCCAGGCTGCCCGGGCGCCGAGCCAGCCGGGGCGTCCAGGTGGGAGATGCAGGGAGAGATGATCGCCTGTCCTGGAGAGGGACAGAGAGTGGATTAGTGACCCCCACTCGGGGGGACGAAGGGACAGAGCAGGGGTACAGTGGCAGGAGGGTGCCAGGGTAAGATTCGTGCTGTCACAGCCTCACAGGAGCTGGAGATGTCTCCTCGTGAATTGCACCTCTGAAAGAGCTCCCCAGAATGCATTTGACCCTCCACCCCCTTGCCCGCCAAGGAGATCGGTCCAGGCTGAGCCTGCCATTAATCATCTTTGCCCAGAATATATCCCAGGACCTCTCACTACCTGCAGCTTCCTAAAGTTTCCCTCTGGGGGGATGCTCGGTGAACCCCTTGCCCCACCCCAGGATCCATCATCCGGCACTGCTCCCCAGACATCAGGAAAGAGAAGAGTCAGGTGTGACAGCGCAGAGAGTGTATTCAGAAAGAGGGGGCAAAAGAAAAACGCACGAGAAATAAAGCACAGTCAAAAGGCAACTTGGCACCATGGGGAGAATGGCGAGAGCACTTGGGCAGAGGCGCAGCAGGACCACAAGTCTTGGGCTGAGCGTCACCCAGCAGCCCTGCCCTTGGCACCCTCCTCATCCCAGCACATCCCTTGCTTCTAGCCGTGCCCCACAGCACTGCCCGCCCAGCTCCAGCACCGAGCCCAGGCAGGGACAGGGACCCTGCAGCGTCTCCGGGCCCAGCACCACAGGTCTCTGCTGTTCCCCGAGGGATGCAGTTCTTCCTCCACAGAGAGAAAGCAAACGAGGACAGATCCTGAAGGAGCAACAGAAGAGCCAGGAGCAGGCACAGTGAGGCAGAAAGGCAGCGTGTCCCCTCCAGGTTTGCTTTGGTAGGAGGCTGAGAAGAGCCGCAGGACAGAGAGGGTGTGGAGGAGCAGGCAGAGCTCTGAGAGCTGGAAAGGTAGGAGGAGAAGAAAGGAGGGAGCCAGAGGTGTAATGCTCCATGCAGTTTCCAGGCGAGAGAAGAGCAAAAGCACCATCAGCCCTGTGGGACAAGCAGACTCCTCAAGGCTCTTTGGGATCCTGCAGGTTCTGTGCCCAGTTCCTGCTGCCTCCCTGGAACTCCTCAGCTCCTGTTGCACTGGGGGCTCGGCAGTGCCTGTCACCTACTGTCCCAGCACTGCAGCCTCACAACCAATTCCGTTTTTCTATTTTCTTTTCTTTCCCCCTGCTTTTTTTGTGGTTGGTTGGTTTTGGCACTCCCATGAGCAGTTAGGGAGGACTCAGCCCATCACCCCTGTGATTTTCTCTCTGCCACCACTACTTGTAGTAAAAAGAAGGTTTCCACACCTGCGGCTCGAGACCGGCATTTCTGGTGGAGTAGGAGGGCCGGGGTGCCTGGAAGCCTGCCTTTGCCCGGGGTGGCAGCAGGCAGCAGGGGGAGGCCAGCAGCACCTCAGCCGGGGCTCCAGGACTGGCACGGCTCTCCTGAGCCAGGGGCAGAGCCCCAGCAGCGCTGGGGAAGGGGCTGGCACTGGTCTGGGCAGCGCTGGGCACCACAGGGGGATGCCAAACCAGGGAAGGAGGCAACGGAGAGGTCGGGCAGGAGGCTTGCTGAGGGTAGGGGTAGGAGTCGGGTAGAGAGGGTCTGGGTGGGGGCATCTCCTGAGGCATGGACTTCGCCGGCCCCTTGGATGGGGAGAGGATGAAGAGAGAAGACTGGAGCTGGTAAGGCTGGTGCTTGGAGATCTCCAGCTCCTTCTGGGACACCTCATTCTCCATTAGGTTGCTGCCATACAGAGATGCAGGAGGGGTTTTGGAGGGTCTGGAGGGACTTTTGGAGGGGTGTCTGGAGACCATGGGTGACAGGTAAGCATTGGTGTCATACTTCCAGGAGGGAGGCAGGGACATGGTGGGTGATGGGGACCGCAGCAGCTCTGGCTGGGAGGGGGCCTCGATGATGAACTTCTCCATCCTGGACTGTCGGCGGGCAAAGAGCTCAGCCCCCTTCCCTCTTGCTTCACTGAGGATGTGACTGGGCTGTGGCTTCTTCTTGGGCTGGATGGTGGGAGACTTGAGGCAGGAGGACCATGCTGGAGCATCCTCAGCTGGTGGGAGGTGCTGCACACCCCTGGCTGCACTGTTGGGGACGAAGTTTGCAGCTTCAGCCCCAAGGGCAAAGGGCTCATCCTCAGCATTGGGCTCCCCCTGCTCTTTCTGCTTCTTCCTGCTGTCTGCACTCTGAACCAGGTCCAGCAGGTCGGGGTTGGGGCCCAGCTTCGGCTTCTCCACAAAGGTGAACATGGACTTTCTGCTGGCTCTCCGGGCAGCCGATTCTTCCAAGATCCCGGTTTTGGGCAAGGGGTTTGGTCCGCTCACCCCACAGGCCAGGAGGGGACTTGGCAGCATCTTCTGCTCCTGGGTGGGGTACAGGGCCGAGTAGGCAGGGGGAGAGCGGACACGGGTGAGGGGTGGGGGGCTGCTGAGGGTCTCTGCATAGGTGGGTGGTGGGGGCAGCTCAGGGGCAGGGAATTCCTCAGCTGGCTGGGCACTGGCAGGGGACGCCTGGGTGCCGAAGGGTCTGGCCGTCCGGTTCTTCACAGGCTTGGGCTTGGCCAGGGTGAGATGGACCTCGTAGTACTGCCGGCCCTGTGCCCCGTTCTGCTGCTGCTCAGCTGGGGATGCCATCCCCGTGGCTGTCCCCGCTGGCGCGCTGGGCACCTCGCTAGGCACCTCACTGGGCACCTCACTGGGCACCTTGACATTCTTCCCCTCCTCGGGGCTCTGAGGCAGGACAGGAGCCGCTGTGTTCGGCCCTGCAGGGGCTCCTGCATCCTCGAGCCCCTCCACTCCGCTCTCCATCCTGCTGGCTGCCTGCTCCTGCACGCCATTGGTGGTGGCCGATGCCATGTTCTCCTTCAGGTAAACGCTGAGTGGGACCTGCTGGGCTTCAGCAGACAACTCCTGGCACGGGGAGGCGTTTGCCAGCATCCCTTCTCCTGGGTTGCCAGGCTGGTCAGGCTCAGGCTTCATCCCCTGCCCGTGGAAATCCTCCATGGCCGCTTGCCGAGGCTGGGGTGCAGGGCTCAGGGGCAGGCCCCCGCCATGCCCGGCCCCCGTGAGGCCATCAACGCGCTGCCTGCGCCGATGGAACAGCAGGACACCCTTGGAGCTGGGACCGGGCGCCGTGGTGAGCTGAGCTGCGATCTTCTGGCTCCGCGCCTTCGCCTCCTTCAGCTCCTTCTCCGAGAGGCTGGCGCTGCGGGAGAGACCTGGGCAGAGGGGAGAGGTGGGTTAGGGGGCTCAGTGGGAAAGTGGGGTCTCAGTCCTTCCTCCAGGTATCCCCCAGCATCCCAACTCCATCACTGGCAGCTGGGGGAAGGCAGGAGAGACGCACCGGGGCTGGGGTACCCGGTGAGGGTAGCACAGCCCGGGGCCGATGGGGACCCAGCGCAGCCCCCACTGAGAGACTGGGACAGATGGGAAAGCCCAGGGGACACCTGGGAACACTCAGGGCCTTTCCACCATCCCGCCCCGTATTTCGGCTGCGTTCTGCGCACCCGCCGCGCTGACCATATGGGAAAGGAATTTCTCCGAGCAGGTCTGCGGCTTTGGCCCTCGGCTCAAAGAGGCAGCGGCAGCGGCAGCGAAGAGGCCAGCGTGTGACCCCCAGCCCCGAACCCCGAATCCCGGCATACTCAGCCCCGAGAGGGCAGGACATAACCCCCGGGGGACAGCGGGGAGATGCCAACCCGTCCCGACCTCACAGCAAGGCCGGTGGGCAGCCCCGGTGGGGGATTCCTGTAGGGAGCAACACGAGATGGCAGCAGCCGACAGAAGCTGTGCAGATCCTGCCCAGCAGGACACAGACACGGACACAGCGAGGAGCCACCCTCACGCCTCGGGACTCAACACAAGTGCTAAAAGCGACGTGCTAAGAGCCTGGCGTGAGCCCCGCGGCGAGCAGCCGAGTGCCGCTGGGCTTCTCCTGAGCCGGACAAAGGTCAGGGCACCAGCCCTTCCCTAAGACCGAGAGGATGTGGAGCTGCCTGGAATGCATTTTCTCAGGGTGAGCAATTTCCTATGAGCTTGCCCCCGCCGAAAGCACCCGTAGGAAGGGCAGCGTCCCCCACCCTGCCGAGGCCACTGCTGGACACAGACACCAGCGCCGACCGTCAGCATCACCCTCTCCAAAGGCACTGCTGGGATGGCTCTGATGGTTGTCTGTGCTCTGGCCCCAGCAGGGAGGTGGGTGGCCAAGACCGACCGCTCCCAGCCCTGCTCCTCTTTTCTTCCCATCCCTTCCCGTCTTCCCTTACTTCATGTGTTCCTCATTTTCTTGCCTTGTGTGCTGCTTGGGAGTCTTCCAGGGTATTTTCAGCAGTGGCTCAGCCTACCAGCGAGGGAAGGGATGGATGACTAAGTCAAATCCTTCCAGCAAGCCCACGGTAAGCAGGAGGGCTGCTGGAAGCTGGGCAATTACTCTTCCTCACCCTTCATCCCTCCCGCCTCCCTCAGCACCCAGCAAGTTCCTGCACACCTCTGAGGTGTGCAGGATGCCCTGGACGAAATCTTCAGGCTGCCCGACGGGAGGATTTTGTCTGGGCAGGGCGAAGAGGAGGCAGAGATGCCAATGGAAACTCTCCTGGAGACGAGGAGCCCGTCGGCAGCGGCGACGCCGGCGGCCAGAGCCCCCCCTGGTTCTCGCCCAGCATTGTTTAACGCCCCATTTCTATTTGCTTTGGCGGCGGCACAGAGCGGGGCCGCTGTTTCCTCCGGCCGGGCTGGCTGGAGGGCGGCCAGCACCGCGGCTCCCCCTCCGCGGGGTCACTCTCGCCGCCTTTATCTCCGAAACGGAGGAGAAACACGGCCAAGGATCCGCTGAGAAACAAGCCACAGGCTCCAGATGTCTGCGGGTTTCGTGCTCCAAGCGGAGCATCCCCGCTTCCTCGGAGGCCGGAGCTGCCTAAGAAGCCGGGCTCTCGGCGGAGCCATTTCGCAGCCTCTTGCTCTTGCTACTGCCTTTTAACAGCAAACGAGGGGCCCTGGGGGATCTCCTCCGTGCTGGAGGGATGACTCAGCTCTTGGACACGCCGTTCCTGCTTGGACTAGCCGCCAGATACGCTCCCACGTAGCCGGGACCGATGCTGGGATTTGTCCACCGCGATTTTGCCCCTGGGTGTCTCTATCCCTTGCCGCCGCCCCAGGCGTGGGCATCACTCCGGGTCACGGTGTGCTGCAGGGTGGAGTCCCCCACCTGAAATCCCCTACCTGGAATCCATTCCCATCCATACCCATCTCCTCCACTCTTCCAGCAGCCTCTCTGTCCCTGCCCACCCAGCACCCACCATTCCTGGGCTGGTCCACCCAAGTCCATTGGAAATGAATCCCTCAGGACAGGGATGCTGGGGATAGGAATTGCTCTTCACATCCAATTTTTATCACATAGATGAAGAGCACTGAAGCCTCTGGCAGTCCAGAGGAAATTGCTCCAGCCTGAGCTGTAGGATGAGGTTATTCTTCCCAGTGCAAGAGCCTTTATCCATCTGCCATGGTGTCTGGAGGGATTCTGCTACCTGGGGCAGTTTCTGCACCACTCACTCCCCTCCTAGTCACAGGGAACATTCCATCATCCTTCCCTGCCATTTCCTGCCAGCTGGCAGCCCTGGGTGGGCTCTGGCTGGTTCAGCTCCCCAGCCCCAGGCAGGCGGGAGGGAGCTGAATGCACTGAGAATGTCCAGGTGCTGGGGAGGGGGAGGAGGAGGAGGAGGAGAAGGGGCCAAAGGCAGCCAAAGCAGTGCAGGAAGGAGGTAAAACTATGTGTGTCCAAGGGCACCAGGGACTGGTGCAGCACTGGGAACTGGTTTCCACTCATTACCCTGAGCCCAGTACAAAATCTGAAGGGTGATGGCTCCTTCCTTCCTTCCTTCCTTCCTTCCTTCCTTCCTTCCTTCCTTCCTTCCTTCCTTCCTTCCTTCCTTCC
>VZRN01000753.1:465147-502408 GCA_013397935.1 Dasyornis broadbenti
TATTGAAGAAAGGAAAACTAAAGTTAACTTTCCACGTCCCACACAAATATTTTTGGCAGGCGTTGCTGGCATTCAGGCTGCTGAGCCCGGGGGAGATGGGGTCTGCAGAAAGTCTTCGTCTCCATCTGCTCCCGGCACCCGGCTGGGGGTCTGCAGTGCCTGGGCTGGCCTGTCCCAGACACAGTGTAGGGGCAGGAGGTGGCACAGCTGTAAAAAATGGGGGACACCTCCAGGACGGCCCTGGGGACCGTGAGTGGCCCGGCCACGGGAGTGCCATGAAGTGGGGGGGGCAGATTCACACCCGAACTTCGGCTCCGTCCCCACTTTCCCGTGTTGTTTTCAGCCACATTCCTGCCCCACGCTGGGTTTTCATCACCATGAAACCAGGCAGGACGGGGTGCGAAAGCTGTCCCCAGCACAGCAGGGGCTCTCGGGTTTCCCTGGGTCAGGCAGCGGGTCGCTGTCACTCAGGCACGACTCTGCTGCCCAGACTTGCAGTCCCCAGCTCCAGTCACAAGATCGGCCCTGTCCCTGTCCAAAATAGCCCAGCCGCAACATATACATCAGGGGAGCTTTACACCTCCCCTGTGCCAGCAGCTGAATGTCCCCTCGGGGGAGCTGGGCACCTTCCTTCCCCACGTGGCACCTTCTTCCCGTGGCACTTTCCCTCAGTGGCACCACAGGGAAGGAGACCGGGTGGCTGCATCACCCAAGGGCAGCCCCACATCCCTGTGGATCCCGTGTTCCTGTAAAGGACCGCTGTCCTCACAGCTGACACCGCAGACAGCTCGGGTGTAGCTGTCACCTAGCAGCGTTTGGCTGCCCTGTGCGCAGACACTCTCCCGCCTGCTGCAATCCAATATCCCTCCCAGCTCCCTGGATACCTGGCCGGGATGGCTGCGCTGTGTGCTGGGAGAAGGCAGAGCTGAGCTGCCTGTGGGTGACACCCCTTGCACAAGGACCCCGCTGCTAAATCCCAAAGCCCTGCACGGCTGGGGCAGTGTGGTGTCATCTGTGCCACCCCAATATCATCCCACTGGACAGCAAGGCTGCTCACAGCTGGAAGGGGATGCCAACAGAAGGGACACGGCAGGATGCATCGAGGGAAGCCTTCTCTGCCGTGGTCCAGTGCCCAGAGAAGGGGTGCAAGGAAAGTGGGATGGGATGTGATCGCTTCCCTTGGCAAGATGAGGGATCCCTGCTCCCTGTGGAGCAAGACCTGGGAGTGTGGACAGGGATGGCTACATTCTGGCTCCTGCAGGCGAGGCCAGGGCTGGCAGGCACAGCAGCCGGCAGCGTGCTGGGGAAAACAAAAGCCTTTTGCAGCAGTGATTTACTACCTTGACGGAAACCGGGATGGAAAAAACAACATTCCTGAATGTCTGTCCCCGTGCAACCCCTGCGGTCCCCAGCACCCCAGCCTGCCTGTGGGGACATGGGCTGCTGGTCCCGGCAGGTGGGTGCCCTGTGCCCTCCTTCCCTGCCTACAGCTGGTGAGGAGAGGCAGCAGAAGGAATGCTGGGGATGGGCATGGGGGCTGCAGGGCACCAGGGAGTTGTGATTAAGCATCGAGCGAAGCAGGGGAGGAGGAGGAGGACAGTGGCATCCCGGCCAGCTGGACCATGTCCCCTCCCTCTCCGCCCCAAGCTGGAAGGAAGGGCTGGATGTGGGCTGGTTATATCCCTCTCCACTGCTGCGCGGCTCCTCACGCCAGCCCGGGGCTTGTCCCTCCAGGTTCAGGGAGGAGTGGAATTCTGCCTGGGGAGCTCCTCCGGGAACAGAGGCTCCCAGGCATTGAGAAGGGCTGAGAAGCAGGATGGGCAGCTGGGGAAGAAGATGCTGGTCCCTCGGAGGGCAGCACGGTGCAGGCTGAGCTGGACTCGGGGTGAAATGTATTTTGTACCCCAGCACAGTCAGTTCAGCCCAGCCCCAGAGGGTGTTTGCCCCATGCCACCACCCCCACTCCTGTGAGGGTTTTGGTGAGGTTTTGGTGCTCAGCACACCCACTCCCCTCCTCCCACTGCTCAGACCAGCTCCCAGCCCCAGTCTGGGGGCCTCCAGGACATCCTGATGTTCCACGGGGATTTGCATGCATGGAACATCAGTCTGTGCATTCCAGCCAAGTGACATTGATCTTGCTCTGCCCTCCTGGCTGAGTTCAGAAGGGAATCTACCCCTTCCTGTCATCCCCAAGGGGCCCATCTGACCTGGGGGTCCCAGCCAGACAGTCCTGGGAGCTGCCCATGCCCTGACTGCACAGCAGCCCCACGCAGGGCAGGTCCCAGCCTGTTCTGCTCTTTGCTCAGCTCGAACCCTGACCCCAGCTCCAGCTGCTGCATTCCAGGGAATGAGGACAGCCGCAGCCTGGCTTTCACAGCTGCCTCAAGCCCTTCTCAGTGCAGTTTTGAGGAGCAAAGCAGCAGGTTTGCCAAGTCCCACCAGCTAAGCCCGGTGCAAGCCCAGGGTGCCAGCGAGGGGTGGCTGTCCCCAGGGACCCCCAGCCACTCTGCTTGTGGGACAAAGTGTGGTCAGCTGGAGCCTCAGTAGATCATTGCAGGCAACCAGGGATGAAACTGCAGCTCAGACTTTTCAAAGCTCAAATAAAATGTAAAAACAGGGAGGTCCAAGAGACAAGATGAACTGAAAGACCAAGCTCTGGGTAGTGTGGCACAGCTGTCCCCAGGACTGGCACCACCATGGCTGCAAAGTGAGCTGGATTGGCAAGCTGGGTTCTGGCAGCTTTTGGCTCCACACATCCCTGTCTGCCCGGGGCAGCTCACCTTTCTCACCCATCCTGCAGGAACATCCTGGCTCTGTAGCCACTGGCTCTCTGGCACAGCAGGTCCCACACCCAAATTTCCCCTCAGAGCTGCAGCAGCAGCTGCCAGAGGCAGAGAAGGGAGGGTGGGCTGGCACAGTGGCGCCTTCACGCATTTCCCAAGCAATACCAATGCACATTTCCTGGGGGAGGGATGAAGGAACTCTCACTAAACAAAATCCTACTCCTGGAGGCGAGCACTGTGGGGATGGGGTCACCCCTGGATATCTGATGATGTTGGTGGTTGTGCCAAAAACCTGCTTGGGTGGGGAGGACAGAGGAGCCTCTGCAGCGGAGTTGGGGATTACCCTGCAGTGGGGTTGGGGCTCATCCCACAGCCATGAGACGAGTGGGATGAACATTCTTGCAGCGGAGTTAGGGCTCATCCTGCAGCCACGTTGGCCCCAGGGAGCTCAGCCTCAGCAGACATAAATCACAAGACAGTAACTAAGCAGAGAACCCCACAGGGGCTCGAAAATCCAGTTTAAACAACCTCTAAGCATTCAGGGCTGCCTGAGCTGGGACGACTGACAACCAGAGCATCTCAACCTCCAGGGCCAAACCAGGCTGCAAAACTTCCCAGGTAATCCTGGGGGCTGGCACAGCCACTGCTGGATTTCACAGCCGTGTTTGATGTTGATACAAACCTGCCCAGGTCCTCCTGAACAGACAAACGAGGGGCTGTGGCCCAGGGCTGCCAGGATCAGGGCACGCGGCCTGTCAATGCAGAGGTCAGTGGCAGACCTGAGAGCTCAGCCAAGGTTTGCTGAGCCCAGCAGCTCTGTCCTCTCCACTGTGACACCCTCACCATCACCTCCAGGCATCCCTGAAGCCCTAAAGCTTCCTGAAGAACACATCCATGCTGCTTAGAGACAGGCAGCAGCTCCCTGCTGGCTCTCAAACCTGCAGCCCTGGCCAGTGTCTTGGTGCCCAGCCCTGATCCCAGGGAGGCAGGATGGGAACTGAGAGTAGAGATGGATGCACCCAGCCTGGGAACTGCCAGGACCTGGATAAAGGACATTTTAGCAGCACAGTGACTGAGTGCATACAAACACAGGGCTTGGCCCTTCTGAGCCCCATGGGCAGTGCTCTGGTCTGTCCATGGGAAACAAAGAGCATCCCGGGGAAAGGAGTGTTTTCTTTCCAGACCAGGAAAGCAGCCAAACCCCAGCACATGCCCATTCCCAGGCCTTGGCCCCAGCGGCACAGCAGGCTGGTGGCCTTAGGACATGAGGTCCTTTCCCATCTAGCTTGCCCAAGGCTGAGAGCCCGGCCAGTCCAGGCGAAGCAGGAGAGCAGCCCTGCTGCCCGGCGGGGCTCCGGTGGTCCCTGAGGCCAGGGCACGACCGCCACTCATTGCTACTCAGGGGGGTCCCCAAACATTTTGGGATGGGGCTGTGTGTATGTGTGTGTGTGTGTGTGCTCAGCAGTCCGGCTCTCCTTCTGGCAAAACCGCTTTTGCAGTAGGAATAAACACGCCAAGGACATATCCAAGCCAGTGCAAACAGCCCCTGACCGAGCCGCTCTCTCTCCCAACCTTCTGTTTTCCTTTCTCTGCTTTTCCTCTCCTCTCTTAACCCCTTCAGGAGCCCAGGGGACCTGTGCCGGCAGCCCTGGGAGCTGCTGGAGCCAAACCCCATGGATCCCCAGGACTCTGACCGCAAGGAAGGGCTGGGATACTAATGAGGTTCCAGGGACCCCCAGGGCATAGGGCTGGTTTTGCTGCCCTCAAGTCCCTTGGCTGTCCTTCCTCTCCCTCTTCCCCCAGCTTGTTTCTCCCCTCCACAGCTCATCTTTTCCCCAGCAGCTCCGGAGGGTCCCGGGGAAAAGAGCTGCTCCCCCTCCAGCCCGCAGCTCACCCAGCCAAGATGGATGCTGGCATCTTGGACAGGACAGAGGAGCCAGGAGAGATCCCATCTTGAGGAAAGCACTCAGGGAAGCCCACCTCCACCCTCTGCTCTGCCGGGAGCCCCCTCCATCCTGGAAGCTGCCGTTTCGTCTCCTGTGACACCACTCTGTCCCCACGGTCACCGAGAGCCATGTCCAGTCAGCATCCCGCTGGGATGGCCGTGGAGCCCAGGGCACCTCTGGTGAGCCCTGGGATGCTTGCACTCGCCGCGCTCACCTCTTTCCCTTTTCTCCCGTGGGGAAGTAAGGCTGGCTGCTTTCCATGTGTTCCAGCGGAGCCCGGGGGAGGTCACGTCCTCGCTGCCCCCGCTGTGCCCGGAGCCCGGGTCCCGGCCGGGAGCTGGGGCCGGCAGCGCCCGGCTCTCCTCGCCTGCTCTGCTCCAGCCGCGCTCAGGGCAGGGTGAACGGGGGGAGAGGGGAGGGAGGAGGGGAGGGGGGAAATGAAACTTTAATAGCACAGAGCCCCTTTTGTTTCCCAGCATATGGGATATTTCATACATGCTGAAGGCATTAACCACCTATATTCTTCAAGCTCTCACGGCGGCTGGGAGCACAGCCCTGCACTCAGCTCGGGGCACGGTGTCTGTCCTGGGGGGGATGCAGGCGGCAGCAAGCAGCCCCTCTGCCCTCGTACCCCTCCCTGGAAGTGGGGAGACCCTAAATTACAGCCTGGAGAACTGCTCTGCTTCACCCAGGATCACCCTCTGCGTGGTTTTGTCCCCCCAAAAGCCCCCAAACTCGAGGCCAGGAAAGGGATGTCCTCGTTTTTTGGACATGCTGTGAAGTGGGAGAAACTGAACCCACCATCCCCGGGGGTCTGAGACCCCAAACATCCCTCCTGTGCCTGGGACATGGCAGAGCCCAAAGGTCCCACGGAACTGTGAGTAAGAGTGGCAGAGAGCAGCTGAGGAGGGCTGGTGGCTTGTCCCGTCCCTGCCTGCATCCTAAGGACACAAGAGCATCCCTGGAGCAACAAGCAGGCTAGGTGCTGCCAGGAAAAGGCTGGAAAATATCCACATGGAAATATCCTCATGCTCTTCACTAGTTTTCTCCCCTCTGTCTCCCTTAGGGGCACCTGGGGACAGACCGTGATGCCTGTAAAATGGGTGACACCATCTTGGCAAGTGCAGGACATCTGCAGGTCCTGAGCACAGGTAGTGGCTGCCACTGCCCCCTGCAGCTCCCAGCAGCCCCCTCAGTTTGGGCTGGGGACGTCTAGGGTCCTTGGCAATCCATTCCTCCCTCATTCCCATACAAAAATAGATGGCTTTGGCCATCTGGGCAGGAGAAGACATCTGCTGGTGGCAGAACTCCAAGCGTAGTTTGAGATGGAGGGGGCCTCCTGTATGCTCTGTTTTCACCAGATTGGGTGGATTCTGCAGCACTGGCACTCTTCAGTGGCACCCACCCCCTGACTGGCACCCATGAGGGCTCCCGAGGTGGGTTCCTCTTCATCAGCCCTCATAGTTTTGGCTAGCCAGGGGAAGGAAGGCATGAGCCCACTCATCCAGGGTAAAGGGACGCGTTGTCCATCCCACAGAACTGCAGCTCCACTTGTCCCTGAGCCCCCAGCCCTGCACTACACAGGATGCCCAGTAAATCCTTACTTTGTCCAGTGTTTATCCAGTCACACTCTAATTTGAAATAAAAAACTCAGCCAGTAAAAGGCCTTTATAGCTCTTCAGAGCTCATAAACCAGCAGCGCTGGCGGACGGGGGCCAGATGATTGGGGGCCGCTTGGAAAATTTATTACAGATTTTGGTAACTTAAACATTACAGCTCTGTGAGCCCCGGGACTGGTTTGCTGAGCAGCTCCCAGCGGCAGGGATGGAACAAGGGATGCTTTATTGGGGAAAGGAAGGGGGGGTTGACAGGTCTCACCCAGACCCACCGTTAACATCCACCAAGATTTAGACTGGTTCGTTTTCAAGGCAAGGCTTTGCACAGACTGAATCCGTCCTCGTGCCAGGATGGAATGTGCCAACAGGATCCTATCTGCTGGACACAAGGCTGCATCACCCTGGGATGAAGACAGTCATCAGGAGCATACCGGGGATATGATGAATGGGGCTGTGCCAGCACCTCGCTGTGCCAAATCCCCTGGCTCGGTGGGTGACCTTGCACCAAGCCCTGCCGTGGGGCAGGAAGAGCAGGGACGGCTGGCCAAGCTTGTCGTGGGAGTCTGTAGAATTTGGAGAGAATGAGAGGAAGCGGCCGGGGTGGGGAGCATGTGAGGGAAGGCGGGTAGCAGGAGGGAAGGCATTTTTTCCTTGCCAGTGTCTTGGCTGATTCGGTGTGAACTGCTATAAATTTGCTCCTTATCTCTCAGGCCATTTAATGTTTTCATGAAAAGAAAATAGTCTGCAGGAAAAAAAACCCACTGATAAAAGATCCCTTTGGCGTTGGGAGGAATGTTAAATGTCTCTAATCAGCAGGGTCTGGGGCTCGGAGCGCTCCTGGAGCTGGCAGGGAGCTGAGAAGTTGTGGAGACTGGGCAATGCTTGGAGCAGACTCCCCCAGCACCCTCCCAGGTCTGGGTGGGAGTTGGTATCTGCAGCCCTGGGTGCCCCTTGCACTGAGAGAGGGTCCAGGGACACCTACACAGGGGATGTGGTGCTCAGTGTGGGTTAGCAGTGGCTGTGGCTGGGATGGCTCCAGCCCCGCAGACTCCAACATAAATTAAACCAAATACTGCCTGAAAGAACAAAAAGTGGGAATACGAGGTGCAAATTCTATGGGAAAGAAGATACAGATCTAAATCCTTCTTGACTGCTGCCCAGGGCCAGGCAGGAGCATGGGCTGTGCCAGGGACCCCCGCGTGTCTTTGCACCTCCAGGATCTGCATCCCTTGCCTGTATCTGTGCCCATGGGGAAGCCAGGGGGAAGCCCTGAAGCCCCACGTGGCTGGAAGCATTCTTCCCAAGAAACACGGCCCACAGACCAGCTGCTGTTTGGATTTACAGTTGCAAAAGAAAATCCTGCACGAGTCCTCCTTGGAACAAATCTCCTGCCCCATACGGACCATGCCCTTGCTCCTGCTGAGGACTGGGATGCAGGGCTGGGGGCACAGTTTGTGATCCCTGGGCATGAGCATCCCTTGCTGTCTGGTTGCACTTCCCATGATGTGGGCACTGAGATATATCCCTGACGCTTCTTCCTTCCTCCAAACGCTGGGTGATGCAACTGCTGGCATCTCACACACTGGCGCATCTCACACACTGGCGCATCCCTGACTGGGAGCATCCCCAACATGTGGCTCTCTGAAGGCCATCCCAGCCAGCAGCCTGAGGCCAGCAGAGCCATGGCACAACGACACATAAGCTTCTGAGCTGTAGCTTCACTTCCAAACTGGAAAACAAACAAGGCAGCAAAAATGTGGCTGCAAAGGGGATTTTTCAGGGTGGGAAACAACAGTTACTAATGACTTTTCCCTCTATTTTTTCCCCCCTTTTGGTAATGTTTCATTTTATACTCCAAGAGAGCAGAAATGCCATTTCAAATGAAAAAATCAAACCCTTCTGTTTCAACATACTCCCCAGCTCAACGTCCTCATGCACCAACACACCCACATACCAGCTTTCCTCCCAAACACAGCCCTGGCCCAGCGGAGCCCGTTTCCAGGCAGCGCTCCCCCTTGGCCAGTCCCATATCCCAACATCCTGCCTCCCCTGCCAGCCCCACTCCCAGCCCCATCCCGCCATCCACATCCCCTCTCCACAGGCAAACACATTTTCTTCCACATCCATCACGTGGAAGTAGGATGTGTGTTCTGGTGCCAGAACACGCACGGCCGGCCGCGCCAGCAGTGCCTGCACGGCTGCACAGAGCTGCTGCTGTGCTGGTGGATCGCAGTTGGCTTTTGTGGGAAGGTTTTGGCTGTGTCTGGAATGGTGGGGAGGAGCTCCGTCGACACTGACCTGCTGAAATTGGTGTGGTGCCAGGTGTCTCGCTCTTTGCTTGGACATCTGTCTGTGTGCCCACTCCCACCTTGCTGTAGGGCATTTTTGTGCCTTTCTGAGGCAAAAAAATATGTATTTTGTAAAGCTGGGAGTTGCTTGGCAGACTGGCAGCACCACTGGCATCACAATGGCATCACAATGGCATCACAATGGCATCGTGGGACAAGGACAGTGACCGTGCGTCGGCCCCAGGCACCCGGCATCGTCCTGCCAAGGGATGTGGGCATGAGGGTCCCAGGGTCTTATCCCTGCAAAGTGCCCAGTGGCAGCTCCCCGTTGGCTCTGGTGCAGCTCCAAGGCTGTCGCTTTTCCTGCCCTCTGGAAGCGCCCCCATCCCGCCGCCGTCTGCCTCTGACGCAGGCCGCTTCGCTTCCAGACGGGTCGTGCTGCCCCCGAGCCCCAGCCAAAAGAAAGCCCCTTTGTTCAGCTCAGCAAGCGGGACCCATGCGCCGGCTGACCCCACTGACCTCCACCACCCGAAAACACAGTCCCTGCTGTCCCATGGGTCAGGGCAGGCACGGGGATAGAGACAGGGACAGCCCCCGACACCACAGCTGGGGTCAGGGTCAGTGCCCAGGGACACAGGCATGGGTCACAGAGGGTGCAAGGGTATGGATCTGCTCTGTCCTGCCAGGAGGGACAGACAGATGGATGGAGGGGTGCTCTACAGCCAAACCTCTCATATCATGGCTTTTTGAGATGGGCAGAAATCACTGGGAAATAGTGGAGCTGCCAAGCTCACCAGGGTGGGATGGGGAGCGGGTCTGGTGCTGAACAAGCTGCTGCTAATGAGAAGCAGGCGGTGAGCTCAGCGTCACTCCCCTCCCTCCCCCTCCCACCCCCCAGTCCTCTCTCAGCCCTCAGGGTCAGCTTGTATTTTCTTAAGTCCTGATTGCAGAGAAATTGGAGGCTTTTGTGCCAGTGGGGTCTGGTGTGCTCCAAAGCAAAGGGAACATGACAGGACCTGGGTTTAGGTTTGGGACTGATTGGAGAGTATTCTGGCACCTTGCACCCAGGTTGAGCAGTGCACAGGACCCATGGGATACTGCCTGCCCTGATTGTGCTCCAGAAGGAGCATCCCAGTGGGAAGGGCAGCAGGCCGTCCAACAGCACTCAACTCATCCCCGGTTTCCATGCAGGAGAAGAGGAACCCTGAGCTGCTGAGCCAGAGAGGAAACGAGAGCAGAAAAATGTGATAAACAGCTGTAAAGCCCAGCCCTGGCTCTGTGCTGCTCCCGCCGTCGCGGGTCGGCCCCTCAGACTGTTTATGGAAAGCCCAGTTTGCCGAGAAATCCATCTCCCGTTTCCTGTTGATCGCTGGAAGCCAAGGTCCCTCAGCCAAGGGCTGCCGCCGCCCGCGCACGTCTCGCTGTGAGACGGAGGAAGGGGCTGAGCACGGGGCAGTTCATGAGCTCTCGGGAACTCGTGAGCTGGGGGACTGGAGTATCCCCTGGGAGCTGATCAAAGCTCTTGGGTGAGACAGGGCAAACCCAGCCCTTCTGGGACCCCTGGGCAGGGAGGAATTGGGAATTCTTCCGAAGGCCACTCAGCACCGAGGGAGTGTGGGTGGGATGCTCACACCCACCTGCAGAGATCCAGGGCTGGGAATGTTCACCCACTTCAAGCAACGACCACTTCAGCCCTCGGTGCTCACCAAACACATCCAAGCCCCCGGTCTGGAGTGCTGAGTCTCCACCTTCCCTCCCTTCCTGCTCCTGTGACCCTTCTGGCGACTGTGGAAGGAGCCGCCACTCCATGTCCGCTAGCTCAAGGCCAGCACCATTGTTGGTGAAGCCGTGCCGGGTGGGAGCGGAGCCAGGCGGGGATGAAGCCGGAGCTGCAGATCCCACTGCTTTCGACTGAGTCATCAGCCCGCAGGAGCTGAGCAAAGCAGAGCCGGGTGCTGACCTGAAATCCAGCTAATTCTTCTCTCTGAATCAGGGCAGGGAGGAAGGGGGAAAGGCTGGGAGAAGGGGGGAGCAATGAGAGGGTTTTGGCTGCTCAAATCTCCCGTTTCCAACTGCTCCAGAAAGAGATAGGGCGAAGGCAATGCCAGAGGGATGGAAAGAGGCTGTATGGAGTCATGATGGGGCCAGACACCAGGAGATGACAGTTTGCAAGGAGAGGGAAGTGGCTGGGAGATGCCAGGGGTATGCATGCCCACATTTTCACTGGGCTCATCCCAACTAATCCTTGGAGGAGGAAAAGAAACAGAAAGAGTTTTCCACCCCCTCTGCCAGGTCCCCTCCCTGAGTTGCAGTTCCCGTTGGGCGGAGATGGGGATGCTCGCCCGGCATGTGCCTTGCTCAGCTACGAGAGCGTGGCCAAATCTGAGACAACCCCCCAGGGACAGTCCCATCTCAGCAGAGCTGGGAGCCAAGGGCAGATCTGGATCCGGCTGGCTGAGCAGGGATGGCTGCACACCAAAATTCGTCACTGAGTGGTCAGATGGGTGAAACAAGCCCATCCCATGGGCAGCTGAGCTCCCCTCCCCACACTGTCCCCTCCTCAAACCCCAGCAGCGGTCGCTGTTGAAGGAAATCATGCCTCCAGCGCTTTCATGGGGCTTCACAGACCCCCCCAGCAACCCCAGCACCAGAGCCAGGGAGAACACCCACCCCAGACCCACCCTGGGCTGCTCCACATGAGCGGGGAGGTCCATCAGCCCAGCTGGGGAGCTGGGGGACCGTCACCCATGTGGTCACCAGCTGCTTGGAAATATTTCCCTGGCTCCGGGTTATATGTACAGATTTTTATAATTATTAGCCTTGGTAATTTACCGTAAAATATTTATTCTGGCTCATTCCAAGGCTTTTGATTCGTGTTGGGTCCGTACGGCTTGCGGGGGTGTGCATGGGGAGCCACGCGGCCGTGCGGGGCTGGATGCTCGCTCCCATCCTATATAAATATCCATGTGGATGTGTGTGGCCTGGGGAAGAGACTCTGGTGGCAGCCAGGACTGGGGGTCCAGCTCGCCGCGCGGCACCTCGCCCCCGCCCACTGCAATCCCAGCAACCCCAGCTCTGCGGGACATGGGGCAGGGGAGGGCGGAGGTGGTGTCCTGAATGGAAGGAATGTGGGGGGAAAGCACCCTGGCGAGCCCCGGTGAGGGCGGATGGATGGAGGTGGCAGAGACCGACGAGGAGGAGGAGGGTCCCGGGAGTGGCAGTGGCGATCCCAGCACGCCTGGGTGGTCGGCAGGGCTGGGCTGGGAAGATGGGAGCTGGGATGGGCTCTGTGCCGCGCTGAGCCCCCCAGTGCAAAGGGAGAGGACACCCCCGAGCTCCCTTCTCTGCCTGCCCCGGCGCTGGGATCCACGTCATGGCTCTCCAAGCCCCAGGGGCTCCGGCAGCGGCGACCCCCATGAGGCGCCGGGAGGCTCCAGCGATGAAACTCAACCCAGATGTTCAACACGGGGAACCCTTTAACATTTGCCTGCTCTGTGCCTGGAGCTGGAAAGTCCCTCCAACAGCCCTGGCTCCTGAGTTTCTCCGCTCTCACTCCCCAAGTGTGCCCTGAAAAGGAGCCGCAGATGTTGTCGCAGGAAGGGACAAGGGCAGGGACCCGCTGGGGATGCTCCAGCAGCTCTGGGCAGCGCCAAGATCTTTGGGGAAGGCAGCAACTTGCAAGCAGCAGCAAACAAACACCACTGAGTCCCCACAGGGCTTAAAATGACAAGGAGAAGTATTAAAATGGTTGAAAACTACAGATTGTGTGGGCTGAGTTATACCCCCACAGCAGTGCCAGCCCCTCGGCAATGGGAATGTGCTGGTACCAGCATGGGATTTGCCGCTCTGTGAGCTCAGACAAGTTTCATCTGCACTGACATGGCCAGAAGCTGGATTTGCTCAAGGAAAAGTTGCCAGGACAGCCAGAATCACACACTTCTTGTCACCCTTTGCCCCCCTCAGAGTCTGGAGGCTTGTTTAATGTCTGCCTTCACTTTTCTTTAGGGCTCAGCATCCCCTCACAGCCCTTCCTCATCCTCAGCCTCCTGAGGCGAGAGGACACCCCAGCTTGCCTCCCAGCTTGCCTCCCAGCTGGCCCCTGCATTATTAAACCAGATCCTCCTTATCAGCCTTTATCTTTTTCCACACATGCAAAACCTGCCTGGTTCTAGGTTTGCCAGCCATCAGTGCTTCCATCAGGAGCCAGAGGACATTGAGACACCCCTTCAGTGCTGCCCCTCAGTTCATCCCCTTGCGCCCCTGCAACCCCTCTGGTGGGGGACAACCCATGGCTTCCCTGCCCCCAGAGCCCTGGGAAGCAGCCTTGGGCTCAGAGCTGCTCTGACACCTGGTTTCAATCATAAACGGTGCGGGAAGGGATGAAGGCTCCTTGCGGGAGGGCAGTGGGATGCAGGATGGGGGGCTGGCAGGTGGGGAAGGAGGGGAGCTGCAGGGCTGGGATGAGGGGCATGCTGAAGGGGAGTACCAGCCCAGGAGCTCTGAGGGGCTGGAGGGGCCCAGCTGCCCATCACCACAGCTCTCTGAAAAAATATCACAGAACAGGGTTAACTGCAGGCACCGGAAAGCTGGGATTAATGGAAATTGGTTATAAGAATTTTCCCAGATGGAAGAAACATCTTTTCGTCATCTGTCCTTTGACATTTCAAGTTTATTTTGCATCCCTAGCATTTTCTGATTTGGGCTGTGACATTTAAATGGGCAATTTGTGTTTACAGTCTTAGGCGTTGTAAATATCTTATATATAAATGTCTTTGCATATATAGGAGACATTCTATACGTTTGTATCTTTGAAAAAAGACCTATAAATCTTTACAGCAAAGCTTAGATCTCCTACAAAAACATTTCTAGCAGCTTTGTAGTCACAGGGTAGATGAACGTGGAACAAATATATTGACTTTTTCAGATGCTGTAATTTAGTATTATTTTGTCATGAAGCGTAAATATGTCACTTCAAAGTCATGAGAGGCATTAAAAGAAATATTTTGCATGGCTTTTATTCAAGGACTTTTTGACTTTGCCTTTGTCCCCCTCCTCTCAGGCATCATCCCCCTCCAGTCACAGGTCCCATGACAAGGATGCAGCAGTGTCAGGGCTGCAGAGCCAAAGTCACGTCCCAGCAGCTGCAGGGGTGATGCAAAGGGACACAGCCCTCCAGCAGGGCTGGCATGGCCACGGGCTCCTCCCAGCACACAGCACTGCTAGTGACACCACATGGAGCCTCAGGAGGCTTTTGACTGCCCCAAATCTGACCTTCCATGAGTGTCCCATCATCCTAGCAGGAACGTGACCACAGCCAGAGCCTCACCAGCAGCACCTCTGTCACTTCCCTGTCTATGACAAGATCCCTGGGAGGCCCCAAGCTTGGAGCAAAGGGTTGTGGAAGAAAGCAAAGCCATCACTGTGTTTGCAGTCCTGCCACAATATGAAATATTTGAGATATCTGGGTTCACCCTCATCTGGGCTGGGGACACCTTTCTCAGGAGAGCAGGGGGATCCTCCACAGTTAGGGATCTCTGCTATTTATAGAGTCCAAATGCAGCCTGCTTCTCCCTGTGAGAGAGCAGTTTCCATGGCCCATCCTGACTCCTCCATGGATTTCAGAGTCGAGGTCTTGGACAGGTCAGTTCTTGCAGGACTCTGGCCCTTTCGTGTGCCTCTTTGGAGGAGCAGCAATGGTGGTGGTGGTTATGGAAGTGGTTACAGAGATGGGGGGGTGACAGTGAGATTTCTCCAACCTAAATCCATGGCATAGACATTTTTTGATTGAAATAATTCTGATTTCTACTAAGTCTCATTGTAAAGTTTGATTTTAAATGTTGAGGCTCAGCAGGCTGTGAAGGCTGGGGAAAGCACAGAGCACTTGGAGAAGGAATCCATCCCACCCATAAACTGCTGAGCACCCCCATCTCCATCTGCTTTGGGGAGTCAACACAGGAGGTGGCTTCCAAGTCATCCAAGAGGTTTGTGTCTTATCCCCCTGCCCACTCTTCTCACCAGATGATGAAAGGCACAATATCCCTCTGCAGGGGTTTGCATCCCAGCAATCGCCTGGAGCCAGGGCACTGCAAGCAGCAGGGCAGGGGGAGTGGGCTGGGGTGTACATGCACCCCAACTGCTGGAACTGCCACCTCATTCCCTGCAAAAACCCCTGTCCAACCCCTCCTTCCCAGGGCTGGGGGTCTTAAATCAAGTGAGGCACCTAGGGGTAGGATCCAGCCCTGGTCTGCACAGCTGTGCTGGGGACAAGGGAAGGAGACCACAGGTCCCTGCATTCAGTGGCACATCCCCAGAATGAGTTACCCCACTGCTTGTGGCCAGCAGCCCCCAACCCTGTGCCCAGCCAGGCAAGCCCTGCACCATGCTGCTGGCATCTCTCCCTCCCTGCATCCCTCCCGCCCATGTCTCTCCCTGCCTGCATCCCTCCTGGCTGCTGGGCAGGCTGGGGCACGACCAGCATTCCCTGGCCCCATGCAAAGAGCAGCCCAGGCACTGCTGGGCTCCATATCCCTCCTGCAGACATTTCCAGCAGGGATTCACTGGCACATCCCCAACAGGCAGGAGGATACAGGACATGTTGGGGCATGGATGTGGGATGTGTCAGGACACCCTGCAGGATGAATCAAGGCGCACAAAGCAGCCATCAGGGATGGACCCAACCCCACAGTGCCTCATGGGCTGGAAAGCCAGTCTTCACCATGGCCACCATGGTCCTGCCTGCAGGCTGGGGCTGCCAAGGGCTTGGAGCATCCTCATCTCCCCCTCTGGGAATCCCAGGAAGCTGCTGACTCCCACTCCCTGCGCCATGCAGCTCATGAAAGCTCAGAGCTGGGCAGGGGCTGCCTTGGGGTCTCCAGCAAGAGGTTGCAGGACAAGGCTGCAGCAGGGACAGCCCTGGCCACAACAGGGGAGCAGTCCAGGGGCAGGGAGAGTTTAAGCCCTGAACAGGGATACTTTGGGATCTCCCTGCTCCTGGGGCCCTGCTGGCTGCAGCTGCCCAGCGGCTGGCCCTTGCCCAGCCCAGCAAGGATTTCGCCAACTTTGCACATTTTTGGCAGAAACTAGAAAACATCACAGGTGCCAAGGCGGGTGACAGGCAAGGGGGACAGATCCTTCCTCACATAGGGCTCTCCAATGGCCGTGGGAGGGCAGAGACCTTCTCATCCTCCCAGGCACCTCATGGCCATGGCATGGGACTGAACTATGCTCATGACCCTGTTCATTAACAAGCAATTAATTCAGGGCTAAGCTGAGCAGCAGCTGGGCCCACCTGGGGCAGCCCAGGGCCAAGATGGAAGTTTCCTTGCACACCATCCAGCCCCAGATACAGCTCTCTGCTTCTTCCTGGGCTTGGGAATATGGGAAAGGCGACCATGGTGGCTGCATGGCCTGAACTTGCTCCAGTATGGCCAGGAACTAACAGCCTCCTCTTCTGGGCAAGCAGCTCCATGGTTCCCCCCAGTTCTCCCCCTGCAGCCCCCTCTCCTCCATCCGGCGGCTCCTTCAGCACCACACATCGTTTGTCACTCCGACAGGTTCAAACAAACCCGTCTGGGATTAATTAGGCTCCATCTTCGTTTCCTGCAGTGCTTCACAGGGGCCGGGTGGCGGAAGGCAGTGGGGAGGCACAGACGGGCGGGCAGGCTCGGGCAGGCAGCGATTGGATAAAGGGGCAGGGGGGAGAAGGTAAGCAGGGATCCCCGGCCCCCCAAATCCCTGCCCCAGCGCTAACGCAGTCGGTGCTGGATGCTGTCCCGGGAAGGGGAGGCTGTGGGCGCTGTGCAGCATGGATGGATCCACGACTAGAGAGCTGCTGCCACCTCGTGCATGGAGAGCTGCTCCCACACACACCCTCTTCCTAAACCCCCCGAAGATGGGCCCAAAGGCAACCAGGACCCTCAGGGGCAGGACTGGATCATGCCACCGAGGAGAGACACAGGCAACAACCAGCAAGTAAAACCAGAGCCCCCCCATTTATTAGCAGTTGGTTCAACCAGACCTTACACCAGTGCTTGGGAGCCCCCCCCAGCACAGCCCCCACGGCCCCACAGGGCTCTGATGGAACATCCAGGTGGGAATGCTGCTGCCAGCAGGGCCCCAAACACAGGGGGTGAAAAACATTCCACTGCCCTGGCCCCACTCTGGCAGCATCCTGGACACTGCATCCCCCTCCTATGGAACCGCTGCCATCCCACATCCTACAGGGCAGTTCCATCCAAGGGGAAATGTGGGCCCTTGTCCTAGTAAACCCATGATGGCTCAGTCTTGTCTGCCAACAAATTCCAGGGCATGGGAGAGGCTGCAGCTCTGTACAGCACCACCAGTACAAAGACATGTTTCCCACTGGGAAACTGTCCCGTTTCCTCACTGACCTTTCTCCATGTCACGTGTAACAACCGAAGAGACCACATAAAACCCTCGGGGTTTAGGTACAAATTCTGCCACTGAAGAAAAACACCTCCCTGCAAAATGGGAACCAAATGAACACCCCCTCCCCCCACCCCCGTAAAACCCAACATTATTAAAATACTTTCGTTTTTAATATTCAAGAGGTTTGAAGTTCTCAGCATCCTTCTGATTGCCGTTATCCCAACGTCTGTTTTGTCCCCGAGCTCTCCTCCATGCTGGGGCATGCCGGGCACCACTCGGCTTTACCACAGGAAACACCACATGTGTACAAGATTGCAGGATGGGCTTGGGGGCTGTGAGCATACTGGGTGGGACCAGTATGCCCAGACCAGCACGCCAGCCGCTTCTCCTGCTAGGCCACAGTCCCACCACGCTGCCCATGGAAGGGGAGCCAGAAGTTGAAGAGCTTGAAAATCATGACAGAGATGACAAAAGTAATTGTGCCCCAGTCTTTGAAAGAAAAATCCACCTTGTTCTCAGCTTTTCCAAGTAAATGCTGGGGGAATCCAGCAAACTCTCCTGTTTCCTGCCACGGGGCTGATGGCAGGAATGGGATTGGGTTCCTCCGTGCTTTGGGTCTCCACCAGCTCCAACTTTCTGCTCCAGCTCAGCAAAGCCACCACCACCACACCCAGAATGCCTCCTCCCACCTTGGACCAGGTGGTGAGGGACAGCTCTGGTGCTGCCCTTGGGCCCAAGGCAGTTGGAACCCATTTTGAGCAGAGAAAGGGGAAATTTGTGCTGCTTCCCTATGCCAGAGCAAGGTGAGAAGGGACCAGGAATTAAAAAGGAAAAATAAAATGAAGGAGATAAGGGTGTGGGGCAGGCGGGGAAGTGGAAGCACAGGGATTGCAGAGTCGGATCACTGCTCGGGCAGCCTCCAGCGGAGCCCTGTGCTCCTGGGGGTCCTCTCCAAGCCTCTGGTGCAGCCATACACTCCTGGGGGTCCCCTCCAAGCCTCCAGTGATGCTATGCACTCCTGGGGTCCCCTCCAAGGCTGGGTATTGCTGAGAAGGTTCCGCCAGCACAGGGTCAGCCCCGCTCAGGTATTGCTGGGGGGTGGCAGCAGCAGCAGCTACCTGGTGCTCTGCAGCTCCTCCCGCAGCCAGGTGGGCAATGTCTGCCCCATTTTGTAGAGGAGCTTGGAGAGCTCTATGTTATGGTCCCTGTAATAGTCCCGCAGGAAGGCGCGTGACTGCAATGGGAGAGCAAAGAGAAAGGTCAGGGGGACCAGCCCAGAGCCCACCAGCCGAGCATCACCCTGCTCAGGACCAGCCCAGGAGGCTTTTGGCATACTCACATCTGAATCCATCTCGGGGTACTTCCTCCCTTTGCTCTTTCCCAAGCATTTTGTTTTCCCTCCATCCAGAAGCTGACACCA
Source organism: Dasyornis broadbenti (assembly GCA_013397935.1). Lineage (NCBI taxonomy): Eukaryota > Metazoa > Chordata > Aves > Passeriformes > Dasyornithidae > Dasyornis > Dasyornis broadbenti. Next base: position 483,589 of record VZRN01000753.1, read on the forward strand.
GAATCCTTTCTTTGGATCAAACCTGCGAAGCGAGAGCTTTGCCTCAATCCTCCTACACTCCCCACACCTTCCACAGACATCCTGCCCAGCAGGTCCCACTGCTGCCCAGCCCTGCACAGGGCACTTCTCCATCTCTGGAATCCACAGCCCAGCTAAAATCTTGTCATCAATCCCCTGGCACCACAGATTCCCCTACAGCTGTGCACTAAGCAGCCCACCAAAGCTCCTTCATCGCCCTGTTGTGGGAGCACAGGGTCTGCCTGGGTTTAATTACTATTTTCTGCAGCACTTTTGTCCCTGGATGCCCTCAAATGCCCCACAGCACCTGGGTGGACACACATACAAGCAAGCCCTGGCAGAGGTAAATTATTGTTTCTCTAGGAGCTCTGGAGGCTTCCCGCAGTGGGGTTTAATGGAAGGCTCAGAGCAAGGTGACACCTGCAGAGGTGCCACACAGCCAGCAGCTGCTCTCAAGCATGTACGAGGAGATGGAGTGTGCCAGGGCTCAAAACCATCGTCTGTACTACACTGAACTCTGCATTCCTGAGCTATGCACTCCTGAACTCTGCTCCAGAAGCCCAGGGCTGCGCTTAGGCTGTCTGCAGTGACCCCACTGTGGTGTCTGGGTAAGTCTCAGGGAAAAGCCTGGCCTCATCAAAATCAACAGCAGCTCAGTGGAGAGGCCCAGGGTTGGGGGCTGCTCTGGGAGAGTGCTGGGTGTCCCCAGGGCAACCCAGTGCATGGGAGCAATGGCAGGGTGGAGGAGGGAGAAGTTTGGGGAAGGACTCACGCCAGGGTCTTGTGATAATCGATGAAGTTGGTCACGCTGAGGAACTTCTGGACCGTCTCCATCACTTTGGCGGGTTCTGTTCGGAGCAGCTTGCCATCCAGCACCAGGATCTGCAAGGAGCAAGGCAGGGTAGTGAGGTGTCCCTGGCTCCCAGCCCTGCTCTCCTGGGGCACAAGGACACCTTTACCACACCTTCGGTCATCTTGGAGCTATATCTGCCACCTGCACAGGGGTCCCTGCTAAATACCAGTGTGCTCCTGGTGGTCCCTTACACTGGATGTTGGAAAATGAAATGAAACTAAAAGCCAGGGCCAGGACCCACCCAGGACAACATCAGAGCTTCTGCTCAGGGCTACTTGTCCCACAGCCAGCTGGGATTGCAACACAGCAATTACACCAGCAGCAGGCAACCAGTAAGACTTTATAACTTAATTGACAGTGGAAAAATCATTCAGGGATTGATCCCTTACATCCCAGCAATGCTGAATTGTGTGGATCACAGCAGGCCTGGCATCCAGCTCCCATTTTCCCTGCAGACAGCTCAAACCATGGGCAGCTTCACCTGCTATTTTTGTGCTGTTCAATGCTGTGGCGACACCAGACAGGGCAGCCCCGGGGGGGTCTGTGGCCAAGAGAGTACGCGTCGGGTGACCCTGCAGAGCCACCCACAGCCCTCTGCCCCGACTCCCTTTTGACCCTGCTGTGACAAAGTGCACAAGGACATCTTTGTGTGTTAATCCATCACCAGGTTCCCTTCTTGAACAGCAACTCCCCTCTACCCCTTCTCCAAGTACTTTTACTCTTCCCCCATGGTTTTTAGGATGTAAGAAAAACAACTTCTATGGGAGTAATTCTACAGCAGACCTTGATCCAAGATCTCTTTCCCCCACATCCTTGCTTGGGTGTCCCCGGGTGCCGCCACTGTAGATCAGGGTGCTCCCATCCCTACCTGGTTGGCGTGGTAGCTGTTGAGCCAGCGCTCGATGTGGGTGGCATACCAGCCTGGCACCAGGCAGCGGTTCTGCAGGGTCCGCAGCTTTGGGGCGGCCTCGGGCCCCGCTGTGATCACCTCGTGGAAAGTGTATTTCAGGGCAACTGGGTCGTCATGAGCTCGCTGGTGCTGTCAGGCAGGAGTAAAGCAGGTTTGTCCCCAGGGCAACTCAAGTCCTGGGCTGCCCACAAGTTGCAGTGGCTCCCAGGCCACCATGACGTGTCCTCATGCATCATGTTCAGCCAACTCGTGTGGCATCCACAGTTGCCCCATGTCCCAAACCAAGCCCCTTGCTCGCCATCACAAAGGACTGCCCAATCCAGGGGAGAGGCAGAGGCTCACCTGATACCAGGAGTAGGCTCGATCAGCAGGGTTGATGAGGATAGTGATGATTTTGGCCTTGGACAGCAGCGCTGCAGCTCGCCGGGGAGCCACTTCAGAGTCAAAGTAGTTGGCACTTTTCTCAAAGTAGAAGTCTGAGGTGGTGTTGGAGGGGATGGGGAAGAATTCCATGTACCTGGGGGAAGCACGGTGTGAGTGTGGCAGACAGACACCACAAGATGTCCCCAGCACCGCCCTCACAGCTGACATCTCAAACACTCAGATGCGAAATGCCACAGCACCACTGCTCCCCTTCCCAAACTTATTAGCACTCCCAGCACCGTCCCCACAGTGCAGAGACTCACCAGTCGATGCCCTTGTGGTAGTTGTGTCCATTGAAGAACTGTATCTCCTCGAAGGTCTCTGAGCTGGGGTAGTTGCTGCTCAGGTCCGGGTGCATCCCCAGGAAGAGATAAAGGGCAGTTGTTCCTTTGGACAGACAGAAATAGGGAGCTGACATGGGCCAAACCTCCCTCCAAGCTCTGCCTCAGGGCAGAAGGGCTGACAGAGGCTCTTTTGGAGTGTGGGGGTCCTGTCAAGGCTCCCAGCATGCTCACAGCACCGAGAGTGAAGAAAAGCACCTGTTTTTTGAGGCCCAATGATGAGAAGCTTCGGGAATCTGTCACAGGTCTTTTCTTTGGACCAAATGTCTTTGTGCCGTTTATCTTCACAGGGATCCTGAAACACAGGAGGATCAGTGCGGAGGATCAGAGACAGAGAGGCCTGGATGGGACCCCACATCACTACTCAGCCCCTCCGCCCGAGCAGACACACAGGGAGGCCACACTGCTCAGCAGGCAGGACAAAGACCAGGCTTATCTCCAGGTCTACTGGGCAAACACCCTTCTGGCACTGCCTGCAGAACCAGAGAGAGGTGAAAAACCCCTGCTTACCCAGGGAATCAGAGGAAAATCCATGTTGGAAGCTACCTGAGCCTCAGAGCAGGGCCAGCTATACCCCACTACCTTCTCCCAGCACAATACACAGGGTCACTCCCCCTATTGAAGGCACAGGGGTACCTGCCAGAGCGGGTCCTTCTCCTCAGAAAAGATCTGAAAGTACTTCTGTGCCAGCTGCACAGGGGGCAATGTCTGCAGCTTCAAGTTGGTCCAGGAGTTGAGGAAGTGGACCAGGTGCTTGAAGGTGTACAAGCCCAGGCGGTCATTGCCGTAGTTGGACAGGTGGGTCATGAAGATGCTGATCTGAAGCCAAGAGGACAGAGTAGGGATTAGTGGAGCCTCAACCAGCAGCCATCCCACACAAATGGCTCCCACCCTGGCTGAGGACATCAGGAACATCTCCCACAGCAGTGCCAGGACAGCTCTGCAGGACACCTGTCCATCCGTCCCCAGGCAGTACTTACGGGGTTGAGGAGCACGGTCAGGAACAGTTCCCCCCCGTTGATGATTTTGTCAAGCTCACTGGAGCCGCCAGGGTACTCATTGTAGAAAATGGTGTGCGTGAAGAGGCCACAGGTTTGCCGGGGGAGTACCTGGAGCAGGAAAAGAGATACGGATGGAACAGGTGGAAGAGTCAGGGCAATGAAATGGCCACATGGCCTCCTCCATGCTTTGAGAGCTTGGTCTCCTTCCCTTCCCAACAAAAAGGGGGAACCTGACCACAACCTCTCAGAGGTCAGGACCAGTTCCACTGCCCCTCACCACCCTTGACTTGAATCCATACACAGAAGGGAAGAATGTGCACAGCCATTCTTGAGCCAAAATTTGTCCTCATACAAGCTTCACCCATACAGGATGAGAAGAGGGGCACAACCCTCTCAAATCAAAGCTGTGCAGAAACCACCCGCTGAGGTTCTGGTTCTGGTGGAGAAGGCAGGAGAAGAGAAGAACCAGAGACAAAGCCCAGCACTCACCATGATGCCATTGTGGATGAAGCCACGGCGGTAGCGAGCAGGTTTCAGGTGTGGATATTCCTCCGTGCTTGTCACCCTGATGGACCAAACCTGCTTCCATGCCTCGTACAACTGCACGTGGACCGGGTACACGCCTGAGTGGTGGGGGGCCACAGCATACCCCATGTCAGTGGGGATGCCATGCTCCTGCAGAGAAGAGAGTAGGGAATGGGTGACTATAGAGACCCCAAAATCACAAACCAATCTCTCTCCATTCCCAGCTACAAATTGTCTAGTTGTGCCTCTGGAGAGCAACCAATGCAAGGCTGAGCCTGTGCATCCTCTCCTAAGCCTGGCTGTCTCCATGAAAGGGAGCCCAGGAGCAGGCATGCTGGGTGGACACCCACTCCTTTGCATCACTCAGACCATTCTCACCTCTCTTCTGCTGTCACTCACAGAACAGCCACAGCAAAGTTGTTCTGTGAAGAACGAGGAGATACAGCCATACAGGACTATAAATTGGCTTAAGACAGCAGATACAAAACAGAAATTCTGAGCTGGAACACTGCCCATCCTAAGTAGGAAAGGTCTGGTCTCTCTCTAATTAAGCACTTGCAATTATCAGATAATAAATTCAAGGTAGTTTGAAGATCCCTCTCTAAGGCCATATGATCAAATTATTATTAATAGGTCTGGCTTTATCAGTTCAGATTCAAGACAGCTGTCAGTCAATCACAGCATGAAGTGTGTCATTGCCAAAAGACAGCCCAAGTGGATGGACAACCCCTGACCAAGCTGAAGGTCAGAGCCAGCCTTTACAACCAAACATGAACATGACAGTTCAGCCTGCAGAGGGAGTTTGCACCAGCCAGAGCCTCCCAGCACAGCCACAGCTCCAGGATCCCCATCCATCCCCCAGCACAGCATCACATGGTGCCAGGCAGAGCATCTCCCTGGGCTGCACCCCTGCATCCCCACGGTGCCAGGCCAGGCTGGCACAGCTGCAGGGCACAGACAGGGCTCCCCTTGAACAGCCACTGGAGCAGCTCACTACCACAGCAACAAGTTGCCTGCTGCAGATAAATCCTTTAGCTCCAAGTACTAGAGTATAAATGGATTTACCTACACAACTGCAACATGGGGGACATGACTTAATGTCACCAGGTCCCTCTGCTCCAGCAAGTAGAGACCATCCCCTGGGAATCTTCTTTGTTCCCATTTTCCCATCCTCCCCTCACCACAAGCAACCCCAGCGGCGGCATCTTACTCACGACAGCGAATTTCTTGTTTAGGGTCATCTGCTCAGCGAGAACTGACTGGTTGTGGAAGAGGTGAGGCTGCATGTGGCTCCACATGTGGGGGAACCACCAGAACTCCTTCACATAGGACAGCAGCAGGTCATCACCTTCGTCCTCGGCATCGGTACCTGCAGTATGACACTCGCTGTCACCACTGAGGACGGAGAGCTGTGTGAGTAGCTGGGGCAGAGGGATGGGCAGCCCCTCTTGGTGGCCAGGTGATGGAAGAATAGGGTGGGATGCCTGAGGACCCTCCTACAGCCCCAATAGCACCCTCTTTGAGCACCAGTGGGTGCCCCAGCACCAGCTGTATGGCACTCACAGGAGAAGCAATGCCCTTGCCCTCCTCACCTGTGTGGAAGAATTTCCCTGAGTATCCCAAGTTGAAGGTGAAGTTCGGGATGTGGGTGCGTAGCTCGTTCTGTGTGTCAAACAATGCCTGGAGGGAGAAAAAGCAAGGTGTCCTCAGCATGTGGCCTCAGGGATAGCTGCCACATCAGGACAAGCACCCATGTCCCTGAGAGCTTCGCAGAGGGGCTCCCAGAGGAACAGGGGTGGCTCTGAGGGCAGGAAAGTTCATCTCTGGAGCATCCCTGAGCAAGCACAAGAGTCCAGCTCTGCCCACCCAGCCAGGAGAGCACAGACACACCTTGACATCTTCCACTTTCATGCGTGTGCCCTCCTTGCCCACAAAGATGTCATCGATGTCCACCAGGATGTAGCGGTCAAGGGGCAGGGACAACCTCTTGCCCGTCAGGAAGGAGACAGAGTCCACAAAGACCAACTTGTGCAGCCAGAAGTTGAGGTTGTTGCCGAAAAGCACCCTCTGGATGCCATCATGGAGGCCCAGGTCCTGCATCACAGTGGTGTGCAGCGCAGCGTCCACGCTCATGTGCGGGATGGACTCGGCCGACTTGGTCTTGGCCAGGAGGACGGGCTCATAGGTAGAGTGGTTGGACTGGAAGACAGTCCAGTCCTCCCCGGGGAGCACACCCTTCTCCACCTCACTGGGGCGCGTGATGTAGAGCAGGGGCGACTTGGGGTTGATGCTGCAGTCCTTCAGCGCCAGGTTGGAGTGGAGGAAGAGGGGGAAGCCCTTCAGCTGGGCACTCAGAAGGCTGTTCTCGTTGGCCTGCATGGGGAAAAGGGGAGCTAGAGGAGATGGGACAGCAAGGACGAGGCAGGGGCTCACCAGGGACACCAACAGCCCATGGCAACAGAGGCAGCAGCTCATCATCCCTGGAGATTTGGGTTCTGGGTCCCTTGCTTCCTCTCGGGAGCATGGAGTGCCCTTACCCCCCTCATACATTCGATCCTGCTCATGTGCAATGTGCAAAGTGCCCCAAGGCTGGGAGCTCTGGGCAAGAGAAGGGCTGCTGAGCAACGTACCTGCTCACACTTTTGGCAAACCCTTGCAAGTGTCACTGCTGGGAAACAAGTGCTAAAAGCAACTGGACTGATCCCAGAAGTGTGTCTTTACTCTCAAAACCCCCAGAGGCCAAGTAAGCCTTACACATGGAGGGAGCTAAGACAGTGCTTCTACTAGAAGCTTGTGGCAGTGCCAGGCTGCAGCCTGTCTCCACACCAACTCAAGACCCTTGCAGAAAGCATGGGGAGAGAAAAGTCTCTGTGGAGTAGCAGGACTTCAGAGCCCCCTGGCTCACATCTGGCCTGGCCATGGGCCTTGGTTTGCCCCATGTACCCCCTTACCTTGAAGAAGCCGATGATGCCCACACCATACTCCACACAGTACTTGTCCAGCAGCTCCCGGTTCCAGGCATCCAGGTTGACGTACTTGAGGATGTTCTCGTAGATGATGAGTGCAAAGCGTCCCCGGTCCTTGTCAGTCAGCGTGGGCATGTCCCCCTTCCCCGGGGCAATCTCTGTCCTGTATTTGAAGCGACTTGACTCCAAAATGGCCACAATCTCCTGGCCCAGCTGGGAGTAGAGGCTCTCCACAAAGACCAGCACCAAGGGGTCTGTGCGGGAGGAGTCAGCCACCTTGAGGGTCTTCAGTGGTAGCAAGCGGGAAGGGGCGACCTTGGGCTCATCGCAGTCCGGCCCAGCCACATCCCCTGAGGGCTCCAAGCCCCTTTTCCACCCATATAAATAATAAGCAGAGACGAAAACACTGAGCAGGCAGAAGGCAAAGAGCAGGAGCAACACCACCTGTGGAGAGAGCTGCCAGATACCCCGCCGGGCCCTGGCCAGCACAGTCATCCTTGCATCCGCTGGGTGAGGTGGGGCCCCTCTCCCCTGCCCACCCCCTCCCCTCACAAGCCCCGGGGAGGGGAAGAAGCAACAACCAAACAACAAAAAATTATGTAAAATCAAATTGAATACTACTAATAAATTAAAATACTAGCAGGCCGCCTGTGCAGGCTCTCTCCCCTCCAGCAGTCGGGCGTCCCTCGCTGTCTGCTTCATGTCACCATGGCAGAGGCACCGAGAGTCCCCTTGCTGAGCCGAAATTCCTGTGGTGATGGCAGCAGTGGCAGCAGCAGCTCCATGGCCTCAGCAGGGCAAAGGGGCAGTGAGTGGCCTCAGCACGGTTCGTGATGGGAATGTGGGCATGGCGGATCCCTGGTTCCCTGGCTCCACACAGTGCCCTACGAGACAGAGGTGGGATGAGAGGGCAGGGATGGTGCCAACGCTGCTGCTGTTAATTTTGCCAGCGTGACAGCCCTCGACAGCAAGCTCGCCGGCATGCCAGGGCTTGCCGCAAGAACGCCATGAGCTCCTGCCGGCACCAATGATGGAGCGGGAGTGCAGCACGGAGCCGTGCCACGGGATCCTGGCTGCGGGTGCACCTGAAGCGCAAGTGCATCACCAGGTGCTATGGAGGAGCACCCCCAGCCCCCCGTGAATCCCTGGTACCTCAAACAGCTGGAGAAGCAGCCCCTTCCTCCTGTATGCCCAGCGGGAGCCACACTGTGGTGAGAAGACTGGGGTGGGGGGATCTTAGCCCCCCATGACCCAGCTCAGCTGACAGGGAGGGACACAGGAGGGACACAGGAGGGACATGGGCAGCTGGCCAGCTGGGCGGCTCAAGGCCGAGTCAGGAGCTGCCAGCCAAGGTCACTGAGATGGACATGCAGGAGTGTTCACATGGAGCCAAAGGGACCTTGGGAATAGCTTTCCCTTCCCTGTGAAAGGCTCATTTGAAAAAAGAAAAGGAAAACAATGAGCACTGCTTACCAGGAGGTGAAAGCCACCCAGGGCACACACTGATGCGGCCAATGAGTTAAGGAAAAAATGTGGCTCACAGCACTGTCCCCAAACTCACCCCCAGTGTTGGGGACAAGGGCAGGAGTCCCTGCTCCTCCCAGGGAGAGCTCCCTGTGCTCTGCTATCTCTGTGGCTGAGCACCCTCCCTGCTGACACCAGCCGGGCTCCTAACAGGATTAAATGTGGCCGGCTGAGCGGTACTGTGGATTACAGGCTGGGGCTTGGCAGGGTAATCCTGTCATCCCTGCCCTTCCCAGCAGCAAGTCCTACTCCAGGCAGCACTTCCCAACTCTGCCGACATGGCACTGCTTCAGCCAGGTCCCCATAGGTGTTGCTAGCAGTCAGTCTCCTTCCAGCCTCCATCACTGTCTCCTCCTTTCACCATCTCCATGACACACCAGCAACCTCCCCTTGCCGACTGTGCCGGCCACGGTGGAACATCTGGGTTTATTGATTTGTAATCTATCTTTGTGCTCATGGATGATCTCCAGGAAGGACCAAGAGAGGATGCACCTTCTGTCCTCAGCCCCTCTGAGGTGTGCCCTGCCTGTTACACCTCACTCCTTCCGCCCCTCCAGCATCCCTGGGACAACAGCTCCATTGGGGTTTTGGGACAGACCATTTCTCCAGGCCTGTTGATTTTAGGGATGTGCTTGTGCTGAGGGAGGCATCCCTAGGGATGCAGAGAGCTGGGAATACATTATCCAGCATCCTGGCCATGCCGTTCCACTCGCTCTCTGTTTCTTTTATCTGCCAGGAGCGGTGGGTGCTGGCAGTAGCATTCCTGCAGTGATGGGCGAGCAAATGTCAGCATTGGGTTTGATGCCAAGTGCCGGAGCCAGCAGCTGATGGTCAGGACCCTGTGTCCATCCTTGCACCACCCTCCATGAGACAGGGAATAAGGCTCTACACCTACATCACCTGTCATTTCCAAGGGCACTTCATAAGTCCGTTCTCTCCTAAGAGTTTTTAATTACAGTACTCAATGACCAGGCTTTGGAGGCAGCACCTCCAGCCAGACGCCAGCTGAGTCTCACCAGGCTGCCACATCAAAGCCTGCCCGGGCAGGGGCCAGCACCAGACCCCCGGAGTAGCCAAGTGTGAGCTGGGACCAGGACAGGCAGCATCCCGCCCCAAGCACTTGCCAGTGTGGCAGAAAGCAGGCAGGAATCCTGCTCTGCCGGTTCACTGCCAGAGCAAACCGTCCTGGGGAGGATGCCAAGGGCTTTGGGGCAATGCTGCAGGGTGGGGATGCTCCTGCCCAGGGCTTTCCCTGTGAAAGTGGGCGCTGGCTGCATCCTGCCCAGCAAACCCCTGCACATCCCTGGCAGCAGTGGGAGAGCTGACAGCTCCTTGCCACAGAAGGAAGCAGGTACAGGCCCAAAAGCACAAAACAAATCCTTGAGACCAACAGCTTTTCTAAAACGAAAAGGAAAACAAGACGGTAAAATTTAAAAAACCACAAGACCTGGCAAGGTGACAACCAGGGTCAAACTTCCTTTTAACCTGATTTTTAGATGCTGTTCAGGTGCCTTTTAAAACCACAGTGGTTATTTAAAAGGCACCAGCTGGAAATGTCAGCCTGAGTCCCACACACAAACCTCAGACCCCCAGAAATGGTGCTGGCAGGCTCCCATCACCAGGCGAGTGCTCAGCCACAGCCTCACATCAAGCACCCCGGGAGAAAGAGTCCTGGAAAATGCTCTTTTCTCGTGGGTTTCTGAGCAATGCCCTGGCACAGACTCCACTGGAGAGGAGGCTCAGTGAGGAGGCTTAGCCACTGTGCTCTTAATCCGGCTGCCCTGACAAACACAATCAGCATCCAAGCAGCTTCCCGGCGTGGCTGGGAGCCCAGAGCACCCTGCGGAGCCAGATCCGACCCCAGGACACGCAGGGAGCACAACCAGGGGACAGGGAAGCCCTTTACTATCAGAACTTCAAATCTGAGAGAGCTGCAGGAGGAAGGGAAAAATGGTTGAAAAGCTTTTCTAAACTCGCCCCCCAGTGCAGTTTGGGGACAGTGGTTTCCCCCTGCCCAGAGTTATTTTCCACAAACACTCCTTAGGGAATCATTGCATCCCAGAAAGCCAGAGAAGCACTGGATAGGATGAGAGGGAACAAAACCATCTCCATTAACATCTTACAGCACTCTCCCTTTAAACACCGGTGAGATTTTGCAGGGATGCAATGGGAGGATTAAATATAAGCAAGGAAGTGCAAGCAGATCCGGAGGAGAGGGAAGGGTCAATGATCCCAGAAGACAACCACAGCAAGGTTTGATTTATTGGGGGGTGGAATAGGTTTGGCCACAGGTGCAAGCAGTGAAGATCAGGCAGTTCACAAGTCCCATCTGTTGGATAAATCAACTGTACCAAGCCCATGGCCCAGGGATGGGAGGTGAGCTCAAAACCACGGGTGTGACAGAGCAAGAAATTGCTCATACGTTTCCCTTACACCATTTTGGAAAGTGCCAAACGGGAGGAGCAGGCATCCACCTTCATGCAGAAGACACTCCAAGAACCCCAACCCCTGACTTAAGTAGCTCCCAAACCTCCAACATTCAACCCACAGAGATGAAGCCACATGCTAAACATCACAGCCAGACAGGTCACCCTGCTCCTCTGTTGCCGGCACCCTTTGGGTGGGCACCCCTGCTCCTCACTCCTCATCATTGCAGGGAGAGACCCCCCCCACTGCTGGGTAATCACCTCATCACCACCATGCCAGCTCCACTTCTCCACATAAGCCAGCCCTGGGGGTTAAGCATGGATGGAGGAGGATTTAGAGGCAGGATGCTAAATTGCTTGGCACAACTCAGCGATTTGCAATCACTCCTGCTTGCTCCAACACTTCCCTTCCCCTATCCGACCACTGCAGGGAATGTGGATGGATCAGCCCCACCTACACATCTGCTGCATCTCCCATCTGAAGACAAAAGGCTACTGGAGAGTCTAAATTTGGCCAACAGTACTCATCCCATCCCTTCTGCTGTCTCTCCCACACCTCATGCACTCTCACCAGCATCCCCAGCGATCACCAACTGGCGCCCTGCAGCCCTAGGAATCAGCACTACCTGTAAAAGATGCACAAAAGGCAGCCAAATTATTATTAATAGGTTTAAGTTCCCTCTAGAGGGAATCCCCTTCACTCACTGGTAGTATTTAGAGGGCTACAGATCTAAAACCACTGAGCTAAGCATGTCCTTAGAGAAGAGATTAATGCTATCACATTATTCAAGAGACAACTGCGAGCTCAAGACAGGGGAGGTTGCTTTGAAAATGAAAAAGTAACTGGCATGAAAAAATGGCCTTTAAACAACCACCTCTGCACTGCTGCCTTTATCAGCTCTAAATGACAGTGATCCCAGCTACGACTGGAAATACCTAGAGACAGCTGGAAGCACTGGCAAGGGAAAAGACCTATCTCAGGGTGCAAAGGACCACTGTCCATCCCTGTCCCCATCTCCTTCCTCCCCAGCCAGGGCTGGACCCACTGACCAAGAGAAGGCACACTCAGGAGGTGATCTCCATTACTGTGGTGTGTGATGGTGTGATGATCCCATCAGGATGCTCCAGGGGCTGGGACAGAAGCCCTGCACCACAGGAGATGAAGACATAGCAGTCCAGGAAGAGGAACTTGACATGAAAACTTCAGCCACTACAAAACCAAGATATTTTCCTGAAGATCCCCATGTCCTGACAGCCTTGGTGAGCCTTTTCGATGGGCCCAAGAGACCTGGACAGAGGGATAAGCTTTTTGGACATTCATCCACCTCGTGCTAGAATGCACAGCCAGGGTGTCCGGACAGAGGAGAGGGATGTGGAGCAGACAGAGAGGGGAAAACACACAGAAGGACACAGAGGCACAGAAAGGAGCTTGTCCCAGTCACCCACTCACTGGAGGTTTTGTAATGCCAGATAAGGAGCGTCTTAGCGGTAGATTACACAGGCTGCTTAAGCACTTTGCAAACAGTAGTTACAACCTGCCAGGAAAAAAAAACACCCTGCTCTGGGAGAGGGACAATCCCAGTGCTGCTTTCCTGAGGACATGAGCCTTCCCTGGTGCCAAAGAGGTGCGAAATTACAGAAGGACAACGGCAGCCCCAGCAGCTGACCTTGGGACAGGTAGTGACAGGCAGCCACTGATGCTGCTTCCACTGCAAACCCACCTGGCTTGGCTTCTCCCCTCCATGCACAGGCTGGATACAACCAAGCACAAGGGAGTACCACAAAAACTCATCCATGATTTATAAGGTCTGGAGAATTTCCACTCCAGGAGGACTTCAGCAGGAAAATCCTCCCTTTTTCTCAGCCCTTTTTTTTAAGATCTGATTTATAGCCCAGCCAGAAATAAGCAGTGGGAGCATTCACCTGGATTGCTGAACCCCTGACACCTCACTCTCCTCTGGAAACAAACCTACCTTTCCTCCTGCCCACCACATTCCTGTTCCTGGTGGAAAGAGTATAAGTGATGAGCCCAGTGAAAGTGATTACAAATTTTCACTTTAAACCAGTTATTTTCAGTCAAAGTGTCCAGCTCTGGAAGAGGCATTTTTTCACCAGAAACCCTTGTTAGCACTTCAGTTGTACTGCAAAAGATAAAAGTAATGTTTTTCTCGTGTTTACTTAAAAAAAACAATCATGAGAACAGTTCATTGCCTTCACAAGGATGGAAAGGCAAGGTTCAGTGTGCAGCATGTATTTGCTAAATTTTAAGGGGAGAAAAAAAGCTGGATAAATTAAAAAAAAAACAAAAACAAATCCCTAAAAACTGAGTGAGGTTTCTCAATGCCCATGATTAAAACTTTTTTCATGGCAGAGCAGCTGGCAAGCCCAACTGGAAGGTTTCTAAGACTAGTTCTAGCAAACCTCACATCTTAAACCCACATCCCAAGGTCCTGTCCCTACTAATCCCGATCTCCCACCCCCTTCCCCACTCCCACCAGTGAGGCTGCACAGAGGAACCCCCCTGCAGAGGTCACCCCATTTCTGATCCTGGGGCACCAGTGGCTCCCACCCTCCTTGTCCTCAGCATCCTGATCTGGAAGAGCACCTCGCCATCTCCCAACACCCACATGAAATCAGTCTCCTCCACTAACTAGGCCAGCAATTAGTAGCAGTCATTAGCTTTCCTATGCCCCAGGGACACTGGGTTGGGCAGCTGATCCCTCAGCACTGATGATCCCCAACACCATTCCAACAAAAGACCCTGGCACCCCACAGCCAGGTTATGGTTTGGGTTGTGACGCTGCAACCCCCCCAGAAAAGCTGAAGCCCTTTACAGGTGACTCCTCCTTAGGGGTATTTTTTTGTCCTTGAATCCTTGGGAATAGCCTTGGAGCAGAGCTTGGGGAATTCTCCCAAACCTTAATTGAAAGAGGCGCTTAACGAGGAGAGTTTCTTTTGTCTGTTAATTGAAACAGGTTCTTACCGACAAAACTCTCCATGAATTTTAAGTGGGTTTGCAGAGGAAAAAAATCCACTCAATGAATTGGGTTTTCCTGCTTCGAAATGTGCCGTGTCGGTTCCTGTGGCTTTCCTAGCACCCAAGAGCCTTTCTGGATAATCACGGCCTGAATCTTGAGTACTTTAAAAAGAAAAAGGATGCGGGGAAAATAATCTCACATGAATTTTTATATTTCACTGGAGCGGCAGCCTGCCCTCTCACCAGCAGGTCGCATGAGGACTCCTACCCAAAATACACAGACTGAAAGTCCCTCAACACCACCTTTTGCTGCCTCTGACACTTGGCTTGGCCATATTTTCCCTGCAGAGATGCTGATCCTGCCACAAGTGTGAGGGTGACACTGGATCTCAGAGAGCCTTAGGGCAACAGTGATTCCCTGGGCTCAGCCATGGCAGCACTGAGCCCCACAGGACAGTCCAGCTGCTTCCTTTTCTTGACAGCTTTCCCAAGTTGGTAGGAGAACAGAGCCATCCTGACACAGAACTGCCAGCTGTTCTGGGGAGCACAGGCTGCCCTGCGAGTGCTAACCCAGCCCCATACCAGCACTTTTGCAAAGCAGTATCCATAAAACCACAGCATGAACCAGCTCACAGAGAGCAACCGACTCCCTGCCAGTGCCCGCATTCCAGAGAAATCCCTGCAAGGATGGAGCCGCCCCCTCCTCCCAGGGGCTCCCTGGGATGCTCCTGTCAGATCACATCCATCCTGCCTGATGCCCCAGTGCTTTGCTGAGCTGCCTCTGACCTCCACTTCCCTGCAGTCTGCCAGGACAGACACTGCCAGGAGCCCAAAGCACCCGCAGGGCCAGGTGCTGGCAGCCAGTATTGAATTAGAAGTCAGAGCAGTCCCTGGCGTGACGTGGATGTGCTCTCGTGAAGGCTCCTGGGGTGGTAGGTCCTTTGGGAAGGGCTGGGCAGCACACACACTGACGCACAGGCAGGACGCTTCCAGGGCCAGCATGCTCCAAGGTCATGGCCGGGCCAGGCTAGAGGTCAGATCTTGTATTAGACCAATGGACACAGTTGGAAAAACCGACACATTTTGGCCGCACAGGCATTCCTCGGGCCCAAGAGCACATCTGTTTTTTCCTAAAGGTATTAGTTAGGCTAATAAAAGACATTACCTCTGCATGCAAACTTTGCCACCCTTAAAATGTACCAGAGGCTGCAAGGCTCAGCAACCCAGGGAAAACACAGCGAGCAGGAACAGGAACAGAGCACAGGAGACACTTGCAAGGTCTGTTTTATTTTCATCCCCTAAAACAGTGCTGACAAAGCCCACACTTGCCCCCAACAAGCACAGCTGCTGGCATCTGAGCTGTCTCTTGCCTCCCCTATTTCCAGATCCAGGTCTGGCACTGCAGGAGCCAAGTGGCATGTCCAGGGGAAGCCTGTTGCTTTGGTTTATCTGCTCCAGCATCAGCCCTGTCCTCTCCTCCTCTGCAGGGGCTCCAAGGCAAGCAAATGCTTGAGGAACCAACCTGTCATGCCCCACCTGCAGAGACTCCTTCCCTCTTGGCCTCAAGCCCAGTCTCCGACGTAAATCCATGAGACCAGCAGTGTACCCAGCACAGAAAGGGATGGATCAAGGCTGATGGAGGAGACTGAAAATGGCCTGAGCCATGTGTCCAGGCATTGACAGCACTCACAGCCATACTTCAGAACTATGCAGTTAACACTTTTTAATGCATCCCCTTTTTTTAAGAGCTCCAAGCCCTGGGGCTGCCAGGCTGTACATGGCTGTGAAGATGCAGACAATGTTGGGAGGAAGGGGAATACTTGGTGGGGTCCTGACAAGTAGCTAGAAGGTATCTGGGTTTTGCTGAGGCCAAGGCACGAGAAGCAGAGCCAGGAGAACAGCAGGCTACCCCAAGGAGCAGGGACATCCTGGGGGCTGTCATCCTTCCCAACCATACCTAGAGCTATGGGGTGAGACACACATCTCCCCATGTGGTGGAAGGAGCTGAGCAGGACATCCCTCACTGTACATCCAACTCTCAACATGCCCAAGCTCAGAGACAGGAAACACTTCTTCCCTGCTTTTACATCAGTGATGAGACTTCCAAGATATTTTACATTCCCTGGCAGCAGTGGGACAACAGGGCAGAGCTCCTGGGAGAGAGTCTTGATCTCTCCAACACAACCTCAATCTCCAGAGCTTTGGACCAGATCAGCAGCAGGGCTGAACTCCAGGCATGCCCACCATAAATATCAGGGCAGTTCCTCTTGGGACACCTCTCATTTAGGGATCTCTTGACCTTCCTAAACCTCTTCAGGAAGGCTTGTGACACCTAAAGGTAATGAAGAGGATCCTGTCCCCTTCCCGGAGCAAAAGGCTGCAGCAAGGTCCTACTGGTTTTGGGGAGGACATGGGAACCGAGGCACTCCCAACCCCAGCCCCCTTGCCACCGGCTGCAGTCACATGTGGGATTTACAGCTTGATATTGATTCGTTTTCTGCAAGCTCTGCCATTACAGTCGGTGGCTTCTGCAGGAAAACAACATGAATCACAAGCTACAGGCTGCCATCTCCCCGTGTCCGCAGGGTGTGACTCATCCAGCCCTTCCAGGGGTCCGGCACGAGGCTGCCCTGCTCCACCACACCTGGGGACAGGCACACAGTGGGAACAAGGGACACCATCTCCCACTGGCATCTGGAAACTGAGTTGTCACGGCCCCCAAGGTTTGTAGGATGGTCTCCAAAAAGCAGCATCACACTGTCCCTCCACCAAGGTCCTCCTGCCCCTGTTTCTGTTTACAATACCACCAACATACACGTGAAAATGACACAAAGCAATGCCACCACCTCAGCCAAAAACACACAAGGAAGTCAAGGGCAGTCCTGAGGTCCCGAAGTTGGAAGGGTTGGAAACATCAGTGAGGTAGACTGGGAGTCCCTGTCGTCTGAGGTCATGAGGCAAACACAAGACATGGGAACTTCTTGCTTCTCTTGTCTTGAGTCCTAACCTTTTTCTGGCAGGCTCTACCTCAACAGCCAAAAATAAAACCACAACTCATTAAGGTACATCTAGAAGTCAGAATTACACAAAAAAAATCTTTTTAAGCAAAATCCTCCATGACCCTGCCCCGGAGTACAAAGAGTCAAGAGAGCAACTCCATCTCCAGCATGTAGCCAGAAGCTGAGATACTTGGGACCACAGCCCTCCATCCCCAGCCCAGCACCCAGAGATACCCTCAAAATAAAACCTGCTTATAAAAGCCTGTGGAAGGAGAGGGGCAGGTGTTGATGGTGACACTCTGCAGCAGAGACACACTTGGCTGTGCCATACGTCACCACGACACCCTACTGAAGAAAATATTAATCATTCCCTCTTCATTCCAGCCTTGGTTTTGACTTATGAGGTGTCTTTTTCTTTCAGTTTAAATTACCACCAACAGTGCATTAAATATGTCCTGTTCCACAGTACTGACAGAGCCACACAGAAAGGGGGGGGAAAGCCCAAAACAACCTGTAAGGCGAAGTCTGTTTGGCTGGGATGGATTTTCCATCCCCATACAAACAAAATTATACCAGCTTCCCAAACGCACAGCAAGCGGGAAAGGCTTTGTGTGTGTGAGCTTCCCTGTCAGTATCCGCGTCCTGTGCCAGTAGGTCCAGGCTGATGACCCTGGTGGGTGGCATGGGGAGGTCCTGGCTTCCCCATACCCACACATGGATGCCCCAGCCATGGAGGGGCATTGGGAAACATGAGCTTTGCCTTTGCTGTGTTTGCCCAAAAGGAGCACTGACACAGGCAAAGGGAAGATGCTTGGCCATTCCGCCAGAGGCCAGTGATGTTGGGATTTATTTTCCTGCCATATCAAGCCCCACACGTTTTTTCTATTGTTTAATTTCCTTCTTCTCCACCCACGGCAAGTTCACTCAGAAGAGAGGAACTTATTTCCTATTGAATTTGTCTTGGTTATTTTATTTGGAAAAGGATGGCTTCCTCAGCCCTGGTCCCCATTTGCAGCCAAGAGGAGCAGGCACAGAGCTGCTCATCTGCCCGTCTGCACCAGCCTAGCCCCAGTAAAAACTACTCTCAAGATGCGAGTAACAAAGATGCTGCTTTGCTGCAGGAAGAGCTGCTGTTCTAAGGCTGCCGGGGACAAAGGGGCACTGCAAGGCGCCGGTTCGCCAACCCTGTGAGCACCGTTAGTGGGAAAAGAACCATCCCCATGGTGTGCTGTGGCAGCAGCTGGCAGGGATCACGAGAAGGGAGAGTCTCGGTGCTGGGATGTGACTGCAGTGCTGGGAGGGAGCACCAGCCTCAATGGGAAGTAAAGCCTTCCAGGTGATGCCAAAGGTCGCCCAAGCTGGTGTGGCTTCTGTGCCACCGGGCTTTGGGGGCTGCCCCCATCTGAGGAGACAGCCTGCCTGTGCGATGGTGGAGGCAAACCCAACAGACTTGGGGAGATAATACACAGAGCTAGGAGTGAGAGGCCCAGGAGATCACCAGTGGCTGAGAAAATGCCACGACCTCTTCCAGTGGGGGTGGTGAGGTGCTCCACGGGAACACCAGCCACACTGGGCAAGCCGTGCCAATGCGCAAGGTGTGCACCTCCAGACCGGCTCTGGCCGCGCTGCCCTGGCTACTCTGGTCCTGTGATTTTAGTCACCGCCACTGGCACTCCTCGGCAGCGGGGACGCCCCAGGCCCTGCACCCCACGCCTGGCGCCGTGCTGCAACTTGGCCTCGACTGCTCCTCGGCGGTGCCCGGGAGCGGCGGGGCGAGGGCACCCCGGGCACCGCGCGGCCTCGCCGCCTCCTCCGAGCCTCTGTGCAGAGAGACTCCCTCGGCCTGGCGGGGCCGCG
>VZRN01000753.1:507966-546213 GCA_013397935.1 Dasyornis broadbenti
CGCCCCCGCGGGCCCGGGGCTGCGCGGGGCAGCGCGCCCGGCGGCGAAGAGGCGCGCCCGGCAGAGCGGGGCCATGGGCCGCGGGAGAGCCGCGGCCTGGAGTAGCGACGCTCCCAGCCAGGGGTGCTGGGCCCTGGCCGGCCCTTCTCTGGATTCTGAGCGGCCGGGGCTGCGTCCATGAGCTCTGAAACGTGGCGGGTTCGTCGCTCGGAGCTCGATGCCAGCGGTGCAGCGTGTGCTGCGTGCACAGTGTCCGCCTCGCTGGGCTGCGGACGGCGTTGTGCGTGGAGCCTGTGCGCCATGGATGCGCCGGGAAGGGGATGTGGTGCTGTTGGAGTGGCCGCGCAGACATTGATGTAAATTGATATAGCAGTGCTCAGGGCTGTTTGTGGAGAGGGGACCACCGGGGTGAACGTGGGTTGTGTTGGAGTTGGTTTCATCGGTGTAGTGGTTGGACATCGCTCTTGTACAGGGCGCCGGCTGTAGCAGGAATTTGGCAGGAGGGGGCAATAGGGAACCGTCTTTTGTGCTTGGGAGTGGATGCACGGGATCCCCGGCCATCAAACCGAGTGCTGCCCCTGCCGTTTCCCATCACTTGGGTGTATGGTTCAGTAGCAGACTCACCTGGGTTGGTCCCAAGGATGTGGTTGGGAGACCAGTAACATGGAAGAACCAAGCTGGTGCTTCAAAGGTCTGCAGACTTGGGACATACTGACAGCACTGGGGCTGTAGTAATTGTTTGATTTAATCTTTTCTTTCCATAAACCTACATAAACAAGGGGAAATGCTCAGCATTGCTGGTTATCAAGGAAGGGAGCTCCCTTCTGCACTGCTGTGGTGGGGCCTTGAGACATCAGCTGAACAGCTGTGGGTGGTGACCTGTGTTACAGGATACAGCAAAGCTGGGAATTCTGGTGTTTATAAGAAATTTACCTGTAGCCCCAAATTTACCTGTGTTTTGCCAGTGGTATTTCATTTTTCTTGCATGGTAAAAGGTTGTAATAGGAGAAATGTCATAAAGTCCTTTAACAGTGTTGAGAATCTACCAACACTCATACATCTCTTCTGTTGTTCAGAAATGGCACCTCGTAAGGGCAAGGAGAAGAAGGAAGAGCAAGTCATCAGCTTGGGACCACAGGTTGCTGAAGGAGAAAATGTGTTTGGTGTCTGCCACATCTTTGCCTCCTTCAATGACACTTTCGTCCATGTGACTGATCTCTCTGGCAAGTGAGTATGGGACACCCATCCCTTCACTGTGGTACCTGGCTCCTCTGAGTGTGAAAACAGAAACTAGGTTTGGTAAGAGTTTCCACCAAAATTCTCGAGTTTCTGCTGAGCTGTGAGTTGGGATGGTGCATGTACCTGAACTGGGTGGCTTGGTGAGCTCTTCTGATCAATATGGTGTTCAGGGTACTGGGGGGCAGCTTACTGATCTGGTAACATTGGAAATAACAAATTCTGTCTGTACCCAGAAGCTGGTTTGGGGGAGGAACAAGAAAGGGCTTTTTTTTTTCTGAGTATCACCTTTTCTTGCTGTAGGGAAACCATCTGCCGTGTGACAGGTGGGATGAAGGTGAAGGCGGACAGAGATGAGTCCTCTCCCTACGCGGCCATGCTGGCAGCCCAGGACGTTGCCCAGAGGTGCAAGGAGCTGGGCATCACCGCCCTGCACATAAAACTGCGTGCGACTGGGGGCAATAGGTACAGCAGGGGGCTGGGACACTGATGGGGACGTGGCTGTGGGGCTGATGGTGAATGGATATGGAACAGGTGGAGGGTGGTTTGGCATGGTAAAAATATTATTGTAATATTGCCAGTTGGTTGTAAACTGTTCAGTTTCTGAGTTGTTGAGGCAGTTGTTGGTTCTGACTCTCCTCAAGGACCAAGACTCCTGGACCTGGTGCCCAGTCAGCCCTGAGAGCTTTGGCCCGCTCTGGAATGAAGATAGGCCGCATTGGTGAGTGAGAAAAAAGGGATTATTTAGTGAAATGAGCTCTGTAGGCATCTGTGCTGCTTAGTCTTTGGGATGTTCTTTATGATCACTCAGATGGCACCAAAAGAAAGGATTTCGTGTCAACAGATCCTTAAGTTGTCAGTTCACCAGTAGGTGGTGAGAGCAGTACCCAGGTTTCTGTGTGCAGGGCAAATCCCAGCTCCTAGCAGGATGCTGCTGCTTCTCAGATGTCACAGTGCTTGTTCCAGATCTGGTCAGTCACCTAAGAATACTTTGTTGGTCTCGGTGATTCAGTAATACAGGTTCACCAGCTGATTGAGGAAGCGTCCTGAACTTTATGGGGGAGTCACAAGATGCAGTGGTGGTGGTTACACTGAAAATTATTCAAGCATCCTGTGTTTCTTTGGAAACGCTGTGGCTGCTTGGTTTGAGTGGGATGGGAAATGGGAATTTTTGTTTGATACTCATTAAAAGCCCTGGGCACTCAGCTCGTTCTAAGTTTCCAAATACCCTCACTCCACGGAGAGTTCCTTGTGCACATGTACGGCTCCTGGGGTGTCCAACTGCCAAGGTGTTGGGGTAATTGATGGCTGGGGCTGGGTGGCTGTGCCCAGTTGGTTTCAGGGGTTACCTCTGGAAGGTAACTGTTCTGGATTTTCTCCCTGCAGAGGATGTCACCCCCATCCCCTCCGACAGCACTCGCAGGAAGGGTGGTCGCCGTGGACGTCGTCTGTAATCAGTGCAGCACCTTCTGTTATTAAAGCTCTCTTAAACCTCGGCTCAGCTCTGTATTTTCTTACTGTGATGTGCTCAGAAGCTGAGGGGCTTCAGTTTAATTCATCACAGATGGCTTGTGCTCTGGAGCTGGGCCTCTGTGTGGGGGGTGGGGGGGACCAGGCTGACTTATACAAAGCTTCAGTGGGTCTTGGGCTTCATATAGCAAAAGGTGCTTTCAAAATGAATCATGATCTCCTGAATCCCCTGGAAAATAAAGCTGGGCTGGGAGCGAGCAACTGCTGCTGGGTTTTCTGCAAAATGTTGCTTAATGCATCACTTCCCCTTTCTGTGGAAAAAAATCTTTTGCCTGGACATCTGTTCCTAAGCCAGCATTTCCCTTGGCTCAGCCATAGTGCTTTATTTGTTATTTTATATGTGGCCATGGAAAATGTTAGAATAAGCTTCCCTTACGGTCTTGAACGTGCATTATTTGCCGTTCAAATCACTGTTTTCCTGTACTTAAAATGTTATTTGAACTCTGTGTGGAGAAGGTGTCAAAAACGTGAATCAGAAGCAATTCAGCCAACATGGAGCTGAAGGGAGGAGAGGGCAGGACAGAGGAGAGCAGGGAGTGGGACACCAACAGCTCCGCTCTGGTTTTTGATACACTCTTGCACACAGTGAAAGCTGTTCCTGTTCCCTGTGAGTTACTCTGTCCCAGGGGACATCACTGGCTGCTTCAGTGGGGAGAGCACTGCAGCAAAAACAAATCCAAGGCAGGACCTTTGCTGCAGCACAAACTGAGCAGACTCTGCTCATCTCTGGGTGCAGTGGGAGATGTTTTCACTTCTCCTGCTGTCCATCCAGGGCAACCCTGGTCCAGGCTAGTTCAGCCCTGCTGGTTTATGGAGCAGATTTTGAAATGGGAAGGTGTCTTCTCCATGGGAAGGTGGATTTACTCTATTAACCCGTAATCCTTGGAAGCTGGAGCCGTGCTGAGTGCACAGGGTTGGCTGAGCCAAGTCTCTGTGCACCCAGCCCATGCCACGTGCTGCCCTGGCAGTGGTGTGACATGGGCAGGCTGGGCCCTGGGTTTGCTGCACAGTTAAAGGCAAAAATTGCTTTGGTTTCTCAGTTGGCCTGGCGTCCTTGAAGCAGCTTCCTGTGTTGATGCGTAACCCTAAAGAGGAAATGGTGAATGAGGAAGAGAAACCAGAGCCCCAGCACAGGAGCGGCTGCCTGGCCCATGTGCTGGGGCTTTTTGAAGGGAAAGACCCTTCTGTCAGAGTGGTGTGGATGGGTCTCCTGGCTCTTAGCAGTCTCAGGCCTGAGCCTGGCTTGTCTTTGGTGATTCAGCAAGGAACTGAATCACCTGCACCCCTCCTGTAGCTGGGGCTAGGTGATGGCTCCTGGGCTGCATGGTGGGGGACCTGTGTGCATGCCCATCCTGTGCCTGCCCACCCTATGTCACCCTGGCAGGTATTCTCATCCTGTGGAGGACATGGGGCTGCTTGGGGGCTGTGCTCCATCTCCACACACAGTCCATCGTCACTGGTGAGACCCACATCTCACCCTTCCTCTCAGGTTTGCCCAGGGCTGATCCTGTTCTGTTGAGGGTGTCACATCAGGGATGGTGGGAAATGTGGATCTGTTCCCCAAATCTTTGTGCAGGGTCTGGGGACTGAGAGCTGCGAGATGAGGCCCAGCTGGTGATGAATGGCTTCCTATGAGTGCCCGCTGGGTTATTCCACCTCACAGCATGAAATAATTGCTCTGCGGCCTGGTCCTCAGTGGAGTCCTGAAACCACTCCTTGCTCCAAATGGTTTTTTCCCCAAAAAAAGACTTGGGAAGTTTTTGATGGGCAGCACCAATTACAAAGCCTTGGAGTAACAGTGTGGTGACAATCCAGTACCAGCCTCAGGCAACTGGAGAGTGAGGAGGGTCAGATATAATGGAAGCTGCTCTCTGAAAGGGTCTGTGTCTTCCCTGGAAAATCAATTCACAGACTGAAAAAACATTGGCTGTCTCAGCCCCGGGCAGGAAGTTGTGTGTGTGTGTGTCTGTGAAGTACTGAAAAGCTGGCTGGCAATGTCCGTGGGTGGAGCAAGGGCTGGTTTAGAGCTGACAATCCTCCTCCAGGCTGGGGCTTGAGGGGCTCAGCCTGCCTGGAGGAGTATGCACTCCCCACCCCCAAGTTATCACCCACATTTGTGGTTTGCTGAGCCGGTCCAGCTCCACGGAATCGCTGGGGTTTCATTTACCAAGTTCCTGTTCAGGCTTTCTCTGCTTCCCCTTAGAACTGAGGCTGGTCACGGAATGTGCCTGGAGCATAGCCTCAAGGTGTGGCCTCATGGCTTCGAGGCAGGATTGTGGCCCCAAAATGAAGAGCTGAGTGGGGACTAGGGCTGTGAGGAAAACCCATGTGTCCCCCAAAATTACCAGTGCCCGTGAGGGACGAGACAAAAATGTATGGAAGGCTTTTATGTTCTTTCCTTTTTTTCTTCCCCTTTTTTTTCACTTATATTTCTTCCCTTTTCTCTCCCTTTTTATTTTATTTTTCAAACCCTTCTGATGGTTTCTAAATACAGCTTTGTCACAGGCGGCTTGGGGTGAGGCTGATGGAACCCAGGGATTTCCCAGCTGGGTCTCAGGAGCCTGGGGATGGGACCAGGCTCTGGGCACCAAAATCCTTCCCCTGTGTGGGGCTGCAGTTTCCCACCTGGGAAACAGGAGCATTGTCGCAGCATGCCTCCTCCTGTAACAGCATCTGCTGGGAAACCCTGTCCTTCTCCCTGTAAGTGCTCTGAAATGATCCCTTTGTCTGCTCTCCCAGGGCTGATGCCAGCCGGGTGGATCAGTATTGAATCAGGAAGAGAAATTGAATGGCTGAAACAACATGTCCCTGCTCGCCCCAGTGAATTTGCCAGGTAAACAGTGGTGCCTGGCTTTCAAGTCCACATTTGTGGTTTCACTTTTGTGCTGGGTCCTGATGCTGGAGCCAGCTTGGTGCTGGGCTTGGTGTGACCCTCAGCCCAGCATGGGCATCAGGGGTTATGTTACCCCGGGCTGCTCTGGGACATTGTGTAAAATCACCAAAAACCAGCATTATGGGGTGGATGACTGCTCCTGCCCATGTAGCACTTGCAGGGCTGGGGGGGGGCTGCAGACCCCCATTGTCCCACTCCCACTGGTGCTTTGGGGTGACTCACCTTGAGGAGCTGTTCCTCCTCTCTTGGCCTTGGGGGTTCAGGCCCTGGAGGCTGCTGCAGGCAAAGCAAGGAGGGTGGTTCTAGAAGGAAGGAAGGTTCGAAAGCCCTTGATCATTTAGTCATTGTCCCCTCAGCCTGAGAAGTGCTGGCCAAGAACCCCGGCAGAGCAGGGTCCAAAAAGACCCTCAAGGAGGGGCTTGAGCACAGGTGCAGCTTTTCCCCAGCATCAAAGGTCAGTGAGGAGGGGTGTACCCTGGCATTGTGCCCCCCTGCTCCCCCTTCAGCATGGGAAATCCTCCCCATGGTGTCCCACGTCCCTGTCCCACCTTTGCACCCCACTTCCTTCCTCACACGTTGTCTCTCACCTCCCCCATCCACCGCCACCTCCCATTTCTCACCTCCTGCCCCCCATATACCACCTCCTGCCCCCCCAGAGGTGCCAGAGCCCCCGGGCCCATGGCACCGGTGTCACCAGGCTGGGCACCGTGGCCTGCCCGTGGCGTGGGGTGGGCAGTGAAGCCCTACTGAATGGCTGTGGAGCTCACGGCTGTGTCCTGCATAATTTCTGAACTGGAGACTTGTGGAGCAGAGGTCTGCCTGGCAACAAGTGATGCAAGTGCCAGGAGCCAATAGGACTTTTTCTTTTTGCTTCCCCCCCTCGGGTGTCACGGCAGGGTGGGGACCTGAGGATATTTCCAGAAGCCTCTCTCGGGGTGCTCATTGCCATCAGGGAGCCCATCGGAACCATGGCTGAGGAGCAGCGGGACCTCATCTCTGACCGCGGCAGCGGCGTGCTCAGTGTTGGGGACACCCAGAGGTGCCACTGCTGGGGGCACGGGGAGGGCGAAGTGGCCACAATGGGGACGTGGGGCGGGGGGGGTATTATTGGGTAGTTGTGGGATGGAAGGGGATACAGTCGGTCCAAAGGGGTACAGAGTGACTATGGGGCAGAAGATGGGGCGCAGGCCGGGGGAGTGGGGCACTGTGGAGCCAAGAGGGCCGTGGGAGGCGCCAGAACATGGCTGTGAGGCAAGGCAGCGGCACGGGGTGGCTGTGGGATGGGGGGGAATTGAGTGGCTGTGGGATGGAGGCGTGGGGCGGCTGTAGGAGGGGGACATGGGGCAGCTGGGATATGAGGGGAATAGGGTGGCTATGGGATTAGGGGAACACGGGGTGGCAGTGGGCTGAAGGGGGTCACTGTGTTTCTGGGGCAGCCGGGGACAAGGCATGGCGATGGGGTGACCAGGCGCACAGGGTGGGGCAGAGAGCCATGGCTTGAAGCTTTGGGAGAAGAAGCTTTGGGAGGGAGAGGCTGTGGGACAGGCAGGTTGATAACGTGGCCATGGGGCAGGAGCGGACCCTGGACTCAAGTGGCTTTGTGGGGCTGCCCCCCCATATCCCAACTCGTCCCTATGTCCCGACCCCGCGGGGGGGATGGTGTACCCACTCCCAAAACTTGCAGCCAATCAGAAGTCCGATAGCTGTGACGTCACCAGTCACCAGGCAGACGCTGGTGCAGCGCGTCCCGTTCGGGACTTGTCCCTTGGCCGGGCAGTGTCCGCTCCTCCCCGGCCAGCGGAGGCAGGGCGTGACCTCTGGGGCACCGCTGCACCTCGGCACTGCCACATTCACCCAGCGGGGCAGGATCTGGCAAAAAAGAATTTAAAAATTAAAGGCATGGGTCGTGTCCTCTTCCCCACGGACCAGCGAGATTCCAAGCGGCTTCAACATCCCGTAAAAGGCGATGCCCAGAGTGATGCTGTTTCCCAAAATCCCCTGGCAACGCCCTGTCCCCATCCACATGAACCCACATGCCCCTCGGTCCCCCTCCCGTGTGCCCACCTCTCCCCGCCCCCGCAGCGGATTTCGGTTCCTGGTGCGGGGGGGTGACCTTCATGCTGAGGTTTCACTTCTGCACTCCGCGCTGGGGGAATTTGCATTTGTCTGGCTGCAAATCCCCCGGGACAGGGGTGTTTGGGGCGGGGAGGGGCTGATGGCAGGATATAATCTCCTGCTGCCCGTGGGCGGCTGAGCTCCCTGTCCATGTTCCTCAGGTCTGCACTGAGGCGCAAAGCCGCCTTTTCCACACTCTCCATCCTGGTGGCCCTGCTCATTGCCGGCCAGGCTGTCACCGTCTACTTCGTGTACCAGCAGAGTGGGCAGATCAGCAAGCTGACCAAGACCTCCCAGAACCTGCAGCTGGAGGCTCTGCAGAGGAAGCTGCCTGCCAGTCAGTAGCCCCATGGGCACCAGAGTGGTGGGAGGGGTGGGGGAGAAGGGATGAATCCCTCCTGGACCATCCAACCCGCTTGGTGTCCCTCAGAGTTCTCCTTTCTCGGCAGGTGCCAAGATACCAAAGATGAAGATGGCTATAGCCAACAGCCCCCTGGTCATGAGGGTCCCGCATCCTGCACTCTTTGAAGACCTTCCGGTAAGAGATCCACCACTGCTTGGCACTGCCTGCTACCCTCTGGACTTTCTGCCATGCTCACACTGCCCCTTTGCCTTTTCTCTCGATGTTAAGGTGCCTGCTAGCAACAAAACCGAGGACCAAGTGAAGCACCTGCTGCTGGTAAGGTCCTCTGCTCCCCCGCCACCCCACAGCTGCCTCCTGCACTGGTCTGGGGTCTCTTGGGGAGCTCAGAGCTGGTGGGAGCTCCTGGTTTCCTGCAGTGTCCATCTGGCTGATACCAGCAGAGCTCCAGCCGTTCTCCCCGCCTCATTTTTCTTTGCCCTCACTGTGGTGGTTGCTCTGCAGCAAGCAGACCCCCGTAAGATGTTCCCGGACCTGAAGGACAGCCTGCTGGACAACCTGAAGAGGCTGAGGAGCACCATGCCTCATTCAGACTGGAAGGTCAGTGCTTGTCACTGTCATACTGTCCTACCTGCCTCCCCATCCAGGTGCTTTGGGAAGGTGCTGGGGTATCCCCAGCAGGATAAACAAAGTCTGGTTTGAGCCAGGCTTGGGCTGCTCTCACCCAAGAAAAGAGGATGGTATTCACCACCTTCCCTGGCCAAGCTGGAGCTGCTGCCATGGCTTCCCTGGGGTGAAGTGCCCCCATGCCATTAATGTGCTGGTCCCCTTTGTTGCAGTCCTTCGAGTCATGGTTGGACAAGTGGCTGCTGTTTCAGATGGCCAAGAACCCCAAGTCGGAGGAGCCCAAGGCAATCCCAGCAGAGAAAGGTATTGGGGATGGGGCTGTTGAGCTGGGGAGGGTCAGGGAGGTGTTGGCATGCGGCATCTCACAGGGAACCAAGCCCTCCCTACAGTCATGGTCCTATTTGTTCTGTGGGGAGCCTCTCTCTGGTGACTGTTAGGACATCACATAGCACTTCTGCTGCCTGCAGGGCATTTGGGGTTAGCAAAAAGCTGAACAGCTGAAGCACCACCCTAAATCCTCCATGTCTGGTTAGCCCAAGAACTTCAGAAAGGTCACCAGGCTGGGGCTTGTTCACCTTTAACTTTCTGGATAGAATCTCCTGCTGAGGCTGCTGAGGGAGAGAAGGGCCTGGGTGGCTGACAGTGTCCCTTCTGTTTCTATTGCCCTAGTGCAAACTAAATGCCAAGCAGAGGCCAGGTCTGGGGATGACCAGCTGGGCCGCTTCCGCCCACAGTGCGATGAGAACGGTGACTACCTGCCCAAGCAGTGCCATTTCTCCACTGGCTTCTGCTGGTGCTCCTACAAAAACGGCACCAAGATTGAGGGCACTGCTACTCGGGGAAAGCTGGACTGCCCTGGTAGGTTGCCAGGGAGGGAGAGGAACACAGTATGCATGGACTGCTTGGGATTAGGGAGGAGAGCTAGGAGAGGAGAGGAGGGCATCTAGGCTGCAGGACACACCCCTCACCCATCCAGTGCCAGCATATTAAAGCTGGAACCCCAAAACCCACAGCCCCTGCAGGCAGCTGGAGCCAAGATGTGCAGTCAGGGTTTTCCATGAGCCCCCAGCTCAGCAGTGGGTGCAGGCTCTCCCCTGCTGTCCTCAGGGGGATGGGGGTGGGTGACAGGGCAGCCTCAGGCTCCAGCAGCCTCATCCTGCCCTCCCTTTGCAGGCACTGATGCTCCCACTGCTGCCTCTACCCCCGCGGATGCAGAGGAGATGATCTTCTCTGGGGTGGACGTGCTTAAGATGAGTGCGAGCAAAGGTGAGTGTCCTAGTGTCCCCAGAGTCCAGGGGACTGCTGGGGAGGTTGTGATGGAGAGGGATTTGGGGAGGTCCTTGAGCTGTTTTACTGACTACCTCCTCTTGTTACCCCACAGTGGAGTAGAAGAGGATGCCAGCAGTTGCCTTCAGCATCCCAGCTCCTGCCTTACTTTTTTTCCTCTTCTCTGCTCTTACATTGCTTTTCCAAGGCAGTTAACAGTGGGCATCCCTGGACACCCTTCCCCTGCCGCAGAGCACCAGCCAGGGCTGAGCTGCCAGCACCATCAAAGAGTCCCCTCAGAGGGTAGGTAGAGCAGGCTAGAAAATTATTTCAACTATGTCAAATCCATAAACCCTGTTCTCTTTGGCTCGACCTCCAACAGCACCCAGGCACTGGTACAGCTCACCCCTGCTGAAGAACTAATGCTTCCTTACACTGAACGAACATTAAAAGCAGCCAAACAACCCCCACAGCTTCTTAACTGATCCCTGTAGGCTGGAGCCCTGTTAGATAACTGGAGTAGTGGGTTTTTACTGTGGAGTGCTCAGATTTGTAGAGATTTGCCTACAGCTGCAGCAGTGGGTAACCATGGGCAGAAGGGCTTCTAATTTTCCTGAATATTTCTGATTGTTCCTTTATAAATGATCTCACAAACTAGTAATGATCTCAAATAAACTTTTGAATAAGAAAGCCTTGTAAGCAACTCCTGCAGGGCTCTGTGTGCTGTTTGCAGCTGTCTGAGGTTAAAAATAAATGAATCTTCACAAAAGAAGGATAAAGAAAAATCTCTGCAGACACTTGGACACCTCTGTCCCCATCCAGGATTGTTCATGTTTCTTGTCTCATTCCTGGCCCATCCGTTGTTTGATTTCACTTGTACCCTGGGGTCCCCCAGCCCCCAGACAGGCAGACAGTGGGCTTTGCTCTCCACAACATCCTCCAAAGCCAGCTGGCCTTGGTCACCTCCCTTCCCCTGAAAGCAGCTGAAGCAAAATCTCAGAGTTTGTTGTTTTTTATTTTGTATTTCATAAAAAAACAACACAAAAACTGACTCTGCCTTGGCTGAGAACAGCTGCTGGACACAACTGTTCAGTGCAACTCCAGGGACACGATAATCACTGCTGTCAGTGTTAGAATAAAAAGGAAACCCAAGAGCTCTCTTCTGTAGTAGCAAAAGGACTGACACCACAAGTCACAGGAGGAGGGAACAAAAAGGTAAAATTTTCTCTCAAAAATATAGCTCTGTGGTAAGAGAAAGGGATGGCTGGGTGTCAACGAGGGGAAAAGCAGTTTATGCTCTGCTCTTGTCAAACTGCCTCCTCCAGTTCCATTCCACCTGGAGGGACTATTAAACACATCTCTGGGCCCCGGCAAGGCAGGAGGAGGCAGAAAGTTACACTGCTCTGCTCTAAAAGTCACAGTTAAAAGAAGTTATAAATTATTTTTTAAAAGCTGGAATTCTCCTGGTGAGCTTCCTTTTCCTCTCGTCTGTTTGATCTTCACCCATGAATCTTTAATCACAGGAATGCGGTACCTTTGGGGAGAGGAGTTAAAAGAGTTAGGGAAGGGGAGGACGAGAACAGCCTTACAGCTGAGCAGAGCATGGGCAGAGGCATCTGGTCCACTTCCAGATGGCTACAACATCACCATCTAATCCACATCACTTTTCCAAGCTCCCTGTGGTCAGCAGGGACAGACAGACACTGCCAGAGGCCGCTCATCTCTGCTGGTGACAGAGGTCAGCAACACCCAGGCTGGACATCCAGTTCTCAGCAGCTAAAGAGTTGAGGTCAGACACATCCAGAGAAGCCAGCACACGGCTGCACGACATTCCTCACACCGCTCCACTCCCTGGCCCTCTAACCCCAGGCCAGGCTGGCTCAGTGAGCACTTAGAGGGTACATTGTCTTCCCAAAACCGGCCCAGAAGTTCTGAATGTGGCCAAGGTTACGCTGCTTAGGGTACCACTGGCCAGTCCCCACAGGCCATGTACCTTCTCACAATCCTTCAGGCTCAGCTGCTTTCTTCTTCTAAAATGGAAAGGGGAAAAATACATCAGTATCATTTGCACTACAAACATGAAGGACCCAGCAAAACCACTGAGGCTTCCTGGCTATGTCCCTGTAAAGGTGGCAGCCACCACAAGCAACATCTGTAGTCTCCTTCTGTTACTCCCTTCAGGCCCTTGGGATGGGAGGCAGAAGCCTGCCAAGCCCTCAGGAGCTCCAGTTGAACAGACAGCAGAAGAGCAGCACTTGCTCCTTGGACAGGACTAAGTCCTTTGCCACCAAATGGGCCCCTGGGTTTGACCATTCCATGGAAAGGAATCTCTTGCAGCAGATACAGGAACAAGCCCTTTGAGCCACCCTAATCCCAACCAAAGGTCAGGGTGTCTCAGGAGTGGCCACAGTGACCTGCAGGCTCCCCTGTACTGCCAGCAAGGCCAGGACATGGCTCTGCTCCTCCTGCAGCCTGGCACACTGCTGGGATGAGCACCACAGCCCAGGCTCTGATACGTACCTTTTTCTTCTTCTTGAGAACCTCAGCAGAGCCATCTGCTACAGGCGCCCCTTCCAAAGATGCCTTTTTGCTCTTCTTCTTTTCTTTTCCAGTCTTCTTTTCTAGGAGAGGGAAAGAAAAGCCAACTAAGAAAGGGACTTTGGTATTGTCAGCCTCTGAGAAGGCACATAGACTGGTAGGAATACCTCCAGTAAGTTTTTGATCACATCCAAACCTAAGCAAGATTTCCAGAGCAGGAACTGGGTGAAGGCAGAGCTCTGCCACAGGCAGCTGCACCCCGGGATGTTTCCCTAATATCCCTGAGCCAGAGCAGCTTGATCCCACCATCTGTGTACACATATGGGTGGAATTACAAAGAATTTCCTTCTTTCCACCTCCTGCTGCACACCTGCTCCAAGAAACCGCTTCAGAGCTGGAGTAGATGGGCACATGCCAGAAACGAGAGCCAGGGGAGATGCTAACACAGGGTGGACATGAGGTTCAGCTCAGCACAACTGCTCCAAGTGGTTCCAGCTCACCCCCATCCAACAGCTCACACAAGGGCCAATGGACAAGTCTGTCTCCTCCAAAAATAAGGGTTGCATTTCAGCAGAACAAAAACCCCAGCAGATCTGGCTCAGGCAATCCATCTCCCCCCACTTTTTTCTTTAAGCCTAAAAGATTCAGCACAAAACTAACTCTGATTAGCAAACGCAGGCTGCACTGCAAAGAAAAAAATGGTCTTTGGATTAGGGCAGAGAGCAGAGCACTAGAGAACAGCAAGGTGTAGAAAGGTCACAAGTGACAGGACAAGAGGAAATAGCCTCAAGTGGAGCCAGAGGAGGTTTAGATTGAATATAATGAAAAATTTCTTCACTGAAAGGGTTGTCAAACACTGGAACAGGCCGCCCAGCGCAGTGGTGTGGTCACCAATCTTGGAATTACTTAAAAGATACATGGATATGGTACCTGGGAACATGGTTTGGGAATGGACCTGGGTTAATGGTTGGACCTTAGAGGCCTTTTCCGAGCCACATGAGCCTATGATTCCATGAGGGAAGCAAGCAGGAAGCCAATGGGAAAGTGGATGCTACTTTGCAAGGCACCAGAGGCTGACTGTGCATCAGCTGCAAGAACCCATTGCAAACTAGCCCCCAAGTGTAGGATGCTTACTTTTAGCTGTTTTTTTCTTTTCCTTGCTGCCTGCCACCTTCTCCAGGTCACCATCTGCCTTCTTCTTTTTCTTTTTGGGTACTTCATTAGTTTGCCCTTTCCGTTTCTTCTCCTTGGGCTGCCCCACATCCCCATCCTCTCCTGTCAGTTTCCGCTTCTGAGACGTTTTCTGCTTTTTGTTTTCTTTGTCTTTGCTCTTGGACGTTTTCACAGCCTTGTCTGCCGTGGAGGATGGTTTCTTCTTTTCCTTCTTCTCTTTTTTCTCCTTTTTCTTCTTCTTCTTCCCTTCCAATCCCTCCACTGTCTGCACTGCAGGGACTTTGGCAGCAGTGGTGACCTCGGTTTCACTCCCTGAGCTTGGTTCCTGTGACTGTGGGACGGAGAGCAGGGCATGTGATGATGCTGGGGTCACTTGCACCCCTTTTGCCCCAACATCATTCTCTTTCATTGCCAGGGTCTTCTTCAGTGGGGAAGCTTTGAGGCTGCCATGACCTGGCTCTGTTTTTCCTGCCATCTTCTCTTTGTTGGAGGCTTCTGTAGCTTCCTGCCCTGAAGGGGGGTTGTTTTCTGCACAAACAGTGACAAGAGAGAGAAGACAACTCAGAGAGTATTCATCTCACACACTACAGTCATAGCAGGATGGAAATACACATTTGAAGAGGGGCATCCAGTTCTTCTCCCAAGAAAGCTACACTTGTTGCTGTCTGTAGCAGAGTCAGAGGAAGATGCCTCAGCCTGAAGTGGGTGACAATAGCCACAACAGCTTTGGCTGTTTGACAAGATAGCACAGACAAGTGAGCACAGACAGAGCAGCCCTTCCCCAGGACACCATCCCCAGTAAGCTGGGGATTTCCCAAGGTGGTGGGGGTATCCACACTGCCACGTGTAACCACCACCACCAATGGCCAGCCCCAGAGCACCTAGGCCCTCTTGAGCCCATATAGTTCTGACCTCCTCAACAGCCCTTTGCACAACTTCATGATGTGTCCAAGGGACCAACAGACCCATTCGAGCTCCTAGAGTGGGCCAGAGCTCATCTGAAGCCAGGGTCACACCATAGCAGAAGCAGTTTCCAGCTCCAAGTTTTACAACTTGCCAACAAACCAGGGAAATGGTGGGACATTAATTTCTCCACAGGTCTTCTCACTTGCTTCCCCTCCTCTGCTCTCCAGACATGCAACAGAGCCCACATAGCCCATGGGGAGGCTTGAATACCAGCACTGTGCAGCAGATGTTCTCCAGGCAGTGTTTGAACCTTGCACAGAAGCCAGCACTACCCAGCCAATGCAGCATGCATCGGCTCCAGGGAGAGCCATACCTGCTCCTGTTAATTACTGCGGCTAAAGCACATCTTGGAAAAAGCAAAGGCACTGAGCCTTGGAGGCAGCCAGCATGCGCAGGGTGTTCAGGGAGAGGGCTGTGCTGTGGCCAGGGAAGCCAGCAGACGGCAGCAGCACTCCATGCTGTGGCTCCGTGGTAGAGACACACTGGGAACAGGGCCCATCCCAGTGACACCCTCCCCAGTGTCACCCTCCCGTGCCAAGCAAATTCCCAACCTTGCCAAAGGGGACCCACCTGCTTTGTGGTTTGCAGCCACCTGGTTGTCATCTGTGTCAGAGTCACTGCTGTCACTGCTCGAGCTGTTGGCTGGGGCTGCTTTCAGGGGGCCCTTGGCAAGGGAGTTTGCAGCAGTCACAGCTGCCTTCCCCGGCCCCACTACACTTCCAGGCTGGGGGGGAACCGTCTTTGGTGTCTGGGGTGTTACTGGGGTCTTGGAGAGGACTGGGTAGCCTGTGAGGAGGGACTGAAACAGCACAGACACACTGAAGAGTCACAGCAGGGCAGCCTCCCACACACCAGACACACAGTTCTGTCTCTGCTGCTATTGCCCTCATACTCCAAGCGAAGGGCTACCTTTGGCCACCTGTGGAGCCAGCTCTGAGAACCCAGCTCTGAGAGAGGCCAGCACTGACAGACACCAACTGAGCTGACAGCCTTGAGAGCTGGCGACCAGACGTTCTCCTTTGTTCTCACCCAGCAAGGCAGGCTTGGGGGAGGCTCCTGGCCAGTGTGCACCCACGCACTGCTAATGCACTGCAGATGTGCTGCACGCCCTGCACATTACTTACAAAGGGAATTCAATGTCTTGGACATGGGTTAAGTTACAAATAAAAGTGGGGGGAAAAAATCCCTGCTGCTATTGGCACTGTGCACCAGTTCTCCTAGTTTAACCCTTGCAAGGCACCACTTCTTCCTGTCTCTTCTCGCAGGGAAGGCACCATGAACCCTGAACCCAAGGCCCGGCTGCCTGGGGAAGTATTCCAGGTTCAAAAGCCTCTCTCTCTGCCCCCACTACAAAGTCTTGCTCACACCACTGCACTGGTAAGCTCCCACTTCTCTGCTGGCAAACCCACCCAGCATCCTATCTGCTATGGCTGAGAACTGAGTCTCTCTCAGTCCTACTTAAGAGCCAGCTGCAAGACCAGAGAGGATCCCAGCCTGCTCAGGTACCATACCTGTGATGCTGCATCCTCCTCCTCCTCACTGGACTCCGAGGAGGAGCTGTGGGCTGGCTGGGTACCTCCTGGTTTCTGCAGGGAGCCTGCTGGAAGAGCAGAGTTCGTCCTGTTAAACCTACCACTGCTGCCTGGGGCTGAGCTCACCTCCTCAGCACAGGCACTGCCACCAAAAAGCCTTCAGCCTCCAAAGAAAGGGGAGTGCTCTGCCAGGCTGGAGAGGAGGAAACCCTCTCCAAACACTGCACACCTCCCAGGGGGTAACAAAAGGCTGTTCCCACCCTTGTACCATCAAGAGCATCTTCTGGAGAGAACTGACCAGGTTTCGGGGGCTGCTTGGGTGCCTCCTCCTCGTCACTGTCAGTGGAACTGCTGCTGTCTGAGGTGTCCCCTGACTGGGTGGGTGGTCGAGCCTGGCTCAGGTGGGTGTCTTGGGCTGGCTGCAGGACTGGCTTCCTTGCCTTGGCAGTGGGACTTCCCGGGCCAGCAGTGTTGGCTAGAGGAGCTTTTCCCAGAGGAACCATTTGCTTTTGGCTAGAAGCAGCAGGGACCTAGGGAGAGGGAGACGAAATCTGGAAAGAGGAATAACTAACTGCTTGTAGCCATGAACTACAGGCAGCAACCCAGAGTAGATGGGCTTGGACCACCTTGGCCTTTCTTCACCTGTACTGCTCCAGTTCATGTCAAGGTTAGCCCAAGAACCTCTCAGAGGGCCCAGCCTGCCACAGTCCACAAGGGAAGCAGGCAGCTACAGCCAAGCAGACAACTGCTATCACAGAAGAAGAAACCAGCCAGCCAGCTGGAAGACAGGAACAGCAAAGGCATCAGGGCTACCCTCTGCTCCTCTGCCTCACCTCATGGTGTGATAACCACAGTTAGGACAGAGCAGCCCCTCCCTGCTTCACGAACACATCCCTCAGTTGGGGACATGGCATCAGCCTCAGACTCCAGCAGACCCATCTTCTCTGTCTGCAGGAAAGCTCCCCACTTTAGTCTCCTTCATCATTACCTTTCCTGCCAGCTTGCTGTGCTCTGAGGCATCACCGCTTGAGCTCTCAGACACTCTGTTCACTGTAGGGACAGCGGGAGCTTTTGTCCTCTTCCCCAAAGGCAAGGTGGCATTTGCCTTTGCAGCCACCATGCTTGTAACTGCGGTTACTTTGGTGTTCTGCTGGGACAGACTCTAAAACAGATGAGAAAGAAAATCAGGACAGAGCAAATATGGAGGGAAAAGATACAGAGGCATACACCAATCCTGAGCCCTTCTGTCATTTTCAGCACAGCACCAAGGCTTTTTGTTTTTTAATTCTCTCCTTTACACACCAGCTCTGTCTCCCATGAGCCTTTTAGCAAGGCCTCTGGCACAGCCAGGAGCAGAAATGAGGTCCAGCACCTCCCAGAGTGCCAAAAGCATTACCTCAGTGCCCCAAAGGCACCTGCCCTGAGGGCATGCAGGGGAAATGTGCTGTGCTTGCTGTCTGTGAATCCCTACCCACTGCAGCAGCAGCACGACTGCAGTTGGAAACCTTTGCAGAGCGGTCATTTGGATTCCAGGATGTCTTCTACACTCTAAAAAAATCACACCCCAGAGTTAACTGGCAACAGAGATAAACAAAGACACCAACCACAGAGAAAATCTTCCTCCAGATCTATAAACCAGAAACAGATTAGGGGTCAAATTAACAAGAGTAATTTTGTTGCCTCACATTTGAAGCCTCCCATCCAACTTAACATAAGAGGGGTTAAAAATAGAAAGGCCAGGGGCATGGAAATCAGGCACTGCCATCAGGTCCATGACACAAATGCCAGCAGAGGAGGCAGCAGGAGCCACGAAGGAGCACTCAGCCTCCTGGTTTGTGTTACTGACAAGGCTACGCGAGCAGCTCTCCCCCTCCAGATCTCTGACAAGCTGGGCCTTTGTGGGCTGACATTTTCCTCACACAACATCTGGCCTTTGGAAAGGAAAAGGCCCCGCTCCACTGCACAGAGCTGTCAGCCCAATGCGAGCTCTCGGCCCTCTCACACAAAGCTCAAGTTACAGCAACTGCATTATTTTATACAGTCTTAGTAATATAAACACGCTTTAGTCAAGGACAGCTCAGGAAGGCTGCCTGCCCATCAGCTGGTAGGAGATAGCCTTTCTGCAGGCCACAGCCTCGGGCCAACATGGGGATGGGTTTCCTGGGTGCTCATAATGTCCCCCTCCCAGGAAAGGCATATATAGGATAAGAAGTGTGCTTGGCCACCAAGTCCTGGGCTCAGAGCACCAGCCAAGCCACCACCATGTAGGAACACTAGCCATGCCCCTCAGTCAGTGGGTTTTTTTAATGTGGTTTCTTGGACTCAAAGTGCAGCACCAGTGCAGACACCCCCAAGACAGCCTCACACCAAGGCAGCTCTGGCCCCAGCGAGCTCAGCCACAGCTCTGCAGGACTGGCATGGAGACACAAAGAGACACCAGTGGGAGCGTTGGGATCAGCTTCACCACACTCAGTGGTGCTCTCAGCACAGATATGGGGTTCACCTTTCTTCTCCAAGGCAGGGGCCTGGTTCCTTCAGCTGAAAGTCAGCAGGACCACTGTGCTACCTTTCAGGGCAGATCCATCCATTCTCCTAAAGCTTGTGTTAAAAAACACTAGAGAACTTCAAGTATCCGGGAGGAACCAGGCAATGGGTTGCCTGGGAGCTACACAGCTCATGGAAAAACTCTTCCTGTAAGAATCTGGCTCATTTTCCAGTCTAAATTCCTGGAGTAGAGCAGAGGGGGCAGAGTCCCATGGGAGGTCTGGGCTTGTGTGTCTACTCGTGTTCTTGTCAAAGCACTCACACTCTCCACTGCTCTCACACACTGCAAGATTGCTGTGGCTGAGATGTGCACCCAGAGCTGGCGTCAGCCAGACCCACGGACAAGAAAACCTGATCCAGCCAACAGGAGGTTCCTCTGCAGCACTCACCACCTGCACAGCTACCACCTTCCAAGTCCTGAGACCTCCTGAGTGTGCAGCAGTAAAAGCCTACCCAGGCAATGGGTCAGCAGCTCCTCACCTGGGAAGGGGGGACAATATCATCCTCTGAATCTGACTCCTCACTGGAATCGTCACTGCTGTCCACAGCTGGAGGGGCTGTGGCTGGTGCCGAAGCTGGTGCCTTTTTCACATTTGTTGGCTGGGGCACAGGGTTGGCTTTCCCTGCAGGAAAAGCATACGAGGTTATCACTGTGAGAAAGAGTTGTTCTCCACTGCTGTCCAGAGCAGGAGCTGCTTAATGTGCAGGGGAGAGGAAGAAACCCATGGGGATGCAGGTGAGGGATCCTGGCTACAACCAGGAGACTTACCAGCTTGTGGAGACTGTCTCTGTGCTGCAGGAGACTCCTCTTCACTGTCAGACGAGTCACTGCTCTCACTTTCTGAAGCCTGGCTTTTCAAGGTGCTTACCACTGCTTTTTCAGGCTGCCCAGCTTTAGCAGTCTGGCTCAGGTTGGGAACGGGCCCAGGCTGCTCAGATAATCTCTTAACAAGAAACAAACACAGGCCCAGAAATGCAATATTAGTACAGGTGTTGTTTAGGAGTTTAAGTGCAGTTTCAGCTCAAGTTGGGTTTTGTTTTACCCTAACACAGCTGTTACTAACACTCACACCATCCTTAGTGTGTTATGAGTGGAAGGGGCTTCAGTCATCGCCTGGACTCAGCTGTTGCAGATACATCCCTCTGCATTTAGCAGTTTGCTTCTGGCAGAAAGCCCAAATGTGTTCTTACATGAGCATACAGGCTAACAGTGCTTGTAATCTCCTAACAAAAATTCCTTCTTGAGGCAGAGACACTGGACAGGAGCCTGAGGACAGGAGAAGCACTGCAACCCCAGGACTTCCACTCCAAGGAAGCCTCTCCTTTAAGCACGGCCTACCCACGGCTCAGCGAATCAGTAGGAGTTGGGAAGCCTTGTGCCATAACACTTGGAAGATTCAGAGACAGTATTAGAGCAGTTACAGCCTAGAGCTGCTGGAGAGCTCAGTATAGACACAGGGCTGACACAAGGGTTTGGGAACACAGAGGCCAGGCAGAGAGAGAGTGTGACTCAACTTGGAAACTGATGTGTCAACAGGTCTAAGAATTTAGAAATCTCCAGACAACAAAACACCTCTGAGACTGACTTGGGCTGTGTCTTTCTG
The DNA here is from genome assembly GCA_013397935.1 of Dasyornis broadbenti. Lineage (NCBI taxonomy): Eukaryota > Metazoa > Chordata > Aves > Passeriformes > Dasyornithidae > Dasyornis > Dasyornis broadbenti. The sequence goes on from VZRN01000753.1 coordinate 528,352, forward strand.
CAGCACCTGTCAACACTCAGACATTCCAGGACAGGCCACGAGTCACTTTCCCTGCTATGTCAGCACTAGTAAGACATAGTCACCTGTGCCTGAGATACACAACTTCCAGGTGAGACTCTCTCTCTTCCTGGCCCCTCTCCAAGGGCCGCAGATCCCCCTCCGGCACACTGAAGGCTAGTGGTGGCACAGGGAGAGGCAGTGCTTGTGGAATGATCTGTGAATTTCCTCCCCCGCAGATATTCCCCTGGCTGGCAGTGCTCTGCACCCGCTCATTTACTCCACTCATGGCTCAACTCCGGGCAGCTCTGCCAAAGAGTCCATCATGTTTGCCAGGGCGGGCAGGCCCTGTGCACCCCACATGTGATGCCAGCCGGCTTTGGCACTCCATGGGAGATTCCTGCCTGGTTACACTGCCCCTGCCACCCCCCTGCCATGCTGCCAACCCAGCCATACCCCCAAAAGCCGCAGCAGAGAGCACCAGCTTAGCCTTTCGGGAAGACCAATCCTACTGTGCTTCCTGGCACAGCCCTGCCACAGGCTGCCACTGGGGTACTGTTTATCATCTCCAAGACAAACACTAAACAGACAACAGCATCTGCATGTTTACCCCATTACAGAACAGCTCTCTGAACGAGCCAAGCACATTTTGACTCTGCTTAGAGAAACAGAAACCTCCACAAGTGCTTGGGGAGAGGGGACTGCAAACCTCACTTCTCTGGTTTGTTTTGATACTAGTGAGTCACAATCTCCAGGAGAGAGGCCAGCTCTGCGATGCTGGAGAGACACAAGTACTTGAAGCAGACAGAAGAATTCACATACACTGCTCTGAACGTGCTAGCTCCTCTCCCTGCTGTCGTGAGCACTGCTGTGCAAGGGAAGAGCTTACCAAGATCAGAGCCCACTGAGTTTTAAGCTTGCTCAGTTTTAAGCCCTTCATAGCAACGGGTCTGGCTTCTCCTGCTATGTGGATGCACAGCACAGGGCTGCTCCATTTCCTAACTTAGCAACGGAGTGGGAAAGAGTTGCCATGCAGGGGCATCGAACACGAAGAACACAACAGCATCCACCTGGGATCTACCTGGGAGGAGGCCAAGGTCAGTCCGTCCGTCCATCCATCCATAGCAGATGGATGACAGTCTCAGGTGGGATCTGACCAACAGCACAGCTAAGTTACATCCAGGGTGCAGGTAACACAGGCAGAGAGGTTCTGCCAGCTTGAGAGTCACAGGTACTGAAGTAACTCAGAGAGGAGGAAAATAACTCAAGAGGAAATCATTTTTCCTGCTCTCTCTCCAGCCCCCAAAGCAGGAGCTGCCTGTGGCTCAGTGAGTGTGATGACTCAGCTCCTGCACAACCCATCTGCCACTCGCTGGGTCCATTAGCATCCTGCAGCGCTGCATGACAAGAGGGGGAACAACACTGAGCCACGTGCGCCCAGCACGTTGTAAAATCACACTCCAGTGCTGCCTGTGTGCCGCGGGAGCACTGCTGTGTACCAGGACGGGGACCAGTATCTCAGCTGTGTCATGGCCCAGCAAAGGGACAACTGCCACCTGCATGGGAGGGGAAACAGGGTCCAAGGAGGGAAAGAAACCCTCTGTCTCTTGGGGGATTTAGCCTCTTCCCACAGGGCCTGCAGTCCAAGATAAGAAGTTGCTGGCACAACTTCTGTCAGCACAACCCACGCGGGTTTTCCTGGGATGCTCAAGGAAGACACGGGTTCCCAACACACGGGTGCACGTGCATCTCACACCCACTCCTTGTAAACAGAAGCCAAAGCCTGTCTATAGAGGGCTCAAGTACCACCTTTGGCTCAAAACACTCAGGAAAGAAGCAGCAGAGCAAAATTAGCAGTTCCAAAAGAAAAGCAGCTCACAACATCTTTAAAGTCAGACTGTCCCCCATCACCATCCTTTCCCCCCAAAATATGCGAACACCTTGTCAACTTCTTTGACTAAATATTCCTGAGTCTTCAGGGGTAAACATACCAATTAAGCAGTTCAATTTAAGCATGATGTTCATTTTAATTGTGCTAATCCACCCCCACAGGGAAAGATGAAGCAGCTTCCAACGCTCTGTATCTGTTTGGATCTTGCACAGAAGCCAGAGGAAGTTGCAGGATACAGTAAGTCAGTGGTTAGCATATGCCCAAGTAGCAGATGGTGAGGGATGAGCTAAGAAGAGCTTGACTGGGAGGACAAGACTGTGGACACAGCTAAGCCCAATGGTTTACCTTCAGGCTTCAGTCGTGGTCTCTGCCTGAAGGCTACTAACACGGGAAGAAACAGTCTGTTTGGCAAAAATAGAGCTCCCTTGATGACAAGCTCTTCCTTGCTGACTCTGGCTGTTGAGGACTAAACGTCAGTTTGCAAGAGGGAAGATGCTGAAGTGGTTAAATCAGCAGGTAAAACTTGCTGTTGACAGCTTCACAGAATCAACACTGGAGGAAACAAACCCACCGCCGCACATAAATCCGGCTAACATGGACAAATCTCTATGGTTTTACAGTGGGACCCCATGGCACAGCTACCAAATAGCTGTTCCTGTCACCCAAAGCTGAATCCTCACATGTAATCAATCATGCAGGAAGAGAGCAGCACAGAGCCAACTGTTAGAGAAGTGACCCCCTCCACCCACCTTAGCAGACCAAGGCTATGAAGACAAAAATGCAGAGCCTTGCTGGCTCCTGCCTGTCAATAGTGAAAGGACGTGTTGATAAAGAGGCTCCTTGCAAGGACACGTGAGGATCTACCCCCAGCTTCCCTTCCTCCCTTGCACAGTAAGGCTGCATCTCCAAAAGCCTGCTTTCAGGGCACTTGCTGAAGAGCCCTGCAGCTCGGACTTGAGGCAGAAGGTCTCAATACAATGTGCCTAGGGATGCTGTAAGGAAGCATCCTTTGAGTTCAGCCACCTTAGTCCACTGTGAGCTCCCAATCCTTCTCCTTTGCTTAGAGAACTCTGACTAAACCCTCACAGGAGAGCCAAGATGAAGCTACCTGTGACCCTGCACACAAGGTCCACTCCAGAGGGGCAGGGCACGAGTGAACAGCTGGTATCAAACCATTTGCCTCCCACTCTTCTCTGGTCGGCCACATGACAAGAGTGAGGCTGTACTTGTGTCCAGAGAGAAAGATCTCTGAGGGACTGAGAAACAACTTAACTTCTGGTGTTTCAAGGAGATCAGTAGCAGCATTTAAGGGATAAACATTTGTTTTGCATATCCCCTCCCTTGGCGCTGGGCTGAATGCAGCACCTACCTTCTGGCTGATGGGCACAGGGAGATCCTCCTCTTCACTGGCTGACGAGGCAGAGATCTCCACTGGCTTTGTACTTTCAGCAGGCTTTGTGGGGGCAGCAGTCCTTCGCAGTGAAGTTTTAGCCTGCTTGGGCACTGCTGATTTTGGTGCTGTCTTCCCTTGGGACAGTGGAAGTGTTTTTGCTGGAGTCGCTTTGACGGGAAGTGATGCTGCTGGTGTAGGTTTCACTGGGGGTGGGATGGCCTGGGAGGACTTCGGAGGTGGCTTTGTCTGGACAAGACATGAGCAGAGTGAAATAAGGCAAATCCCACAGCAGCATAATTCATTTGCTCAGACTGTAATCAAGGGAAGAATTTCAGAGCCCCCTGGGAAAGACAAACCCTGAAGGAAGATTAGTGACTGGCAGAACACAAGGAATTCTTTCATCCAGCTGTGTGGGGATGGTCTCCCAAGATGAGAAAGCAAGATCAGACCTTCTTTATCAGCCTGCTGCTACTACCAGACCCCTCCAGTGAGGTACAAGGCAGCACTTTGCACTCTCCCCAGCAGGGAAGCTGAGCTGCACTACAGTTTGACAAATTAGACACTATTTATTACAATTTATACCCGAGAAGCAAATTCCACCATGACAATTTGCCTCTTCAGGTGGGAAAAGAATCACTGAGTTTTTTTTCATTTAAAAGGACTGATGGATTTTTCTAAGAAAGGCACAATGGGTTGATTAAAGCTCAGAGCAAAGACATGGAGGTGCCTTTTAACACTTCACGCCTCCTTCCTCCCACCCCCAACATAACTTTGCTACACACCACATGCATTTACAAAATTTTCTTTTCACTGCAGTTCCTAGCCCTGAGAGGCAAGAAAAGAAAGAGGATCTCAGAGACACGCACTTGGGTTACTGATGGACGTTCTTCATCTTCACTGTCTGATGAGCTGCTGCTCTCTGATGTGTCATCGGGCTGTGCAGCCCCAGGAACCGTTGTGGATGCAGGTTTGGCCTGGCTTGCTGCCAATGCTGTCTGCTTCACTGCACTCTTCTTAAGGGACACTGGAGCAGCAGGCGCACTTTTCACAGGTGTTGCATTAGACTGCACTGTTTTTACAGCTGGTTTGGCCTGGGAACAGGGGGAACAAAAGGGAACAGGAGAATCAGGTAATTCTTTCTCAGAAAAAAATGGCTGAAAGCTCCAACTCCATGGAATCTGTTTTAAAGCAAACTACCTCACTAACTTTGACCAGGACAGGCTTGTTCCAACCCATGGGCTGTGGAATGTCTGAAGCAAGTCACTTTCTCCATGGACTGCCTGACTATATCCATCAAATTGCATACTAATCACCTCCTACAGATCCAAGGATCTCCCTCAGCTTCAGGCGCTAGTAGAAACTGGAATAGAATGGTTGATGCTCGCAGGGTTTAGTGGGGCTCTCAGCCACACAGCATGTGCTCTGGTCTTAGGTTTGGGGATCTCACACACCCAAGGTAAGGGGTGCTTGTCAGAATACAGCACTACAGCATTTCCCCTCTTCTTCAAAAGAAGGGAAGTGATTTCCTAGAGACAAAGAATTCATGTTGGAGAGGTTACCTGGACGACTGGAGTTGCCAGCTCCTCCTCAGAGGATGTGTCCTCACTTGATTCCTCACTGCTGCTCTCGGCGGCCCCAGCTGCCGGTTCTGAAACACAAGCGAGGAGATGTCACAGCTGCTGCCTGCTCTGAGCCCCCAGAGCATGATGCTAATGTGGCTTTTGAAGTCAGGGAAACAAAACAAGCCACAGAGAGGGTTAAGGGGATTTGCAGGAAAGAGGACCTAGCCCTGCTGAAAACAGGGGGCCTGCTGGGAACAGCTTCTCCAGACAAATTCTGCCACAAACACCCCTCCTCGAGTGCCAGCAGAGACGGGAAATGTTTCCTGGACACCTCAGACCCCATGAGGAGCTGCCCAGCCACACACAACTCCCTGTAGGGGCACCCAGCCTGGCTGGGCCTCCTCTGGAAAAGAGCCAAGAGGAGGATCATTTTCAGAACCGCAACAATCTATTCCTCACCCTCCTCCTCCTCCAACACACACAGACACACTTCAAAGCATTTAAAGATTTCCCTAAAGACTTCGAACCCCAAAACGAATCACTTTGCAATTGGGAATAAAGAGAAAACACTGCAGCGCCTTTCCAAAAAGCTGAAAGTATCAGCAGCATTAATACTGTATCTCCTCTGGACATGCTACGCTGTTACCCCAACCCCTGGGTATGTGCTGGGTGCTGCCAGACATCTTAGCACAGGATCTGCTGCTTGAAATGGGAGCAAGCACACAGGATTCATCCCACGGAGCTCCGGAGCTGGCTGCTTTGCAATGTTCTAGCAGCCTCCCCAAGGAACAAGCATCACTCTGAGCTTTCCAGCAAGGGAGCTGAAAGGAACATGCTGAAGGCACATCTCAGATCCAATCTGCAGCAGAGCTGGAGCTCACACACATCTACCCCACCCTGCAGGCTCCTTACCCGCTTTGGGAGCTGGGGCCTTTGCAGTCGGGGTCTTGTTTTCCTCCTCGCTCTCGGATGAGGAGCTGCTGCTGCTGCTGCTGGAACTTTCTGGTGCTTTGGTCACTACTGGTGCTTTACTTTGTCCTACTTTGGCCACAGCTGCTGTGGCATGTCCAGGCTTCCCAGGACCGGGCAGTTTCTGGGCCTTGGCTGGAGATGGAGCTGCAGCTGAGGCATTGGGCTGCTGCTTGTTAGAGAGCACAGTTCTGTCGGCAGCAGGGAGCCCCACTGCTCTGCCTGCCAGGGCAGTGGGCTTGGGAGGAGAATGCAGGGAGTTGGCAGCTTTGCCACCCACCACAGCTGCTGTCATCTACAGGAAACAAAAGAAATTAGTAGGCTATACACAGATGAGGAGCTAAATTGGAGACAATGTAACCGCAACAGCAATGTGGCAGCCAGGTAAGCCATAGAGCTCTTTAAGGAAGCATTTCGGGGACAAATGTCTAAGCAAAGGCTTATGGCAGCATAGGAGGGTCATTTAAATATGAATTCCACCCCAGGACAAATTCTGTACATGCCAATGAATCTGGGACAGTCCTGGCCTCAGAGTACCACCAGCCTTCAACACCAAGAGCATTGTCTTACCGTCACTGCACCTTTCCCAGCCGAGGTCTCCTCTTCTGATGAGGACTCATCCTCCTCACTGCTTTCTGCATTCACTACTGAGTTAGTGGCCAGAGACAGGCTGGCTGCTGCACAGGAGAGAGCCACAGAGCAGCTGTGTGAGTGTGTTTCTCACACCAACACGGTCTCTGGTTTGCAGGAGGGCCCCAGCCGCAGGGCAGGGTCCCATCTCCACACCTGACCCAAGACCATCACCACTGCCATCCCTGTGACAGGCAAGTGCCTTGCTCCTCCACCACATCCCTCTCTCAGACACCAAGAAAGGGAAGATGTCAAGATCTGGAGTCTTCCAAAGGCTGGTCTACAGCAGATCAGACTGAGCCAAAACATATCAGATATGAGTTTTTGTTAGACTCTGCAAGCCAACATCTCCCACATCAGCTGCATGAGAGATCTATCCCCACCTCAGACAGAAGGCACTGGCTTTCCAGACCAATTAACAAGGTCTTCCCTGGTCCACGAAACAGACCTGCCTTTGCTGGTCCAACACACAGCTGGGACCAACTAGAAGGTGCTCCACAGAGGGCTGTGAGAGGTTCCCAAAGCTTCATCCAAGCAACAACCCTCCCCAGTGAATCATAACAGGTTTTTTTCTAGCTTCAGCAGACATCTGTGCTCCTCAGAAACTCCACATGAGAAGGGGATGCTAAATTAGTTGTCCTATTTTACTATTAACACAAATGAATAGCCATAACTTTATAAGCATTTTCTCCAGCCAAGCAAGCTGGGCTGCTCCTACACAAGTCTCCAGTCCTATTCTGTGAACTCCAGGGAGATGAAAGGCTCCTACCATTTGCAGCTTTCGTCTTCTCTTTCTCATCCTCTTCTTTCTCTGAGCTCTCAGAGCTGCTCACGGGATCAGGAACTCTAATCTTTTCTGGGATGGCTGCCTCCTCATCACTCACCTTTCTTCTCCTGGAATTTGGTGGAGTTCTGAGGGAAGACAATGGGTGTTAAAACGGGGAAAAAATACCTTGAGCAAATTAGAATATAATTATTCATTCACTTTCAGATCAAGATCCAGTCTAAGAATAGGCAGTTGTCATTTCTCTACAGAGGAATTCCTAAGGGGGTGGGAGAAATACTTCTCTGTACTACAAGGGACATCTCCAGTCCTCAGTAAATGTCCAAGAGCAACATATCCCTACAACACTCAGGGGAGATATTGAATCTAGACCTTTATTCTGTGTTCTAGGCAGATTCTTTCTTACTTTAGCAGAGAAATGAAAACATACACAGTCAGGCTGGTGCTCGATAGAAGGCATCCCACAGAACAAATTCCATCTCCAGGAGGCAGCTACAGCCACAGAGCAAGTGCAGCCTCAGGGTTAGGGCAGATATCCCCCAACAGGCCCTGGCATTCCACAGGGCCAAGAGAAGTGAATCTAAAGGCTACAAAAGCCATTTGAAATTTGGCTCACAAGTCAAAAGAGCAGGAAGGTTGCAGAAAGGTTTAAGAAAGGAAGTGGCTGGACCTATAGGAGATGTGTTGGAAGAAGGGGAGGAAGAGGCCACAGGTAAGTATTAAACACTTAAGCTGCTCAATTGGATTAAAACATTAAGCTGGAGAAAGATGTCTCCAGGCTCTAAATCCTACCTGTACCAGAGCAGATGATGTGGCTAAAGGTACCCATGTTTTCATTTGAGAACTAAAGACAACACATTTGCTTTATTACAAGGGTAACACTGGGCACATGCTGGTGTGACTCACACATGCAATACTTCTAAGCCCTGGGACAGACAATTATCAGATGCAAACATCCTCACTTCTGGGCCAGTTTAGCTCATTTTATTTGTTCATCTGTTTTAAAAACAAGATTAATTTAACAATTGGACGAGTAAAGACTGTGCTTGGTATCAAGAGTGTTCTGTCAGCACAGTTGTAACAGCAAGTTTTGTGCAAGCAGGCTAAGCCAAAGGCATGTTTGCTCTTAGAAATTCCTGTAACTATTCCTATAATCCTTTTAATAAAGTAACAGGGCAGCCCACACAGGCAGCTCTGATCCTGCAACACCTTCTGATCCAGTGGCAGCTGACAGCACAAGACACAGTGCTGTGAGAATATGCTGTGAGAGGAGCTCAGAGATACCCTGGGAGGAGAAGGAATGGTGTCTGCTAGCACAATCCCTGCGGCATTCTGGAGCATCTGAAGGCCGCAGGGCTCAGGCCGCTCCTAGGGCTGAGCTGGTCCAGCTTTCCCTTGTTCCCAGGCACCCTTCCACCCTGTCTCTGCGTCCTCCAAAAGTAAATGCAGCTCTAGAGGGAGGCCACTCCTGTAACTGCAAGTCTCAGCTTTAGGCTCACTCTGGAAGAATTTCTGTAGGACACCACCAAGGACGGCTTTGCTAAGAAGGGCAAGAGCCACAGGTCAGATTAAGGAAGGACATTTTTGGGCCAAAAGCCTATGAAGTAACAGGATGTGATAAAGGCAGCTCACTCACAGGAGCACTCCAGGATAAAGAGAACTACAGGTCAACACATCCCTCCTTTAGACTCCCAACCAGGCAGAACTCAGGTAGACCAGGAATAACAGATATCTTTGTGGGGCAGGACCACCAGAAGGGGTGACACTGAAGAAAAAAAGAAATTAAATCTGACACAAATGCCCTGTTGCCCCTCAAGTTTAAAAGCAACAGTGTCTGGGAGGGTTTGCTGCACCATCAGCACCCATGAGAGCAACAAACTGTTAGAGCGAGCAACTGCAAACCTATTTCTATGCTGCTACATCCTCATCTAGATCAAGCCTTTCTCCTGCTCGGGTTTGGAGCACAAGAGCAAGGTATGAGGCATCAAGCAGAAAACACTGAAAAAACACTTGCCAAGGCTGCTGGCATGGCCATGCTGAGGAGCTCCTCATTCCAGTACTCCCAACTCCACGGATTCCCAGATAACCCAACATTGAGGCTGCCACAGGCCTCTCTGCAGTACTGTTCTCCAGCATCCAACCCGAGTAAGCACAGGGTGGATGAAAATACCACAGATGGGAAGGCTCCCTCCTGCAGACCTTCAGATGAGGGATAACGATGCAGGAAGGCGTTTGGAACATGCAAGGACTTGAAAGTACAGGCTGAAACCAAGAGATTTCTTCTGACTCAGATCATCTGTGCTCTACGCTAAGGTTTAAGTCCTGGTAAGAGCTTTGGCATTTCAGCGTCTGCTCAACTTCTCTGCTCTCGGGTCAATAAACCTGCAAAGCATGTGGCTTTAAAAAGAAAGTGAAACAGAACTGGGGGACAGATTTCTGAAGTAAAGCATGACAATCTGAGTTCCACAATACTCCAGCATCTACCAGCACAAACAGCATCAGCTGCCCAAAACTAACAACTTATCTCCAAGCTCAGGAAATTTTAAACTAGAGTAATCCTGAACATCTGAAATGAATTGCTGTGAAACCAGGGGTTAGGGGAAAACTCTGCTGAGCACAGTAATCATCGGAAATCCTCTCACAACAGGGAATTCCAGCAAATAAAGATCACACATGCCATGCAGCCTAGATGTCGGCACAGTCTGGAATCTATTTGATATTCATTCCCTCCTTTGACTTACTTTTCCCAGTGGGTAAAGATGTCCTCGAGAGAGGTCGAGAGAGAAGGGAGCAATTTCTGTGAAAGCAGAGGGAACACCAGTCAGGCACCTGCCCCGTTTCGGGATGTGATCTCAGACAAGAGCAGAGACCGCGGAGGCCCATCTAGGAATCCCCAGGAAAAGGGGACCGTGTCTCCCTGCACACACCTCCCGCTAAATCCCTCCCACTCCCCGCCCCGCTGCACCCAGGGCCGCGTGTTCCCCTGGAGACTTCCCCCGGCACAGCACATGTTCGGGGAGCAGCAGTCCCCCGGTACGGGAGGCTTTACCCGGCGGGCTGCCAGCCTTCTCCCTTCTCCCCGGCCAGCTCGGGGCCGGGACAGCCCGCGGGCACCGGGAGCACCCGCTGAGTGCCGGGACACCACGTGGGTCCAGCATGGACCTGCGGGCCGGCGTGGAGCTATGGGCCCGCAGCGCGCCCGGCACCCACATGGCGCTCCGGGTGGCCGCTGAGGGCGCAAAGGGGGACCGGGCCCTGCGGCCCCGCCGAGGCCCGCACTCCGACACCGCCACCCCCGCGGCCCCGCAGCCGGAGCCCGGCCGCCCGTTACCTGCCCGCTCTGGGCCTGCAGCTCCCGGGCGGCCCGCGCGAAGCCGCCACGGAGCAGGTGCTGGTGAATGAGGGCGAGCAGCTCCCACCCGCCGCCGCCGTCGGCGGCCATGGCGCGGCCCGCGTGCCCCGCCGCAGAGACGCCACTTCCGCTTCCGCCGCGCAGTCCCATGGGAAACGTAGTGCCGGGAGTTGCCGGGGGGCGCCACGTGAGGCACCCGGGGGGAACACCTCATGGGGGTCCCTCACACCGCCCGGGGGAAAAAGGAGGAGAAAGAAGGGGGAATCAGCCCAGGGCGTCTTTCATACCGTCCCGGTGGGAGATGGGGAGAATGGAGTGGCGGTGGGGGGGTCACCCCATGAGGGTCTCTCACATCCCGTCGGCTGGGGATGGGGGAGAAGGAAGAGCGGGGGTCACTTCACGGTGGTGCATCATATCGCTCTGACAGAAGAGTGGGAGAAGGGATAGGGGGTTCACCCCATGGCGGCTGCCTACACCGCCCCGGTGGGGGAAGGAGGAGGACGGAGAGCAGGGTGGTCACCCCATGGCCGGAGCTGGGCCCCGCACAGCCCCTGGGCAGGAGATGGGAGCAAACAGAGAACGGCAGGAGGTGAAGGATAAGCCGCCCACCAGCGGGGGTGGCAGAGCGGGGGTTGTTTCAGCAACACCATATGTAATTCTATATATTTCAGAACAGTTTTCTATAGGATTCATCCACAGTGCTCCAGAGCCGAATCCTCAGAGCTGACTGAGTGCTGAGTGGACTCTAAGCTGCTCAGAGGAGCTGCTCTGGCATTTTTGGGGCTTAAATAAGCAAAGGGCCAGAGGGAAGAAGCTGCTCCTGATGGAGAGCAGCTGTTGGAGAGGGGCCTGTGATGGAGGGGCTGCCCTGCTACCACCCCCCACCCTGCACTGATACTTTCCAGGAAAAATCTGGCTCCCATCACTTTGGCAGGGGTTTATTTTTGGAAGGTTTAATAATGTCCGTGGTGCGCCTGTCGCTCATTCAAAATACAGACCCTTTATGTGTATTCATAGGCAGGATTAAATATAAAACTGGCTTGGCTCCAGCTGGCTCTTATACCAAACGTCTTTGACACCAGCATCGTCCAAGGCTGTAAAGCCACGGTCCAGGTGGCAGTTTTACAGCTCCTGTAAATGAATTGCAGACCTGGACGGCCCTTTCTGGGACTGACTTCCCCCTGCTCAAGTGGTCACTGCAGCCTGGCATAAATGTGGCCACAGCACACACCACAATGGGGTAGATGGACAGTGACAGTGTCCCAGCACAACTGTGGCTACTCTGAGGTGACCTGAGGCACAAGGTCTCAGCTGGTGGCCTGGTCTGGGGCCCTGATTCTCCTTCCTGGAGAGGAAAAGCCAGATGGAAGCATCCCGGGTCAGAGGGCAAAGAATGGTATCTCCTGGGGAGACTGTGGTTGGGTCTGAGCGGACAGAGGCAGCCTGGGGATGCTGTTCATGCCTCCGAAAGTGAGGTTGGGTGGAGATTGAGCCCCCAAAGTCCACAAAGGGCTCTGTTCTTCCACAAAGGAATATGATCGGATTTGGACCTACTTTGACAAGGTCTGGAATGGCTTTATACCTCCAGGAATTGCTCAGTTTACTTTGTTTATTTGAAAAAAAAACCCCAAATCTGAACACTAACCCAGCTCCCACCAGCAGCCTGGTGATTAGAGGAGGTGCTGCCCAGGACTCAGGGTCTCTCCTGGGCAGCAAAGCTTTCCAAACGTCTTGAAACAAATGTCAAACTATTAATGGAGGCTTGTGTGGTGCAGGGAATTGCGAAAGCACTGTTTGGAGAGGTCTGGGTGGAGGGTGGATGGGACATTTAGTCCTGGGAGGATGGCAGGTGACCAGATTAACGGCAGCCACTGATGCCAACAAAGAGACAAAGGAGGGGAGCACATCCTGATAACCTGCAGGGGTGGGACAATGCAGAGACCCTCAGGTCAGGTAGGGGCAGGAGAGGGGAGCACAGTCCTGCAGAGCAGGGTTGGAGGTGTTCTGCCTGCCCAACTTTTCCAGAGCCCTCTCATCTCTGTGACAAGGGACAATGCATTACACGGTGCCTGAGGAAGGCAACTGCATCATTTTCCTCCAGCATTTGGGTGCCAGGAATCCAACAAGCCCCTGCTCTGCTGCATTTTCAGGCCTCCCCTCTTTTCCCATGGCTCAGGGGACACTAGAAAGCATAAAGGGTTTGGTTTTGACCAACTTCAATAAGGCATGGAAGGGAGGAAGATAGATGGACACAGATGGGAGGAAACACTTTCAGGTGAGATTGCTCTTGAGAAAGGCAAATAGAGCGTGTTAAAACCCTGCCCATGCACAAATGGCTTGAAAAATTGACTCCATTTCTCCCCTTCGCCCCCACCAAGTGTCTTTTCACAGGTCTGCCATCGTTCAGGGTCACCTGAGTCCAAAGCTTCAAACCCTCAAACCACGAATAAGCTCAGCAAACCACAGCACAGGGCCTGGGAATAACACAACCCACTTGAATGAAGAAAGCTGAAAAAAAATAATATGTATGCTACACCAAAATTACAGGTAGAGAAGGTATTTGAGGTGGTTAGTAAACATGTCAAAAAATAAATACAGCTATTCAGTCAGCAAACAGCTGCATGATTATAACCAGGAAAATCTATCCCAGCCCAAAACCAGCTGAGACCCAACAACATGCACTTATTAAGGAGTGATATTTTTTTTGTGTGCACATTTTTGGAAGGAGGTTGAAAATATTTTGCCCACTCTTTATTTTAGGAAGGTGAAATGTCCCTGGTGGATTTCAAAAGCCAACCTCTCGGGTATGTGTTCTCCATGCCAAGACACTGAGTCACGAAGAGATCGGAGGAAGCTGTTGGAAATCCAGACAGGGGATAAAACAGCTGTAATTGAGGAGCCAGCTCAGCTCTGTCTGCTATTAACCACACAGCCCTTCCCTGCCTTCAGCTTTCGAGCTGAGGGCTTTGCTCCCTGCCACTTTCACAGGCTCCCTGGTTATTGCTTGGGGTCAAACTTGTCCACACCTATTCCGTTCTGAATGACTGCTTGTGTCCCAGCCAAGCCTGGGGTCAGGGAGTGTGCCTGCAGGCTGGGGAGCGCTGTCCTTCCTCCGTTTTTCCCAATGGGAGCTGACAGCCTCCAGGCACATCTGCTGGACCCTTGGGCTTGCAGGGACTCGTTGCTGCTCTCCAAGCTTCGTTTTAATTTATTTGTCCACCCGTAAGTTTCTGGCATGTCTTGTAATGTAACGGTGTAGGACACGTCTCCAGGCACGGTCTGGCCTTTTTGTTTGGTGCATGAGGGGTTGCTGATGCCTTTTGAGGGCTTGCAGAGTGAAGGGACTCTGTGATCCACAGGGATCACAGGGCAGGGTGGTACACAGCACATGTGGGGTCTAGATGTGGGAAGGTCCCAGGCTCTTTGCCCAAGGAAGTTTCTGCCTCTGCCTGCTGCTGTTTACACCACGATGGTAGAGCAGGGATAACAGGAAAAGTGCTCTGGCTGCTGCTCAGCTGCGGCAGCTCCTCCTCTGACCTGTTTCATGGCTGCTGATTCCATCCTTGAGCTGCAGGCACGATGGTCCTTCTGCCTCAGCTCTAGAGCAGGGTGGGATGGGTGGCCAGGGACAGGACCCTTGTGACCCCCAACAAGAAACTTTGATGTATCTCATGGGTCAGAGCGCTGGCTGAAAGTGCAAGGCACGTTTAGGATAATCTTCATGGCCCAGTTCAGAAGCTGAGCTGAATTTCCCTGCTCTGTGTGCCCTGTCAAAATAGCCTCAAGCTCTTTGCCTCCTGGAAAGAGCCCCGGGGGTGCCACCTGGACTGAGCAGAGGAAGGAATATGGAGGAGGTGGGGATGGGCAGGACAAGGTGCAAGAGGCAGATGGAGATGAAAAGTGTTATGGGACAGTGAGGAGAGAAGGTGGGAACATGGACAGAGAGAGGAAAAGGGGGAGCAGCGAAGGGACAGAGAAAGGGGTTCTCATTTCCAAGGGAAGATGAGTCAGGGAAGGGAGGTAGGACGCAAAGGAAAATATGAGGAGGGAGAAGCAGAGGAAATGACGAAATTAGCCTGGGGGGATTTGCTCAGTGGGGCCCCTGGTTGGGCAGCGCTGGGTGTGGAGGGGGTTGCCAGGTGCTGCTTGGCAGGGATTTGAGTCACAGCAGATTTCACCACGTCTAGGCAAAGTCCTGGGCTGCAGTCGGGAAGTGCCAGAGGCAAAATTGTCCATGGCCAGTGCCACTGTCCTCTGCCCAGCCGGTGGGCTCAGGTTTTGCAAGGACAAGGAGCTGCTTTGGGAACAGCCTGACTGAGGAATCCCGTTTTATTCTCCCCCTCTTTGTTTTGCTGTTCTGTCCCCCCTCCTCCTTTTTCTTTGTCTGCTAATGCACAGCAGATGGGAGGAAATGCCATTTTAAATGCCACAGCATCCTGATGAAATGCGATGGGTTATGGCAATCTCGGATGAATCATGGCATTGTTTTGTGTACACGGCCCTGCTGCTGCTCGGCCTCACTTGGGCAGCTTTCTGCCTCCAGCTTTGCAAGTACACAGGATTGTTCAGGCATCCCCACCAGCCTGGTGACAGGTGCCCTCCTGGACCTGGGTGTCCAAGTTGTATTCATTAATTAACCAGCCTCATTTCTGGAGGCCAAACCAAGCCCATGACACTTTACCAGTGGTGAAAACAGGACTTAGTTTTGAAACATCTGCTCCACATTGCCTTTGGGGACTCCGGGGGTTATAACTGATTCTCAGTTCTCATGTTATGTTCATAGGATTTTTGCACAAGGTGAAAGAACAAGATTGAGGGAGCCTGACCTGGTGAATCACAGCCCTCCCCAGGACCTCCAGCTTAGCCCTTGGCCCCTCTGGAAAACTGTGTCCCCACATCTGCCTCTTCCTTGGCCCCACAGCCAGGATGGATCCACAGAGCCAAAGCTGAGGGCTGTGATGTGGCCACTTGCTGTTGAGGGTTTGCTTGGGGTGATCAGATCATTTCCCCTAAGCTATGAGGCAGGCATCGAATAATATTGACTCACTCTCTGGCAGCTTGCTGCCAGATGAGAAGGAGCTGCTTAGAAGTGAAAAAAAAAAATTAAAAAAATTATATATACACATATCCCAACAGCTCCATCACTGAAACTCAGAGCAACCCAGCCCTTTTAGTTTCAAACTAATTAATTGGGGGGAAAAAAGTCACCTCTAAGCCTGTGGAATATAAAGCAGTCTTTTAAATTTGGTAGCTGAAAGAACAGATTTGAGAACTCCAACGAGCAGCAGACGTGACATTAACATTTCGTTGCAATATGCTTAACAACCTCGATTGGAAGTGTCTCTCTGGCTGTTTCTCACTGCCTGTGTGTCTGCCGGCGTGGCAGTTATTTAGCACTGGCACTGAACATCAAGTAGCATTAAGCCATTTAATTTCTCATTTTTGGGGGAGTAGATCTAATATACATCGATGCAGTGAGCAGAAGGGCTGTTATTATTAATCAGCCCCCAGCCCAGCCCTGCTTTCCCGCTGGCTCTTACTCTCCTTTGTAAGCCTATCCCTGTTAAAAGGCCTGGCAGCCTCATGCACAGCACGGCCAACACCAACAGCCACAGCAGATCTGCTGTGTTGATCCAGGACTCAGCAGCTCTACCTGGGAGGAGAGGGAAGGGGCTATGTTTGCCTTCATGAAGCCAGAGATCTGGGGTATTATTTTTCTCCCATCGGGCATCCTTTGCTGCTCTAACTGGAGTCAAAAGGCATGCAGCAGGAAAAGGAGGGGAAGGAGGCAGCAGGGAGAGGCAGCGGCTGCTCGTGCCATGGTCATGCTGTGGGCCTGCACTGTGGTTTGTGTCCTTCCAACATCCTGAGCTGCCTCAGCTCCATTCTGACCAGAGCAAGACTCCTGGCAAAGTGCTTCAATACGTGACTGAGAAGGGAGGAACAACCCCTTATTTTTCAGCACTGAGCTGCCCCACTGCTCTGGCAGTATCCTATAACTTTGCCTCAGGACAGCTGGCTCCTGCTTGTGCTCCCACCAGACCAGCAGCATTTGCCCCCCAGTCTGGCAGTCTCTGCCCCACAGTCCCTGTCCATAATCATCACCTGTGGCCAGCTGGTTTGCTTTGAATTCCCCCTCTGTAGAATCTGGGAGGCTGGGAAAGAGAGGAAAGCTTGCTGGGGCAGGAAGGCTCAGCAGGATGGGTCACCCAGGGGAGGATACACCATGAGCAGCATTACTGTGCAGCAGCATGTCCCACCACCCTCCCTGTGGCACCATCCTGGCGTGGGCACAACCACATGCCGGCAGTGGGGACGCAGGGAAAACAGGGTAAAAAAGAGGGGGAAAAAAAAGGGAATAATTTAGGCCTCTCTTTCCAAGGGTTTCTGCTTTGTGCATTAGTGTCCCTTCCTGGTCCCCTTGTGCCTGAGCATGGCACGAGAGAGAGCCATTAATGGGCTCTTGATGTGTGTTTATTTCGTTTAGCACATCCTGAGTGCCGTGGTGAGAGCTTCAGAGACATTCATTACACTGATTGCTTTCCCTGCTTATTAAGATGGAAAAAGCTACAGTGGTTAAGGGAGTGGAGTGGACAGATGCCAGATGCATTAGTGCTCTGGGCAGTCATGGAGGGCCCCTTCTTTAGGAGTTTAGCCTCAGGAGGAGGAGAGCTGTGAAGAACACGGCTTCCCCAGGGCCTGCACCCATTGACCAAGTGCCTGTGGGCTGAGAGGGGACCCCACAAGGGACAGGACACCCTGCAAGGGTCTACCCTGCTCTAGAAGGGCTCAGTCTGAGGACAGGGGAGACTTGTGTGAGCACATTCAGCATGAGCCTTGCCTTGTTCCGCAGTGGTGCCAGCCCTTCCTGATGCTTGTGGCATGAGCAGCCAGGGGTGGGCAGGGCAATGGTCCTGCTCACAGCATACTCATCTTTTACAAGTGAGTGCTGAGCCAGCCTGACTGGCTGCAGCCCAAACCCCCTGACCCTGCCCAGGACAGGCAGCCACTGAAGGGTAGGTGGGTCACCCAGCATGAGCTCTGCCTGCTCTCTGCCAAACAAAGAGGTGGGCAGGGTGGAAAACTTGTGCTCCTGGTACCCAAACCTGCCTGCTCCTGGGCTTCCCAGGTGGGCTGCGGAGCACTCTGCCTCTGCTCAAGTGGGACACAACCCTACGCTGGTTCCAAGCACATTCTCCAGATTGGTGTGACTTTGAGGTACCAGAAAAACTCAAGTTTGAGGCAGGAGCAGCATGTACACACATGCTTGTGAAGAAGTAGCAT
>VZRN01000753.1:546263-602170 GCA_013397935.1 Dasyornis broadbenti
ACACCAGATTTGGACGTGCACTGATGGGGACAGGTGAGATGGGCTTCTGTAGCAACATTAATCCCTGAGCTCCCAGTCTTGCTGAGGGGACAGCATGGCCGGAATGCTCGTTTATCTGTGTATGACAACAATACACAGGAATTGCAAACAGATTTTTGCCTTATCTTGCTCGAGGGTTGTTGCAGTACAGGGATTTGTTTTGGCTTTTCTGCCAAAAAAATATATGCAGAGATTCCACCAAAGCACACATATATATGTTTCTCTTGGAAACAGAAGAAAACCGTTATCTGAAAAAGCCCTGCACTGTTATTAATCTCTGGGGTTTTATCCAAGTTTCATTAGGAATCTGGACATACTTGAAATGGCTTTCAGATAAAGCTGAATGAATCTCTCACTGTCTTAGAGGCTGGTGCGGCTTAATTTCCTAGCTGAGATTTGGGTGGGTTGGGAATTGGGTGGGAGATTTTCAGCCACCTAAACCGGGAAGGAGGGAGTGCCTTAAAGCAACCCAATCTGAATGACTCGCAGGCACTTTCCACGGCTTGCTGGGAGTGTGGGGTGAGCAGGGATATCTTGGTTTAGGGAAGCTCTTCCTTGAACTTGAAATTGCCTTGGAGACCTCTGACTCATGGGGCAGGAGAGCTGTGAGAGCCAGTCCTCTGGACAGCCTCCCCTGATCCTTGGGAGCAAATGGCCAAAGCAGGATGCTGGAGTAAGGAGGCTGCTGAAGGAGCTCCCCTGCCTTCCCTGGACCAGGGGTGCTGGATGTGACCACCTCAAAGCCACAGCAAGCCTGCCAGCCCCTGTAAGCCACAAGAGGGTGACAAAGTGCCATCCTGTGTTGTGGTGGCCCTGGACAAACCCAAAGGTGTCCCGGGCTGGCAGAGGACAGCAATCCCCTTTGGAGGGCAACCAGAGGCTCTTGGAAAGTCCTCGATGAAGTCCTGGATGGGAGAGAGTGCTGGCTGGAAATGCGATGCTGGTACTGAGGAGCTGGGGATTTTTATTCTGCGTAGCTTTAGTTAGCACCAGTGCTGGCATCAGTAAACCGTTTTTGTTGCCAAAAGGAGGGGGGAGCTCCCCAAAATCGCTGTAGCAGACAGGGAGAGAAACCTTGCTCTTGCTCCCCGTTGGTGGTCTAATGTGAAACCCATGTTTTAGAGTAACTTTGGAAAAACAGAGAGCTGCTCCGTGCCTGTCTTTTGTGCTCATGGAGAGCTCGTGGCCAGCCAATGCTGCACCTCCCAGTGCTCCAAACATGCTGGGGCTTGGAGACACAGCTTGGTGGAGGAACCACCCAAACTCAGACAAGGTTCAGATGGAGGCAGCTCTTGGTGCCATTGCAAAGGACGCTCCATGAGCATCTGTGCCACCTGAGAGTGGTACTGAGAAGGAAAGATGCTCCTGTTCCTGTTCTGTCTGCCTGGGATGTCCCCAAGGTGCCAGTCCGTGGTCCCCCTGGACATGTTCCACAGGCTGCAGCTTTCTCGATGTCCATAGCTATGTACTGCTGGTTGTCTTTTTGCTCTCTGGGGACTCTGCTGCAGATCCCAATCCTTGTGGTGTTCCCTGGGAAGACACAGTGGTCCCTTCTGCCTCTTCTCTCTGAGACTGTAACATCGACCATGGAGCTTCCTGCAGGATGATCTTTGCAATTCTGCTTCTAGAATGGCAACTCGTGTTTCTGAGCAGCTGCCCGAGGCACTGTCCAAGACAGAAAATTGAAGTGCTCTGGGAGGTTTCCAAACTGGAGTCTCATCCTCGCTCTGTCCCAGGAGACCAGGGCAGCGGGTGTGGGCTCGACAGCATCTCCATCCTGGAGCGCCAGCCAGCTCCCTTGTAACTTCATCTGGGCTGGGATGGGAAGAGCCCGCAGTGCAGCAGACAGGAAGATGGCTCTGCCAACCTCTGATCTTATCTGCTGCTGAGACCGGCTGGTGGGGGCTGGCCCTGCCTCCCGGGAAGGTTGGGCTGCCTGGCCGGAGAGCTGGGCAACATTTTCCCACGGAGCGTGGATTCGTTTTACCCCTCACGCTGTTGCAGGAGTGCATATGGTATATTGGGATGTATATTTGCAAATCTCCTAGCTCCTATCTGTTGTTTACGCTGTTATTGGTAAAAGGACAAGGGGACAAAGGGGTGATTGCCCTGTAAGTGCTTCGGGAGGTGCCCGGGGGGCAGGGACACGGGCTGATGTGAAGGAGGGTGTGTGCCCAGGTAACATAGGCTTTTTCTTGCAGCTGCAACTTCTTCACCGAGTTTACACTCCAAGGAGATTCTTCTCTGTTCTCTTTAAATACTAGAGGTAATTAGAAGCTGCTTATGAGTAATTGCTTGGACTAAACAATCTGGTTTCATTTAAGTGGTCGGTATGAAATGCCTGATGGTTTGGTAGGGAAAAAAGTAAGAAAGACTCCTTCTCTCTTAGGCTCCCATGATCTGCTGTGGGGTTAAATCCCACCTTTCCTCACCCATCTGGGACTGTGAAGCCCTCCGAGAGGGAGGTGGGAGAAAATATTTTCTCCCTCAAGAAGGGTGGGGAAGGTGTAAGAGGGGCTGGTTATGCCAAAACTAACTGGGCTGTGGTTTTTTGGCAAGGAACAGCTGATCCCACGCTAATCTCCAGTCCCACAGCAACATACAGGGACATTTTCTGCCACTCCCCAAGCCAGAACTGTGAAAGCCTAAAGCCAATGTTAACGACCAGCTTGCAACATGCTGGATTTTACAGACCTCAGTGAAAATTGTGACAATAAATCTGCCTGAGGCTCCAGTCGTTAAGTTGTCCTCAATACCACAAAAATCCCTGCAGATTTCGTGTTTACTTTGGCCCTGCAAATGCTGCGCTCTGTTACAGTGTTAATGGCAAGAGAGATTTTCGGGGCCTTGGACGTGGTAGCGCCGGTTTAGATGAGCCGGCGGCGGGGTGCGGATGGAGGGAACGGGCTCCGTTTGGTGCGTTCAGCACATTTTATCAGCTTATCCGATCCGTAGGCAGATGAAACAGTGCAAGTCAGGCAGGGTGAGAAGAAACTTCCCAACAGGGTAAGCAGGCATTTGGAGGCAGGAGGAGTGTGGGAACTGCAAGGGAGAGGAAGGTTTGGGACCTGGGGCTGGGGAAGGCTCTGTTCCCTTCTCCTGGCAGAGAGCTCAGGCTGAGGGGCAGGACCGTGTGTGTGACATCCCCTTGCACAAGCTCTGTATTTAGCCCACTCCTCATGCTGGAGGCACATCCTGATGCATCCCAGAGTCCATCCTGGAGACGTGATGCCGAGGAGCTGGACCAGAGCTGACCTGCGCAGCCGTTCCCATGTTATCCTCGCATCCCTGGGCTCTGGTCACCTAGCAACTGTGCATCAGATCGCACAGCAGCCTTAAATAAATGGTGTTCAGCAGGACTGTGAACCCTGCCGGGCCCCACATCCACATCCCCACTGCTGCAGCCTCAGCTCTGGCAGCTCCGCAGTTGCCAGCACACAGTCTGTCATGTGCTGCCAGGGCAGCTACATAATCCGTGCCCATGCTTTCCCCTTCCCAAATCCCCTCCATCATCCTGGATTTAAGCCAGTCCTGTGGCACCTGGTACACTGGGAGCAGCTTTCAGCATATTGGAGAATCAACTTCTCCCGAGGTGGGATCCCAACCCTGCTTTGACTTGCATCCTGGGACTGAGCTACATCTCCTGTTTTCATTTAGCTTGGTGTTTAGGGGAGCTGAATATGGGTTATACCTTTCCATTTATAGTTTTAGCAAAGCATGATTGGATTTTGTTCCAGTAATTTTTAATCTTGACTAAAATGTCGGTTTTGAAGACCTATTATTAGCAATTTTGTATAGCTTCTGGATTACTGCAGATAATCATGAATCACCCTCTGCAGTATTGATATAGGTACTTGAAGCCTCCCAATAACCATCCTGTAAGTTACGCCTGTGACTATGAGCAGAGAACCCTCGATGGTAATGGGTGGGCTTGGAATATGGGGATGGTGCTCCAGATCCAGTGTCTGCAGAGCACGTTTCTCCACCATCCTTGCGTGTGCCAGGAGGCCTGGTGCACATACTGTTGTTCAGCTCCAGCTCCCGGTTCCAGCTCGGGACTTTGCTTCCAGCCCCTTCCAACCCCTTCCCTACATTTGTCCTTCTTGGTGCCCTTATTTCCTTACACGGTCTGCCCGTGCTGGGTTTGATGCTTTCTGTTTGGGAAACTGCATCTCTTTGCTTGATCTGGTGGTTTTACTGGTGCCTGGTGGGCAGCTGCTTGCATGGAGTGAACACAGCTCACCCTGACCCATGGCTCCGGGAGGAGGCTGCTCCAGGCCCCTCTGCTTTGGAATTAAATTATTTGCACCCATTATAGAATCTTAGAATCCTAAAGTTTGGAAAAGCCCCATTAAGATCATCATGTCCAACTGCTAATCCAGCACTGACAGTTTCACTCTTAAGCCATGTCTCTAAGCACCAAATTTACATGTTGTTTCAACACTTCCAGGGATGGTGATTCCACCACATCCCTGGGCAGCCTGTTTCAATGCTTGACTACCCTTTCAGTGAAGAAATTTTTCTCACCATCCAATCTAAACCTCCCCTGGCACAATCTCACCCTGCAGAGTTTGTCTGCAAATGCCATGTGCTGCCTCTGAGGAATCACTCCTGGAGTTTTCTGTTCGAGTGAAATACTCCAGTGTTCTCCTCAATAAATTCAGCTGAGAGAAACTGGTTTTTATTCTCATTATTCTGCTCTGTTTCTCATTCAGGAGGGAGGAATCCAAGCTCCAAAGTTTAATTGTAGATTTCTCTGCTGACAGAGCTCACTGCACAGCCAGGAAAGGAAGCTCTGCTCGGCTTAGGGAACGACTAATGCAGCAGTGTGGTCGTGCTGGACCTCTTCTCTGCTGGTTTAAGGTCCAGAAATCAGACAGGTCTTTGGTTTTAAACCAGGACCTTCTGGTTTGACTCCTCTTGGGAAGCAATAGCAGCAACAAGGCTGGTGTTTTGGGCAAAGGGGAACGTGGGTGCTCAGTGTTCAAAGCTCCATTCCCTCGTATTTTCCTTTCCACCCTGCTAAAATGTCTGTGGGCACCCCGGGCCTTCGAGGAAACTTCAAAGAAGGCAGCACACCCTCTTCTGTTAGCACTGAAGACTGATGAATAATAGAGTGGACCCACCCACTTGTCCTTTAATCTGTCATGTTCCATGGAAATTAAGACGTTCTCTTACAAGAAGGCAATTTGTGCTCTTGGCATCCTGGGCCAGAACGAGCTCTCATCTCCTGCTGGATTATTGATACTTTTTGTTTTAAGTAATGCACCGTCTAATTGGGCTCTTTGCCTGTTCTGAACCACTCCCCAGGCAGCGCTCAACACCACAGAGACGTTTTGAGAGGGTGGGAGAGGGAGGGCCTGTGCGCAGGGCTCGTTGCTTGCAGGGGTGGGGTGGGCAGAGAGGAGCTGCGGGGTCTGCCGGACATGCTCTCTGCCCTTTTCCTGCTCCAGCAACGCCGTTATGGCTAGCCTTGATGTAAATCCCTTTGAAATGCCCCTCTTGAGTTTTCCGCCTTCCTCTCCTGCCAGAATGGAAAACAACCCTTGGTGCTGGGAGGCAACAGAATCTCTGCCGTGGTCCCCCAGGGTGCTGAGGAAACATGTCCTGGATAAACAGGCGGCCGTTTGCCCGAAGGGGGCACAGGTGCGAGTCGGGCTGGCACGGGCAGGTGTGTTTTCCTTGTGCTGAAGTGGGGTTATAAACAAGCAGGGCGCTGAGGCCATCGTGCCCTGCCCTGCTGAGAGCTCAGTGGCGAGAAAGGGCTCCTTGTCTGGAGCAGGCACCTGAGCCAAGCCAGGGAGTGCTGGGCTTCATCCTCCTCTTCCTCTATGCCTTGGCTCAGGGCAGCAGGCAGAGCTCTGGGTGGGCGCCCTGCCCACCGGCCGTCACATCTCCTGCCAGCCCAAACCCACCGGGCGCCTTTGAAGAAGTTGCACCTGAAAGGGGAGCTGGAATTTCAGGGCAAGCAGCAGCCAGGAGGCTGCCCAGCCCTGGGGAGAGCATGGCCAGTCCCTTGCTGTGCTGTGGCTTGGGAGGAGAGCCAGGACCCTGGTGGGGTATTAGGAGGAAATGGAAGGGCTGGGGCTGCTCTCATGGACCCAACAGTGTGCTGGGTCCCTGGATACCTGATGTCCATGGCTGCTTCAGGAGGGAAGCCTCATCAGGGACCCCACAAAAGGTGCCAGGTTGCAGCCTGGAGTGGCTTTGGGATGGAGAGACACTTGCCAGCCGGGTGCTGGGAAGAATTACTCTTTCTTTCCCAGCCCGAGTGAGGCCAGTATCCTGCATGCTTTGAGGATTGAGGAGTTTCTGTGTCTCCCATGATAAATCGTGTCAGGAATGAAGGTGGGGGAGTCCAAAATCAATAAGCTGGGGAAGCCAGTGTCAGGGTCATATGGCAGTGCTGCCAGAAACCAGCTATGCTAAATGTTTAAATCCTTCCTTCCGCTGCCTTGGGACCTTCTCCTCTGCTTCAAAGAGAGCCCTCGGAGGCCAGGGAACTGCTGACTCTTTCTATATTTTTTTTTTTTTCAGCAAGGCTCAGTCCTTCTGGAAGGTGATTATGTTGGGGGCAAGGTAAAGTCCACCCCAGGAGCCTGAGCCATGAGACTCTGATGGGACCAGGCCTTGCCCACATTACCCACATGCTCTCTATCTTCCCATTAAACACTGCCACACCTGGGCAGGTTCCTTGTCTCCAGCCTGTCCTGCCTGCAAAGCCAAACTCGAGTTGCTTCCTCTGTCACCCTCTGCAAAACCTGTGGGGATCCACATCCCAGTGCCTCCCAGGTTCACAGCGAAGGGAATTCTCCATCCAGACTGCCAAGCCACTGTGTGAGCCCTGGGGCTCTGCTGGGAAGCTCCAGTGGGGAGCACCTTGCTTCAGAGAGGTGCTGGATTTTGGGCTTGAGAAGAGGGAGCAGGACAAGGAGGGAGAGCACCCAGGCGATGCGGAAAGCTTGCCATAAGGCATGGGAAGAAGGGAGCGGTGCCAAACCCTTGGGCTCCTCTCCAGCTCTTCGAAGCAAGTCGTTAGAGAGAGGAGAGGAGAAGGCGGCGAGCTGCAGTTTCCCAGAAGGTGGAGAAAGGCAAGGGAGAGAATATTATGTGCAGGAAGGGGAGCTGATGGACTGAAGTCTCCTGAATGAAGGGAAAGGGAGAAAACAAACATGAGCAGGAAGGTGTAGAAGCCATTTCACAGGAGAATTTGCAGAATCATTGAGATGGATCATCACAGTGACCAAAAACAGAAGAAAAATTCGTTAGCCTAAGAGGAACTTTTCTTATTGAGAGCTTTTATTTCCTATTTTGCTGGTACTGCAGAACCAGGAGTGGAGGAAGGGGAGCAGCAGTGTTTTGATGGGGAGCAAACCTTGGCCAAGCCTGATGTGTGTTGTTAGAGTCTATGGTTTATATTAGAAAAGACTCTAATAGTGTGCTACGGCTTCCAAGTGCATTTTGATGGTGATGATTATTTTCAACTGCACAAATGGCATGAAATACAGGCAGGGTATGGAAAAAAAAGACCATTTGGCTTCAGAAAAAAATCCAGAGCCCCTGTTAGAGGGACAGCTGATGCTTTCCTCTCTGCCCCGTTAACGTGCTGCCCTGATGGCTTTGGCATCCTGTGCCACGGCTGCTGCTGCACCTCTCCTCGTCCTTTCAGCAATGATCAGGGTTGCATAACCAGGAACTGATGCAGATTTGCTGTTTTCTCCTCCTCTGGCTTCAACTTCCAGAGAGTGAATTATGGTGTGTTCAAAAACCTCCGAGTTCCCCTAACCCAAACCCCATCCCTGTAATCTGGTCGAGGTCTCACCACACCGGTTGCCACTAGAAAATTGGTTTTTATCCACAGGGTGCATGTGGCCAGAGGCAGAGGGGTGCTGGGCTCTGGATGGAAATATGAGGTCCTATAGTGGGAAAATAGAATATGGGGGCCTGCTGGGAAGGAGTCAGGTCCTGGCACTGCATGGCAGAAATGCTGCTTGCCTGCAATGCACCAGGGAGGGAAAATGGTCCTTGGGGATATCTGTGGAGGGAAAGACACTGGAGAGCCAAGACTGCTCATGACAGGGAGAAGTCCAGGACAGGACCATTCACCAGACTGAGGGCCTAATGTCCAGGGTCACCTGGAGGCTCCCAAAGTAAATGGAGAGGCACTCACTGCCAGCCCCATCCTCTCCTGGGCTTGGGACTGGTGATGCCTCCAGCCTCCTTCCTTCAGCACAAATTACCTGGCCAACCTCTTCTCTCAGCCTTTCCCCCCCTTTCTAGACAAAACAACCTTTCCCCATTCCTGGGACTGCTCCCGTCTTTTCCAGACTTGCCTGGACTCTTTCATCATACCAATAAAAGAGTAAATGCATCACACCTTGGCCGGGGAGAGCGGAAATCCTTAAACATCTAAGAGGCGAAGCGACAAGAGGTGTTTTTTCGAGGCTCCCTGATGCCCTGTTAGGTCAAATGTCTTGCTCTGAAGCAGGAGAGAGGGGACTTATTAAAAACCTTTCATTTTTCTCATTTTTAAGGTCCTGTTTCAGCAGGCCGGAGGCCAAGGTGTGAGTGGGGCTGTCGAGGGGGAAGGGCAGCGAGCTGACGGCGTGCAAACAGATTGTGCAATATTTGCCTTGCACAGAGCTCCCATTGTAAAGCCTGGGAGTTCTGCTTCCAATAAATCCCCTGCCATAATGCCCCATTGATGGCAAGAGAAAGGCAGTATTGAGGGCTGAAAGGGCTTCGGCCCCGGGAAGGGTTAAAAAATAAAGAAAAGGGGGGGAAAAAAAAATAAAGTTCAGGCTTACTTTTAAACTTTGCTGTGTGGCCCTCGTGGCAGATCGCAGGCAAAGAGAAATATGTGGAGCCTGTTTGCATAACCCCATTTGCAGCGAGCACTTTCGTAGCCAAATTGCAAGTGCGGCCAGAGCCGGGGGGCAGTGGGGAGAAAAAAGCAGGAAGGGCTGTGTTTATTTTCATTCTTGTCCCAGGCCACGTAAAATTAATAATTAAAAAAAAAAAAAAAGAAAGAAGAAGTAATAATTAAATATTTGGTCAGAGAACCAGCTGTGCAAATGTGAGGAGCTGTGCCAGCTGCAGGGACATGGAGGGACTTGGTCCAGGCACTGGTCAGGGTTTGCTGCCTCGCAGGTTGTGTTACTGGGCTTAAAAGCACTAAGAAGGAGCATTTCAGGCTTTGGCTGGAGACTTTACCCTGGCTGCTGAGTGATTCCTCAGCATGGGGAGCTTAGTTCCAGCTGGGAAGGGTCTGGAGGCTTCTGGAAGGGCTGGGCCGCGGTGCGAGTGGGTGATGCTCTGCCAGCCCCACTTCCAGCACCGAGCTCACCTGATGGGCCTCCCCATCACCCTGAACTGGTAGTGCCGCTGCAGATCAGGCTGGGAGGGAGATTCGGTGTCTTTTGTCACAGCAGCTGATGCAACAGGGAGGAGCAGGGCAGTCCTTGCCAGGGCACATGCGGAACCAAAGCAGGCAGGGTCTGCTGGCTGGCTCAGCATTCATGGCCAGGCCGGCTGCCAGGGGAAATCTCCCCATTGTGCAACGTGCTGGAGCTCTCCAAGGAAGCTCCTGGCTCTTGAGACATCTTTGAGTGAGGCTGGACGAGTGACTGCCTTGAATTAAGAGCGATTGAGGGGGTGTCTACAGGCCCTGAGTACTTTTTCCATCCCTAGACCTTGTGACGCATTAATCACTCTCAGAGCAGCTGTGCAGACGGCTTAAATCGTCCTGACCCTGAAACTCCAGACTTGTCATTTCTTCCTCCTCCTCCTCCTCCCTGCTAGCTGCTCCCTCCTGCCCTGATATTCTGTCAAGATATCAGTGGGGCTGGTTTGAAGGTCCTATTGCACCCCATTTCCTGGGTTCTAGAGTGTTTTCACTGTGCCCCTTGCTGCTTTTCACCCTTTTATCACTTCTTGGAGGAGCACCCAGAAGGTGTCTGTGTGCTGCTGAGACCCAGCCAGCTGTCCCTGAACCTTCTGAGCAGGGTCACTGCCAACAAATTCACTATTTATTCACTCTTTGGCTCTTGGAAAAGCTCCCTCAGCTGAGTTAACCCTCCTGTTTCCTCCCCAGAGCCAGGGTCAGCTTGGACCCATCACTGACTTAACTGAGCCAGCTGCCCTGGCTGGCACAGAAGGTCCCCTCCCCATGCCAACATGTGTCCACATGCCTGCTGCCACCTCCTTCCCTCCTTTCAGCACTCTGAGCTTTGGCCATTGACAGCAGCCTTAACTCAGGATGACTCTCCCAGCCTGTGCCTCCTAGTCCTAAGGGCGTGAGCTGGATGTGACCTGCCACACGGCTGTGGAGCAGCAAATCCACACACGCAGGAGGTACTTGGCTCTGCTCGTGCTCCTCAGAGGTGGGATTCAGCCCTGCTCTTTGTAGGTGGGCTCCAGCCCCACTCCTATGGCCACTCATCCCTTCTGCTGCCCCCTCCTGCACCTCCCTCTTGCTCATCCTCGGGCCCCAAGCAAGACATAGTTTATCAGTGATCTGTGTTGCCTTGAACACACTTTCTCTGCCATGTCTCAGGCCTGACATCTTCAATTTCCTCTCTCATCTGTAATATCCACCCAAGTGGACCATTATTTATTATTTGGAAAGAGCTCTGTTTACAACACCTGGCAATAACTCTGGTTTGGGGTGTGCACGGAGCCATGTGTACAGGAGAACACAGGACCCACGAGACAGGGATCGCTCATCTCTATTTCCCTTCAGTCAGGTCCAGGTTTTTCCAAGAGGAGGGTGTTGTTCAAAACTAAAGATGTTGGGGAAGAAAAGGGAGGCAAGTTGTGGGAAGGAGAGAGGTAAAGGGAGAAGAGGAGCGGGCGGAAGAGATGAGAGATGAAGCCCTGGGGATTAATGAAATCTCACTGAAGGGCTCAACCCAGCTCTTCCGTGCTCTGTTGAATGAGCAGGGGTTCCTGCCAGCAGGGAAAAGCACAGAACACAGCTATCCATCCCTGCCCCCTGTTCCAATCCCCTGCACCCCTCCCTGTGCTCTTGCAAGCCCCTGAGACCTGGCTGAACCTGGCTCTGTCCCAGTCCCTGTCCTTATCCCCATCCTCTCTGCCTGTGTCTAAAGCCAGGAGAGAGCAGCCCATCCTCCCTTTGCTGTTCCTGGGAGTCACCCCTGTCCCTGGGAGTGAGGAGCCTTGTGTTCCCTCCTCCCCACTCCTCCACAGTGTCCAGGGTCCCAGGGAGCAGGCTGATCTGGGGCAGGGGGGACACTTGGGGCACAGGGGACTGGAGGGTCAGTGGAAGGACAGGGAGTGTCAGGGGAGCCCAGGGAGGGGACCCAGAGCAGAGCATCTGGGAAGGGGACATGTCGAGACCCTGGAGCTGTCTGTCTCATCTGCTCTTCTGAGGCAGTTCTGAAGGCAGAGACCCCCAAAATTCCCCCACCACAGCCCTGCAGTTGTAAAGGCAGGTGGGGTGGGTGGGCTGGGGGTTGTCGGGATGCCCGGTGTGCTGGGACCCCTCGGGTCCCCATTGGATTCAGCTGAGCATCCCACCGAGGGTCCTGATCCATGGGTCACACGTCTCAGTGCAAGCAGGGAGGGAAACATCGGTGGCTCAGGGAATGCCACGCTTAGGACCCTGCATGCTCTGGGGCTTCCCAGCTTTTTCCTGGAGCTGCTGAACTGGGAGGGGCCGAGCCGGCAGCTCCCCATAAACCTGACGGCTTAGACCACGTCCTGGGCAGATGTTGGGACTCTGCCTTGGAGCGGAGGTTGGGAAAAGGAGAGGGCGGCTCTTGCCTGGAGAGTGAGGAGGAGAGCTCGGCAGCCCTGGGCTTGAACTTTAGCACCCTCTTCCGCAGGAGTTTAAAGACAAGGATCGTCGTATCCCGAGAGAGCCGTCTGGATAGCCGGGCAGGCGCAGGGCTGGAGCAGAGGAGAAGCCAACAACTTTCTCTGACGAGGATTTTATGGAGCTCTTCATAAAGAAATAACACCAGGGAGAAAACCCCAGGAAGTCAGGAAGTGTTTCCAACGCTCGGGACGCTGGTGAGCGGCTCCAGTCCCTGCGAGGAGCCCGTCCTGCCGTGCAGATGTGTGTGATTGGAGCAGTGCGAGGGTTATTTTCCTTTGACTGAAGGCAACCCAGCCCCGGCGGATTAAGCTCTTTGTGTGCATTCGAGTGTGCCTTCATGGAAGCTGCTCCTGCAAAACCAGCTGCGGGGGTTGCAGAGAACATCCCCTAGGTCAGGGAGCCCTCCTGGAGGAGGGGAAGACCTCCTGTTTTCGTGGCTCTGAGACGATGCTGGGGCAGTAACTCCCTTGGCAGGCAGCACAGTGCTTCGGGATGGCCGTCTATGCCCTCACGGGTGTCTCGCTCGTCAGCCTGCTCAGCTTTGGCTATTTATCCTGGGACTGGATGAAGCCCAGTTTGGTGGCCGATGTGGCCACGGACTCCATGGAGAAATCACTGCCTCCCACCTTCACCAGGCCACCCCACATCATCTTCATTTTGACTGATGACCAGGGCTACCATGACGTTGGGTATCACGGCTCAGATATCCAGACGCCAACGCTAGACAGGCTGGCAGCGGAGGGTGTGAAGCTGGAGAACTACTACATCCAGCCCATCTGTACCCCATCCAGGAGCCAGCTGATAACTGGCAGGTAAGCCAGAACCTGCTTACACCCCACCTATGTCCCCCTTTGGTTCCTTCCCCACCTGTGAGGGGCTTAACCCCAACTCGCTGTTAGACTGATGCCCTGTGTATTGCCAGAGGATGGAGATCCTCCAGCAGATCTGGATTTCTCTAGGAGGCTTCTTGGGTGTACAGTTGATTTCCACACAGGATAAATAGCAGCACATGGCAGGAACAAAAATGTGGGTGCAGTTGGGTAACGGATGTCACTTTGGGAGAGGCTGGTCTCTAGTCAGGAGGTGTTTTGGTGCTGGGCAAGGAGCTCTGTCCCCAGGTAGTCCCTGTCACACTGGCCCTTTGGGTTTTTCTGTGAGGCCCTTGGTACACGCTTTCCCTGCATGTGTGTTCAGTGCTGCACTGGCCAGCACAGGCTGGATGTTGCTCCATCGCCCTCTTCCATGGCAGCACAGTCAATGTCCCCTTACCCTGGGCCGTTCTGCCTTCTAGGATAGGTGGGGTTTTCTCTGGAGCAGTGCTGTGTGGTCAGCACTCACTGCAGGAGGCAGATCCCACTAGACCATCTCCTGCTGAGGAGTGGGCCCCAGGAAGGTGCCTATGGATGTGGTCACA
Organism: Dasyornis broadbenti; assembly: GCA_013397935.1. Lineage (NCBI taxonomy): Eukaryota > Metazoa > Chordata > Aves > Passeriformes > Dasyornithidae > Dasyornis > Dasyornis broadbenti. The sequence goes on from VZRN01000753.1 coordinate 559,556, forward strand.
TCCATAGTGCACATGGATGTGGCCTGGGGTGGTGGAGCCTGCTGGGGTCTGGGCAAAGGCCTCCATTCTTTCCTGATGGTTCTTGAGGGATCCCAGACATCTTTGGGGTATGCAAAGCAGGGGACATTCGGGTGGGGCATTGTGAACCCGCTTGCTTGTGCTGCCCAGCCCTGACACAGCCCAGCCACCTCCCCAGGCTGGCTGCAGTGGGGACAACTGCTGGTGGCGTTTTTGGGAGATGTCTGTTGAGCCCCTCTCTGTGTTCTTTGCATCTGCTTTTGGTACTTATGGATGGGTGAGGAGCTCCCTGTCCCTGACTGGAGCTTGTTTCATTGGATTGGGTTGGGTGACATGGAGATCTGCATCTGCTTCAGGTCTCTAACACACGAAGTCCCATCATGTCCTCACCCTGCTGCTCCTCCTCACCATTGCTTCCCTCTGGCTCTTCCTCCCGGCAGGTACCAGATCCACACAGGACTGCAGCACTCCATCATCCGTCCTCGGCAGCCCAACTGCCTGCCCCTCGACCAGGTCACCCTGCCACAGAAGCTGCAGGAAGCTGGCTACTCCACACACATGGTGGGCAAGTGGCACCTTGGCTTCTACAAGAAGGAGTGCCTGCCCACCCGCCGGGGCTTCGACACCTTCCTGGGCTCCCTGACAGGCAATGTGGATTATTACACCTACGACAACTGCGATGGGCCGGGTGTCTGCGGCTACGACCTGCACGAAGGGGAGGACGTGGCTTGGGACCAGAGCGGGAAGTATTCCACCTTCCTCTACGCCCAGCGTGTCAGCAAGATCTTGGCATCCCACAGCCCCAAGGAGCCCATCTTCATCTATGTGGCCTTCCAAGCTGTCCACACGCCCCTGCAGTCCCCCAAGGAGTACATCTACCGCTACCGCTCCATGGGCAACGTCGCCCGCCGCAAGTACGCAGCCATGGTGACCTGCATGGATGAGGCAGTGAAGAACATCACCTGGGCCCTCAAGAAGTATGGCTATTATGACAACAGTGTGATCGTGTTCTCCACGGACAACGGTGGGCAGACCTTCTCTGGTGGAAGCAACTGGCCGCTACGGGGTCGCAAAGGGACGTACTGGGAAGGGGGAGTGCGTGGCATTGGTTTTGTCCACAGTCCCCTGATCAAGCGCAAGCGTCGGACAAGCTGGGCACTGGTTCACATCACAGACTGGTACCCAACTCTGGTCAGCCTGGCAAGGGGCAACCTGAGCAATGTCCAAGGACTGGATGGCTACAACGTCTGGCCTGCTATCAGTGAGGGCAAGGAGTCGCCACGCACCGAAATCCTGCACAACATCGACCCCTTGTACAACCATGCCAAGTATGGCTCCTTGGAGGATGGCTTCGGCATCTGGAACACGGCTGTGCAAGCTTCCATCCGGGTTGGGGAGTGGAAGCTCCTCACTGGAGACCCAGGGTACAGCGATTGGATCCCCCCACAGACCCTGACCAACTTCCCAGGGAGCTGGTGGAACCTGGAGCGTCTCACTAATGGCCTGAAGAAGTCCGTGTGGCTCTTCAACATCACCGCCGACCCCTACGAGCGCTATGACCTCTCAGAGCAGCGCCCGGACGTGGTCAGGACCCTCCTGATGAGGTTGGTGCACTACAACCGGACGGCGATCCCGGTGCGGTACCCTGCAGAGAACCCCCGGGCTCACCCAGACTTCAACGGTGGTGCCTGGGGCCCTTGGGCCAGTGAAGATGATGGGGAGGAGTGGGAAGGAGGCCGGGAGCCCCTGAAAAGTAGGAACAAGAAAAAGAAGTGCAAGATCTGCAAGCTGCGCTCCTTCTTCCGCAAGCTGAACACCAGGCTCATGTCCAACCGCATCTGACAGAACACTCCCCCAGCATCCACCCATCCTGGCCAGGGTGGAGCTCGGGACTGCAGTGCCGTGGGGTAGGAGCAAGGGAGAAGGACAGATGGGGAGGTGCCCAGTCTTCTCTGGCTCTCCCTTCTTCCAAGGTTCACCCCAAAGCGCTTCTCCTCCCTGGTTGGAGTGGTGGCCACAGGGAGCTACTCCCAGTGGGTGAGGAAGGGCAATGTGGTCTCTGCTGTGGTGACTGGCAACTGTGCTGAGCTAGGCTGGCCCTGCACAGCCACTTCCAAAGAGAGAGATCCTTTCCTCAAGGACTCTGCAGCCAGTCATAAGCTTTAAGTGTTGACCATAGCGAGGGCAGGCTCTGCCTGCAGGCTAACCCTCTCCATTTCCCGCTATTTACGTGCTCCTGGCTCTCAGCCTGTGGCCAGGCAGCTGCCACCTTTGCTCTTGCTTTGGTAAGTCAAGGGCCTCCCCCAAACCCAAGACTACATTGTTTCCATGTTATACTTCTTTGTGGAGGGATGGACCATGGATGTTAGACCTGAGATCAAGGAGGCTGGACTAAGTCATGCTGCTACAGGGACCTCATGTGGGGCTATGGCCTGCCTTCTCCGCTGGCTTGGGGGGCTGGGAGCAGCCCCGGGGAGGAGCTGTGGCCTATGGTTGGATGCACTCAGAGGACAGGTAGTTCTCTATGGCCCCACACTTGGGAGGCAGGTTTTCTCCAGGTGCTGGTGAACTTCCCATGGGTCAGCCACCCAGCAGACCCTTTCACCCAAAATTCACCTGGGCAGCCCCCTTGTGCATGGCTCTAGGCACCCCGTTCTTCCCTATGCATCCTATACATCCAACCACCCAACCACCCCTGGCTGCCCCCTCTCAGTGCTGGGGCTGTCCCTGTCCCCACATCCCACTGCTGAACCTGGGGCAGAGGGAAGATCTCAAGAAGGTCTCTGCAGAGACTGCTATGCCGCTCTGTAGCTGCAGGACTTTGAAGCCACGGTGGAGGACGAGGATGATGGCGATGTCTCCCGCCTGCCAGCACTGCGCCGCATCTCCTCGCCGCAGATGGGCACTGCTCTTCCAGCAGCGCACGCGTGGGGAGGAAAACACCTCCCCATCATCCGCTGCCGTGGGGAGCCAGCCCATCCGATTGCCGGGGGCCAGGGAAGCCAGCAAAGCTCTGGGCCCCCGCGCCTTCGGCAGGGTGCGAGCGCACGTACGTGCGCTCACAGGAGAGCTGGCGAGGATGAAAGGGGGTAAATAGCTTTAAAATCGTTTTGGATGCATGGTGCATTTCCATTTACACAATGTGTTTTACATTTCTCCCCACAGGTTTCTCTTGGTGCAGTGTGTGTAGGCGAAGGCCCTGCTGTGAATTTTGAAAATAGTTATTTTTGTCTCTGGAAAATGAGGCCCGTTAGGACTTGTCAGCTCTTGGATGAGCAGTGTGGGCTTTCTTTTTTTTTTTTTCTTTTCCCCCCTCTCTTTCTCCCTTGCAAAATAACATTCATTTAAAATCTGTCATTGAAAGATGTGACAATTGGCAGCGTGCATGCTGAATACCTTTCAGTGCGCTTTCAAGCCCTGTGTGTGAGAGAGGGATGAGGATGGGAAGAAAATGCAATGACATGTTTGTATTTTTTTTTTCTTACTCTTAGCTGGATTATTTGGGGGAATTGGGATTTTCTATAGAAACAAAGGAAAAAAACCAGCTGACAGCAAGGCAGAAGAGAGGAGGCCTCTTCTTGTAGAGCTGGGAAGGAGTTTGAAAACCCCGAGTGTGGCAGTGTGTGCCAGTCCCGGCTGCTCCATGCCATCCCATCCTGCCAGCTTCCTGCATCCCTGCAGGGACATCCCAAGGACAGATTTCAGAGTGGGACTCAGCTCCTCCATCAGCCCCATCTCCATCCCTACTCCCTTAGCGTGTTGCTCCAAGAGGACTGGTCCCCATGGCATCACCCGGGTGGAGGTGAGCCCCGAGGGGATGCTCCACATCCTCAAACTACCTCATTCAGCCAGCCTGGTCCCTGGGGATGTGCACCACCAGCGGGGCTGCGGCACCGGCTGCCATTCGGCAAAGCCAGCCAGTTACTGAAAATAAAGCAACACTTTGCTGAAGAAGAGGACGCTGCTGCAGGCAGAGGCAGAGCCAGAACCAGAGTAGGGCAGGGGGTGATGCTGCAGGGGCTTGGGAACATCTCCCTTGGTTAAGGGAGAGTTGGTGCTGAAGGGAATGGGAGACCAGGGCTGGACATGGGGTGGTGACAAGGCTTGGGAAATGGCTTTCATTTCCATATTTATATAAATGCATCCAAGTTTAGTATTTCTTTTATTTTTTTTCTTCAAAAACGGAAATTTCCATGAAAACATGCTCATTTTTCCTCCCTTCCCTTGTACTAATATCCCTGTGAAAAGGTTCGTCTGGTCTCACTTCCTTTCCAGGTTTGGATCTGCTGGGCTGATGCTGGCTTTGCAGTCAGCCTGGCCACAGTGGTGCATCTGCTATCATCTGTATTTTAATTAAAAAAAAGTTGGATTATGAATCTTTGCAAGAAGAAACAGCTGAAGTAAAATCTTAGTCCCTGAAAACAAAGAGGAGAAGGAGGCAAGAGCATCTCTGGGTGCTTGGATAGTGCAAAGCCTCCAGCCTGAGGACAGCAGTTGTCCTTCCCCACTGATTCCAGCTGTGCTGTGACTGAACATTGGGCTGGGAAAGGAGATGCAGCTGCTGCCACGTGTTCTCCTCATCACAGCAATGTTCTTTAATAGTCTGTGCTGGGAAAAATGCAGCAATGTGCCAAAATTCCATGTTTTCAGAGATCTGAAGTCCCATGGGATTGTGTGTGCGCTCTGGCTGCCAAGGGGTTAATGCAGCTGGAGAGATGCTCAGGCGGTGGAGTTCCCTGCAGCCGAGAGATGTATTTTCACAGACAGGCTGAGGCTCCCCTCCTTCCCAAGCTCCCTTCAACGTGCCTGGCAAGCCCCAGGCTGCTCCAAACCCCAGCAGGAGCTGGGCAGGGATAGGGCAGGGGGATGCATCCGGAGTAATCAGGGATGGAGGGGTAGCGGCTGCCTCTCTGTTAGCATGGACTGGCTGTCTCCACCCTGGCTGTTTCCACCCGTCTGGCTGGAGGGAGTGGGAAGGGGATGGGCTGGAAATGAATGGAGTTGGGATGGGATGGAGATGGGGAGGAGGATAAGAGGAGGATGGGACTGGGCTGGGCTGGGCTCGGCTGGGGAGGGGAGGGGGATAGGATAGGATGGGGATGGAATAGGGATGGGATGTGTCAGGCTGGACTGGGGGTACGTCAGAGCCTCTCCAGCCCCACAGGCAACTCCCATCCGAGAGAGGGAAGGGAGGAAGCCCAATATCAGGACAGGGACATCCCAGCAAACTGCCACAGTGGGAGAGTGGCAGAGCACCCTGAGCACCTCATGATGAGCAGATGTTCTGCATCAGGGGCAGTTGTGTCCCTTCTCACGCGAGAGATCTGAGGACGTGTGGTTTAGCAGGTTCCCCCCACCCAGATCCAGTGCACGATGGCCCCAAGGAGCTGCATGGCACCTGCTGGGTGTTCCCAAGTATCATGGACATCTCCACAGGAGGGTCGTTGCCTACAGACCCCGCTGTCAGGGAGACTGTGGCACTGAGGACACCCTGGCTCAGCCTAAAGCAGCTTCCTGTGGTTGCAGGAGCAAGTGCTGGCTCCATAGGGAGAGGGCACGTTTGCAAACACAGCCCTAAATGTAAATCAGCTCTCCTCACCACGGTATTTATAATCTTATCTAAAAATAACCCCAAACTCAGCTTCCCAGAGGACAACTGAGCATCCCCCAGACCCCAGCTTGCATGTGAAACTGTCCCAGTAATTTTGGGATCTCTGCAATATGTAATTGGCAGCCTGGCTGGTTGGATGGCACTGCTGCAAGCCCCATCCCCTGAGAGCAGGGGCACCTGCTGCAGCCCCACCAGGACACGTGGATCCTTCCTGAGCTGCCCATCCAGACCTCGGGTGCCCACTCTGGGGCAGCCCCGTGCTGGGATGAAGCAATTAAATCTCTGCAGGCAGAGCTGGAGCAGGGTGTGGAGAGCAGGATGTGATTTTGGAGAGGCAGCCCAGTGATGGAGAAGAGCACTGGGGATGAAGGTCTCCATCAGGTGGCCAGACCCAAGCATGGCAGCGGGAGAGCAGCATGGCTCCCAAAGCCCTGCAGGAGCAAATCTTGGGATGGCTGGGAACAGACATATCCTAACAGTATCCTCAGGCCTCTGCGAGAGGACTGGAACTACTCCTCTCTTCAGGGGAGCCTCCAGCCCAGAGGTGAAAAGTTCCATGCGGAGCTCCTGCTCCCCTTGGATTGTCCCCAGGCACTCGGGAATGAGACCACACAGCAGTTCCTGCTTGGGAAAACATTATCAGCAAAGCAGAGCATGTTCAGCACACGGAAGTCTGACACCCCCTTACCCTCAGAAGGAAAAATGTCAAGGAAAAAGGAAAAAACAACTGAATAGAGAGAAAAGCAGAGAGGGAGAAACTTTTCCTGGAGAGCTGTGTCTCTGCCAGGCAGGAGAACCCTGGAGAGGGAGGCAGGGTCCTCGTGGGAGGCTTTGCCATCACCCCCTGCCCAGGTGAGGAGTTTGGTGTGGCAGGGGTGCAGCAGGGGCCCTGGGAGGAAGGAAGGGGCAGATCCCTCCTCCTGGCTCCGGGAGCATGCAGAGTCACGCGTGTGGGGTTGAACACGTGTGGCAGTGTGGGGGTGGGCACGGGGAGGGGGGCAGGTCACATTGCGGAGCTCACGGGGACACGAACATGAGCACGGGTGGGAGTGAGGTGGGAGGAGGCAGGGGCACAGAACCGCCCACGGGCATCCATGGGGTCTCGGGAGTGGGGGGCTCTTCCTCTTGCCTCTAGGGTTCCGAGGGGCTGCTGGGGACTGGCAGCAAAAAGCTGGAGAAGGACAGCACTCCCACAAACATCTGGATGCATCAGCCCCACAGCAGCCCCCTGCCCCTGGCACAGCCCTGGGGTGGGGAATGAAACCCCCTTTTGTGTGGGACCAACATGGGGAGGAGTTGCTCAGGAGCAAGGAGGCATTTTGGGGACCATCATGTCCCCAGGGCACAGAAGGCACACGTGCATTGCCTGCACCCCATGCAGGTGCCTGCTGTGCTCTGCCCATGCCAGGGCATGGCCGGGGTTGGTCTGGAGGTCATCAACCCTTGAGGATTGCGGCCCCATCCATGGCTGGGAATCAGGTCCCTACTCTGCCAGCAGGGTCCCCTGGATGGGACCAGACAGGAGCGGGAGGGATGCAAGGTAGGGATGAAGGTGGGTAATGGTGCAATTAATGGAAAAGCCATTAGACCTTTCTCCTCCTCCCCCTCCTCTTCCTCACTCCGCCACTTGCTGTCCTCCTCCACTTCCACCTCCTTTCTTCTCTCCCTCTCCGCTCCTCCTTCTCTCTCCCCTCTCAAAGATTTCTCCCTATTTTTGTCTGGTTAGAACCTTTTCTTTTCCTTTTAACCCTTCCTTGGCAGCCTAAAAGGGAACTCAATCCATCTCAGCTGCCAAAGGCAATGCCCTCCCAGATGGCACAGGGAGCCCCTTCTCCTGTTGTGATGAAGGTCTTGCTGCTGCAAAATCATCCACAAACGGGACAAAAGCTTAGTAGGGGAGAACGGGACCAAAGCTCTTCTGGGGGAAGTCAGCAGGTGGAAAGTGCAAGGGGTGGTGTAGACAGAGGGGGTGGTGCTGGATCCCCAGTGAGTGCTGGTGGGGACTCAGAGGGAAACCCCTTCCCTGAGGTTTTGGATCTCACAACTCCACTTTTATTGTGCTTTTTATGCTTTCTTATGTTCAGCACAGCAGAGAGGCGAGTCAGCAACAGGAAGTCTGGGGGGATGGAGGGAGAGACCTTCCTCCTATTCCCACTCTGAAACTTTCCCCTTTCTGCCCCGGCTTGGGCACCCCAGGGACACGGCACCACAAGGACACAGCACCCCAGGGACACAGCACCCCAGGACACAGCCTGTTTCTCCCCTCTAGCTGTGCTTCAGGTCAGGCTGCTCACCCCTCTGTTGGGGGGACCCTCAGGAGCTGCTCCATGGGAACCCCAGCACCCTTGGGGTGATGCAGTGGGTGAAGGGGGGAGCAGGGAGCAGCCATCCCTCCCCTGCACCGCGATTGGGGCCAGACCCCCTGGGGACCCTGGCTGAAGGCGGGACAGTGTGGGGACCTAGGGACCTGCCATGGTTTCTCCAGCTTCTCCTGACACACTTCTGCTCCATCTGCTCCCTCCCGCCACAGTGTGTCCCCATCCCACATCCCCAAGACCCCCAGGAATGCTGCTGCAGGTACCAGCAGGGCCTGGTTTTTTTTTTTTTTTTGGGGGGGGGGATAAGCAGTTGCTGGGGTGACAGCATCCTCCTGCAACATGGAAACCACAGTTTCCATGGAAACCTTTTTTGCCCCAATTATTTTACCACTGCCACAGCCTTTAATTTGCCTTTAATAGTTGTATTTTAGATATCCCCCCCTCCGCAGCAGGTGGGTGACCCCCGGGCAGGCCCTGGGCCGGGTCCCCAGCAGGGCCCTGGTCCCCACGGAGGGCGGCGGGTTTGGGAAGCAGTTGCCCCGGCAACAGGAACAGGGCGTTTCTGGCAGCGGTGGTCACCATGGGGACGGGGATGCTGACGAAGGCTTGTGAAGCTGAGAAGACAAATTGCCCTCATCATTATCTCTGGGCTTGTCAATCAAACATATTCCCTTATTTACCTCAGCGAGGAGAGAGCCCCGGGAGCACACGGAGAGGGAGGGAGCGAGAGGAGAGCTGCTTGCCCCAAACTCTGCACCGGGGAGGGAGCATTTCCAGCCCCTCGGGATGGCCACCATCACCTGCAATCGCTTCACTGAGGAGTACCAGCTCTTTGAGGAACTGGGCAAGTAAGTTGGAGACGGGGCTGGGATGTTCAGAGCAGGGCTGTGCCCTGGCTGGGAGAGACTCAGCGGTGCTGAGAACTCCTGGAGATGGGGGAAAGGAGATGGGCACGGAGAGAATGCAGTGGGAATCGGAGAGTGCACTCGGGTGAGGATGGGAGCTGCCAGCCCCAGACCTGCTTCTCTGTCTCTCCCCAAGTTCAGGGGCTGCTGATGGGTGTTTGGCTGGGGGCTCGGGACACCCCAGAGGTCTCGAGTTGCCTGGGAAAGGCTCAGCTGCCCCTCTTATGGAAAAGCGGCTCCCAAAAAAGAAGGCTGCTGTCTCCCTTGGGAAGTTCTCCAGCCGGGAGGAGGGACAGGACAGCTGAGGAGGAAAGCCAAAGCAGTGGGCACCCCTCACATTTCTTTAAGGGAATTTATCTGTGTGGATTCACTGGAGTTTGAGTAGACCTGCAGGAGACCCAGTCTGCCTGGCAGCCCCCAGAGAATCCCGGTGCCTTTTGGACAGATCCAGGATATTCCCCACCCCTGTCCCAGTGCGGGTGAGCCACAGCCCTGCCTGACCCTGCTTCGCTGCCGGGGAGGGCTCAGCTTCTCTGGTCCAGGTGTGATCGCGTGTGCCTGGATCAGTGCATGTGTGAGTGTGTGTGTGCAAACAGAACTGCCTGTGCACAGCGAGGGGAACCTGGGGAGCACTGAGCGCCCCGGGGTGGAGCGGGGATGCCAGGTTCCCCGTGTGGAGGGATGCTCCCGTCCCGCCCAGTGTGTGGCTATAAAACAGGCACAGGAGTGAGCAGGCGTGTGCCTCTGTTTTGGTTTCTGTGCCTTTTTTCGGAGCAGGTGTGTAAATCTGGGGCGTGTGGCCACCGTCCCCTCGGAGCGGCTGGCAGGGTGGTAGTGGGCTCAGGGTGCCTGTGCTCCAGAGGGGAAGCTTTGTCCATCCATCAGCACAGGGATGCTCCAACGCTGCATCCCTGCATCGCCCCAAGAGCAGAGCAGCCCCAAATGTGTGCCCACGTGCACACGGGCATATGAAATGGGGGCGAGGGAGAAGGGAGAGAGCAGAGATGGGGAAATGGAGAGGCTGAGACAGGCGGACTTTGTGCTGGGCTGAATGATGTTCATGTTCCCCAGCCAAGCCGTGGCACCAGGGTGCTGCTACAAAGTGCGGCTCCATGGAGGCAAATGGACGTCCCTGTCCCAGGATACTCATATCCACCCCCCGGCATCAGGGTGACAGAGAGGGGCTGGGGAGAGCAGGGGATTGGGTTGGGGAGTGGGTCCCTGTGGCGGGGACAGCGCCAGCTGGCACTGCAGGCAGGGGGATGGGCACCCTCTGGGGACCTGGTGGCAAGGCGGGATGTGGGACCTGCTTTTTCCAGACTTTTCTCGGTTTTTCAGGTCTCTAAGGCTTGGTGGTGGTGGCAGGGGGTGAGCAGGTGAGGCAGTGGCTGCTGGTGCCTGTGGTGATGCTGTGGGGCTCTGGCTGGGCAGAGGTGGCTGTGGGGATGTGGAGGGGAGTTCGCAGGCCAGGAGTGATGGGGGAGGACCAGGAGGGCTCCTGAAGGTATCTGGGCTGCGACACTTTGCTGGGTGGATGCTGAGCAGAGGGTTGAGCACCTAGGCTCAGCGGCTGCCTGCGTTGCCTGGCACTGTGGTGTAAAACCACCTGGACAGATGCATTTTAACAGGAATAAAGGAGCAAAGCTGGCACAGAGGCTCACCAGCTCCTGAGTGCATCGTGGTCAACCACCCCAGTTCTGGGGTGATGCAGGAGCAGCATCCCCAGCTCGGTGTGTCCCACAGTTTGCCATCCACTCAAGAGGGCAGGCACAACTGCAGCACTGAGGTGTCCCCGAGTTAGGGGCTTCATCGGGCTAGCCAAGGTGCTGTGGGGCTGGTTGGGGATTTTCCACTGGGATGGTTTCCAGCACATCCTGGCACATTCAAAAATCAGCGGTTTCCCATGGGGAAATTTCCGCTTCATGGGCTTAGAGAGGGAAATCAGGACGAAGTGCCGCACCTCTGCTCTGCTGCGGCAGCTGCTCGCGGTGGGAAGTGCCGTTCCTCCTCCGGAGAGATGCTCCCGGTACCAGTCGGGGTGGGGGTGTCCTGGCAGGGCTCTCCCCGCACCAGACCGTGGTAGGGAGCAGCGTCCTGCAAAGATTCAGAGCAGAAAGGGCCCATCTTGAGTTTACTGTCCCCAAGGGACTGGGGCGGGCCGTTGTGGGGGACTGGCTGGCAGAAGGGCAAGTCTGGGTGCCAGGCTGCTGAACCCACCCAGGTTCTCTGCCGTTTCCTCGGCTGACACCCGGGCAAGTGGGGGTTTGAGATGCCACACACTTAATGGTGGCACCACGGTGGGGCTTTGGGGGCAGGCAGAGATGGGGAGGGAGATCTGCATAGTCTGTCCAGCAAGGCACAAGCCCTTGGCACATCTCTGCACCTCCCAAGCATGGGAGGACATCTGTCCCGAGCGGGGGACAGGGAGCTGGGGAAAACCCACTCCTGCGATAGCCCCCGCAAAGCTGAGCAAGCCAAGGGCTGCTCCGATCCCCCATGCTTGCAGGAGGGAATCAGGCAGAGGGCGGGGGGCAGCAGGGGGGGACGGGGAGAGGATCCTGCCCACGGCCCCCCGGAGTAGGACAAACATGAAGTGCAGCTCCATCGGCGCCTCCAAATCCGCCCCCGCAGCAGGTTCAGGGAGAGGCTGGAGACAATTACCGTGCCGAGCCGTAGGATCAGCCCCTCCACTCCCGGAGCTGCAGGAGAGGGGGCTTATTAAAAAGGAAAAAAAAAAATATGGAGGAACAAAAAATCCCCAGCCCACACTCTTCTCTCTAGAAAGGAGATAAAATGCCTCGGAGGAGGAGGAGGTGTTGAAGAGAGGGAGGGAGGCAGCAGCACAGCCGGGCGCTGGCAAGGAAGGTGTGAAAAAGGGAGAAGTGGAGCATCCTGGTGGCAGAGCCACTGCTTGAGCTGGTGGGGGAGGCCGTGGGGACAAGGCATGGGGTCATGCCTGGCCTGGGGACCAAGGGACAGAGTCTGCAGGGCTGGGGCTCAGCACTGCCAGGGCTCAGGGCTGCAGGGACAGGGCTGGTGCTGGGCTGTGTATCCAACATCGCCCTGCGCTGGCAGCCCGCCAGGGGACAAGGACACGGTCTGTACCCATGGCCGTGCAGGTGATGAAACCATCCCCTGCTCAGACTGGGAATCGCTGTCTCATCCAGGCCACGCAGAGATGGGGATCCTCAGCTGCCACCAGGGTTGGGGTGATCCCCATCCAAAGACCCAGCGTCCCAGAAGGGAAGGGACATGCTGCTGCCCATGGCCAGGGAACAGGACATGATTCCTTCCTTCCAGAGGGGTTTCTTGCACCACGGTGGGACTGAGCTCCCTGCCTGGCACCTCCAGCACTGCCTGTAGTGCCCTGCAAGCCCCTGGTGTGGAAGGGGATGCCACCTTTGCCGGATTTAGATGAAGCAAATAAGACTTTCCCCCCCGAGGCTGGAAAGATCCTACATGGACTGAGCAGCAAGGGAGCAGCCTGGCACAGGGAGTGAAGGGTCCCTGACCAGTGCAGACCCACTGAAGGACCTCACTGGAACAAGGATGGGAGTATGGCAAGCGTGCTGTATGCCTGGATATCCTGCACCTGCATCCAGTGTTCCATGTTCCCCCCACCCTCCGGGCACACAGGGATTTTCTTATGCTTTACAGACCACAAATAAACATTTGGTTTCTGTTAGGAAGGTCTGGAGGAGCCAAAAGCCAGGAATGCAGCTGGGGATGTGAAACGGCTGCTGCACCCCACTTCCCTCGGCTCCCCCTTTCTCACCATTCAGTTCAAATAAATAGATGAGCAAGTGGCTGTGGACCCTGGGACTAGGGGTGACCATAGGTCCACAGCCTGCAGTGGATCTGGGACACCTACACCCCTCCAGTCTCATGCTGAGTTCTGCAGTGAAACCCCGAGCTGGGGTGAAATACTGGCTTGCTGCACTCTGCTGCAGACTGTCCTGCCACTGCTGAAACATCACACATGTCTTTAGGAGAAAAAATAGAGAAGATGAGTCTCAGGGCTCCATAGGAGCCCACAAACCCTATACAGTGTGGGGTTCCCAGCAGGATGAAGAGAGCAGCATCACAGGACTGCCGATGGCTCTGATCTCCCTACTCATGGCAAGCTGGATGTGAAGCATTTCACCCACCCTCTCCAGTTAATTCCTCCCCAGGATTCAGGGATATTAACAGCTCAGCTCTTTCAGCAGCCAGGATTAAATGGCAGGACGGGGAAGCTGGGAAACACCAGGATGTTTTCCCCCAACTCCTGCCTGACACGTGCCGTGAGCGATGCTCTGCGTGGCAGCACTGGGCGCGTGGGCTACCAGCACTGCTGGGGCTCCATCCCCATCCCTCCACACCCGCTGCTTGCCTGCTCTCCTAAAAATCACATTCAAACCCAAATTGCCCGTCTCCACCCGCCCCCGCCGCTAAAATCAATTAACCGCCACTCTCGCCAGCCCGCGGCCTTTTATTCATCGGCAGGGAGCTGGAGTGGGGTGAACGGGAGTGGGGGGAAGGTGGGGCAAGAGGTGGGATTGCTTTTGATAGTTGTTATTTTAGCGATTGGAGAGGTTTGGCAGGAAAGGGAACCTGGCATAAAGGTTGTGCTCAGCAGGGCTGGAGCGTGCGTGTGTGTGTGTGCGTGATTGCAGTGCTGCAGCTCCCAGCATTGTGCCGGCACTGGCAGTGCCACGAGCTGGCAGCACCTGGGGTATGGGGCACAGGGGTGGATGGGAGTCTTTGGAGTGTCCCAAGCACTTGTGTTCGCTTCTCTGCCAGACCCCAGGAGAGCTCTGCATGTTGGCTCATGCCTGTGCAAGGTGCAGCAGCATCCATTCCTGTCCAGCTTGGCTCCATCCTTGCAGGGTCCCCTGGGCTGTCCCTGCCTGGGTAACAGTTTTGCAGTGGGGGGGACCTGGCACTGGTCACAGCTGCCAAGTACTGCTGTGGTTGGAAGGTCTAGGACAGGCAGAGCCACACAGACTGAAGTGGCCAAGAGCTGCGTAGCAGCTGCAGCCATCATGGAGCCCCCGGTAAAACACTGCCCCTTCCCTCCTGGCAACGGGTAGGGCAGAGCCAGGAGGAAGAGGAAGAAAAGTGCACAATGCCTCGGGTGTTCCAGAGGAGCATGGAGGGGATGAACCCACGTTCATCCATAGGTCTGCAAGTGCCTCCTCCCATCATTCCTCAAGGACAGTGGTGCAGGGAAGGTGCCTTGGATCCCTCCATGTTTTCCCCAAGCCCCTGCCCCAGTCAGCACCTATCCTCATCCCCATCCTTGTCCCTAAGCCTCCGGCTGCCCCTCGCCCCACTGCCACATCAGGGCTGAGCTGTGCCCACCAAGCCCTTCACCTCTGGCTTCTTCTGTTCCCAGAGGCGCTTTCTCCATTGTCCGGAGATGCGTGAAGGTGTTGGCAGGACAAGAGTATGCGGCCAAGATCATCAATACCAAGAAGCTCTCTGCTCGAGGTAAGCACTGAGGGTGTTTGGGGGGAGGCAAGAGGCGAACAGGGCTCATGGAGTGGGGAATTCGTCCCCTCTGCATGATGCTGCGATGATGCCTTTGATGTGCATTGAGGCGGGGCGTGTTTGATGTGCGATGGGGACCCCCTCATCCCACTCTGTCCCTGCTGTGGTGCACACTGAGCTCCTTGATGGATGGGGTGAATGTCCCAAGGAGGTGTCTTGGTGACTGCTTGCCACATCCCATCTGATCACAGAGATACATCCACAGCCTGGCTGTGCTGAGGCTCAGGGAGACTCCCAGACCACAATCTGCCTGAGGAGCCATAGGAGAGTCTCTGTTCCCTGAGACCCACCACCACCCTGCACACGCATTGCAGCAAAATGATGATCACAGCCTTGCAACAAGTCAGAGTCAGAGCACTGCCAGCTTTGGGTGCAGTGTAGCACAGTTATTTCGGGAGCATCATGTTCTGAGAGGGCCCCCCCTGACCCCCCATCCCTGCTCTGGGGTCTGTAAGTTTTCTTAGTCATATATCTACATCAATGAAATAGGAACGTCCCTTCAAGTGGGGGTTTGACTTCATTTCTATGTGGAGATGGGCCCTCACTGCCGTCTGGTGAGTGGCTTTGGTGGAGCACATTGGCTGTTTGCTGCTGGAAGAGGCGCTGTGGGTCTCTCCTGGTGGGTCTATCCCAGCTGCTTCTTGGAGCGAGACTGAGCTGAGCCAGCACAGAAATCTTCAGCCAGCCCTTGCCCAGAGCCAGGGACCCCTCTGCCCCCAGGCATGTGGCAGAGGAACTGTGATGAGGAGAACTGAAAGGATGAGGCAGCCGTGCCCTCGCTCCGGCTCCTCCCTGGCTATTGGGAATGCAGGATGAGTGCTGG
This sequence comes from Dasyornis broadbenti, assembly GCA_013397935.1. NCBI lineage: Eukaryota > Metazoa > Chordata > Aves > Passeriformes > Dasyornithidae > Dasyornis > Dasyornis broadbenti. The sequence continues at coordinate 574,763 of VZRN01000753.1, forward strand.
GAGGAAGCACCTTGCCAGGAGGGCTTAATTAACCTCCCTCAGTGTCTCTTCCGATTCCACTGCTGACCTCCGAAGGCAAAACTGAAATGCAGAAAAGAGTGACAAGCTCCTTTCTGACCTGGAATAAAACCAGTATGTTGCAGTCTCCCTCCCACAGTGCTGCCAAAGCAGCATGGCACCGGCACTGAGCCCCTCCAGCTCCTCCAGCACTGACCCCTGCCCCTCTTCAGGATTGCAGACCATTCTCTTCCTCCAAAGTCAAAGGCTGGGCTCCGGGCAGGGTGTGCAGTGCTGGGCTCAGCCCTTGGCTCCTGCCCGTGTACCCCAGCTGGCAAACGCCTCCCAGTTTTTAGGGCTGCCTGGAGCAGCAGATTGAGCCGCCCTCCCTGTGCTCCCTCCTGCCTCCGCTTGCCTCCTCCGGCAGTTTGCCCCTCTCCATCCTCTCCTAGGGTTTGTGCTGTCCCTGCAGTGCCTGGCAGTCCCCTGGAGAGGCTTCACTGGGATTATTTTCCCTGCTCTGCCTGCTGGAATCACCAGCGACTTTGGCTAATGATCTGGACATTTCTGCAGTGCTGGCAGGGAGGATAGCACTTCCCTAGACACAAAGGGCAGGAAGGAGAGAAGTGAGGAGAAGGTGAGGGAAGCTGCGAAACATCCCCAGCCGTGGTCTATTTCTTCAGACATCCTCCTGGCTGCCAGCACAGAGGGGCCAGCAGGAGAGAAGGTAGAGGTTTTGGAGGAAAAATGGGGTTTGGGTGTGTGCAGAAGCAGGGTTTGTGGGGTAGGACAGGCTGTAAGTCAACTCCCTAGAGAAGTGCTTGCCCCACTGGTCACACTGTCCCTCCATCCCATCCCTGTCATCCACTGTGGAATGCATCCATTGTGGAATGGACTTTAATTGTGAGAAGCAACAGCCTGAACTCCAACCTCTCCCTGTCACCCTGTCCCGCCCTGGGAAGGTTGTCACCCATCGGGGGAAACACTGTGGGGAGCTGAATGAGGCCAGCAAGGTTATCTCAGCCTCCAGCTCACAGAGTCCATGCACTGGCTGCAAAATTCACCCCAAGCTCTGGGGTGCCTCTCAGACAGGATACTGAGCCCCGGGGAAGGCTCCAGCCCTGCAAAGAAGGGGCTGCATAATTTTTGTGTCTCAGCGGTCGGAGACACCCAGGTTTGGTTTGATGCAGAGTGAGACTCCAGGGTGTGAACCTGCAAGGTAGCAGTGATAGCACTGAGAGACAACAGCCCTAATTATATCCTCGCTTGTCCTGGCTGCTGGGTTCCTGCATGAAATGCCTCCAGTCAGGCACCTCCATGCAGGGTAGCTGGGTCAGGTGTGAGCAGGGAGAGAATTGCAGAGGAAGAAACAAAATGATTTGCAGATTCGTTCAGAGGTGTCCCAGGGCGGAGGATTTTTTGACTCAGCTCAACTTGCTTTGCCCAGAGCTCTGTTGTCTCACATCCCCAAGCCTGCTGAAAGCTGGGGAGTGGGACCTGTGCTTCCTGTTTGGAGACAGGCACCAGTTCCGAGACAGGGTTCTGCAATGTAGGGGAGCAAAGTCCTGGTGTGGAATGGCTGACGATGGTGAGGGGGAGTGAAGCTATAGCCTCATTTCATCCTGACACCTCTTGCTGATCGACTCTGTCTTCAATTGCTCAAATTGTACCATGCGGGGCCAGAAATGTCCTGGCTGATTGCCTGGATGAATAGGAGAAAAGGGAACAGTGCTGCTGGCAGGGATAACCCAGACAAATCCAGGGTATTTGGGAGGTGATCAGAGATTGTTCAGCAAAGGGAAGGGAGAGGAGAGGGCAAGGGATCATTCCAAACCCAAGATTGCCGATGGCATCAGTGTCTGGGGGTTTAGCCAGGGACTGCATTCGTGCTGGGATACTGCCCATCATGCCCTGATGCTGAACTTATCCCCAAATCTGTAACTCTTTAGCAAAAAAACCCCAAAACTGCTCTGTCCCCCCAGGTTTCCTGTGCCAACAGCTCCTCTGAGAGCCCAACAGAAGCTGAGAGCAGTTGATTCCCTTCCTCAGATCCTAATCTAGGGCCGTTGCCTCTTTCAGATCACCAGAAGCTGGAACGAGAAGCCCGGATCTGCCGTCTCCTGAAGCACCCCAACATTGGTAAGTGCACCCTGCACCCCCAGTTGCTGGTGCTCCGTGCCTGGCTCTGCTGCCCACCTGCCCTCCCATGTCCCAGCCAGGGCTAGGGGATCTCCTTCCAAAATTCAGCCCTGTCTGCAGCAGCATGGACTGTTTGTCCCAGAGGTTGAGAAGGGCTCAGTGTCGTGCAGCCCGGTTGATCTGCAGAGCCGTTCTCATGGGAAGCACCATCTTCAAATGGGGTCATGGGAAGAAAGGCCCCCACTGGGCATAAGGAGACTGAAGTAGGTCCTGACTAACCCACTTGGCCATTGCTCCCTCAGGGAGAAGCAGAGCCCCAGGAGGCTGCAAGAGGCTATTTTTACTGCTCTCCCCCCGCTCGGGTGCTGTATTCCTCTGCATGCTCCAAAAAGCGGCTGCAGCTCGGAGCAGCAGCAGCAGCAGCGCGGGGCGTGTAGGAGGAGCGATGGCGGGGGGAAGCGAAGACTTTCCCACCGACCGTCCATCTGAAAGTAGCCTCCTTCGGAAAAGCTGTTTCAGGAAAACTCCCGAGCCCCTGCAAAAGACAAAAATAGGCCAAAAGGAAAGAGAGAGGGGAGGGGAAAAAAACTGCAGTAAAAAAAAAAAAAAATCCCAAACTCCATCCTGAAAGTGATGCCGATGCAGGCTCTTGATCTCTGTGGATGGTCTGGATGAGCCCCCTCTTCCCTGTGCTGCACCCCAAAATGTACCAACCCCAATGAGATTCTGCAGCTTTTGGGAAAACATTTGGTGGTTTCTGCAGCCCTCTCAACCCACAGTCGGGAGCTGGGAGGGTTCCCCTGCAGCTGAGCTCCTCCCTGTCCCCCTCACTGCTCCGGTGACCTGGATCCGTCCTTCCCCAGGAGCTGCTGCAGCAGATCCAGGGAGCTAGATCCAGGGCCACTGGGATGAGCCATGTGGCTCCTGTCCCATAAATATTTCAGTTCCAAAAAAGACTGTCAGCTTCCATCTGTCTCGGGCACACAGCTGCGTGGCAGGTCTCCCCTGCATTGCTGGGGTGCCGGACCCTGCAGGATTCCCCAGCCTCTGCTCCAGCAGGACCAGGAGCTGCCCTGCAGGGGTCCCTCCGGGACATTCAGCCTCCTCTTTGCACCAAAATACATGCGGGGATGGCCGAGACCTGATGGAAACGTACTGCAAAGTGTGTGAATAGGAAGAAGTACTAAACCCAGAGGAACTCACCGCATGAGACCTACAGGATGGTAGCTGCAGGTTCCCCAGGCTCCCAGGTTTCCCAGGCTCCCCAGGTTCCCAGCTCGGCCAGAGCTCTTTCCTACTGCGCTCTTCCCTCTCCATCACCTGCCCGTGGGGCTTGCGAGGTCTCCGAAGACCGAAACACCTCACCCGTCCCTGTCCTTGTCCCCCATCCCTACACTACCCTCCCTGTTTGGCTGTGACCTGGCAGGTTCAGAGCTGCAAAGGCTGGAAAGGGTTAACAGCATGAGATGCTAACACAAGCTCAATCTGCTGCTATTTATACCCAGGAGGCTCTTCTCCACCCCCCACCCCACACCCTCTTTCCTTTCACCCCCCTCCACTGCTCCTGCTGCCTGGAAACTTGGGCTTGCATCTTCCCTTCCGTGCAGCAAAGGCAGCTCGTTACCCACACAGGAGCTGGAGTGAGCGGTGCCACTGCAGAGCAGCCTGGCGTGAGGAAGAGGAGGCACTGCTGCTGGATGAGGCAAAACAGCTCTGTCCAGCCCTCCCTGGGAGGAGCACCCCAGCTGCCAAGGGGCTTTGCTGACCTCTTACTTGTTCCCTGCAGCGAGGTGGGGTCCTTCCATCTCCTGTGGCAATGCTGTGCTGCCGTTCCTGGAGGAACCAACCTGTGCTTTGCACTGTGCCTGCTGGAAAGCCTCGCATGGAAAGCTGTGCACGGGCAGTCAAGGGCAGGTCCAGGTCCCCAGAACCCCACAGCACATCCACAGCACTGCGTGATACATTAGGGAGAGCTGTGTTTCCATTCAGGGAAGTCTTGCTTTATTGGGAAAACTTTGGCTGCACCCAGCCCTGGAGTTTGAACTCCAGGTACTTGTCCTCTGATTCTCATTCCTGAAGCTGTGTCCTGCTCCTGCCTTGGCTCTCAGCTCTGAGCTGGAGTGGTTTGGCCAGTGCAGCTCTCTCTGACTATGGTCAGTAACAGATACTTGTAGGATCAGGCTATATTTAGAGCAGCTGCTCTCTCTTATACCTTCTTGGCTCCTGGCAGCCAAAGGCTTTGGGATTTCCCCAAGAAGGGAACGTATCCGGACCATATGCTTATGGTTATGCTGGCCCTATCCACACTGAACTTACCTAATCCCCCAAGGAATACTTTGGCTTCTGTGGGATCCCAGGCGTGATATCCCCAAATCTCTCCCGGTGAGATGAAACGGGAGGAAATATGTTTCCTCCAGCAGAGGAAGGCAGAAAAGCTGGGATTGTATGTGGGAGAAAAACGGAGCAGACACAGATGTGGGAGCACAGGAGATGTCTGCAGAAGCCAGCAGTGGAGAAGGATAACTGGGGAATAAGATGGGCAAGTTGTGTCAGCAGTCAAGACCATGAGAGAGACAGACAGGAAAGATGCTGTCCAGCTCATCAGACCTTGTTTGCCCTGTGCCCTGGACATATGAGATGATGCTGCTGGCAACATGCTCTTGGCAGTCGCTGGATTTGCCCATGGAGCTTGGAGACAGAAGGATCAGCAAAGTGATGTTTGCTGGCCTGGCAGATAAGAGCAGCACAGTGCAGCGTCTGCGCTCAGTGCTGTGGGGTTGTTATCTCCCCTGGCTCAGACTGAGTCTGGAGGATGTTTCCATATAGGGCTCAGCTGATTTAGATGCAGTAAAAGAGGCTAGGAGTAAAAATTCCCACAAAATCTCTCACCTGAATGTTTATTTTTTGCTCCCTGATTCCCAACATTCTCAAATGTGTTCAAAGTTGTATCAGGCTGAAACCAGGTGAGAGAGAGGAAGCATTAAATATTCATAGTCTCAAGGGAATCAAACAAAATATGAGGTGGGAGACAGAGGATGCTGGGCAAGTCTGTGTTTATCCATCCTACCTGTTTCTGTGCCGGTCCCCTTGCTGCACACCTGCCTGCTACGTGTGAGCAGGGATCTGAGCCTGAATAACCAGCATGCAGCTGCAGGGTGACAGGTTGGTGCCTGGCTGTACCTGCTGAGGGGTGTGCCCGAGAGGAGAGGATGCCAGGAGATGGGGAAACTCATCCCATGGAGATTCCCAAGGAGAAAAGGAAGGTCATGAGCAGAAAATAGAAAAAGCCCTGTGAGTGCCAGAGTTGTCAGCCCAGCACCCTGCTGAGCTGTCCCTCTGCCCGGGCACCTGTCCTGTGGGACTGGGGGCACCCATGGATGCAGCCTGCCCAGTGCCCAAGATAGCCCAGCAGCTGCCTGGAACCTTGGCCAGGCACAGCGCTGGGCAGTCCCCGATTTGGATGTGACCTTTGAGCCTTGCACGACTGGCCTAGGCTGGGGCCATGGCTGGGCTCCTCTGGTGAGCGGGGTCTCCCACCAACCAGCAGCAATAGCAAGAGGAAAAGCGCTGCTGTGCCCTTCCCCAGCTCCTGATTGTGCCCCAAGGGGAGCAAAGGCATTCCCAGGGAGCGGGTTGGGAGCCAGGTATACCCCATAACCCTTCTGTCTCTGTTGCAGTGAGGCTCCATGACAGCATCTCTGAAGAGGGCCACCACTACCTGATATTTGACCTGTGAGTAGTGGTTCACTGCATCCCCTAACCCACAGGCAGCTCCGTGCTTCCCCCAGGGTGACACAACCTCCACCTCACCCGAGCCCTTCCCACAGGCTGGGTTTGAACCAAACTTGGGTCCCCAAGCCGGGCAGAGGGCAGGCCCCTGTGTTTGCACCTCCAGTTCTCCCCGCATGCATGGTGCAGTGACACTTTCGGGGGGCTTGCCAGGGCAGAGTGTGCTGTAAGTCGATCCAGCTCCCCCTGTTTTCTTGCAGGGTCACGGGTGGGGAGCTGTTTGAGGACATTGTGGCCAGGGAGTACTACAGTGAAGCAGATGCCAGGTGAGCTGGTCCATGGACAGGACAGCAGTTGTCCCCTTCTCTCCCACAAGCTGCTCCTTCCCAGGGTCCTACATGACTGTTTTTCTGCCACACCAGCTCATTCCATACTGGGAGGTGTTTTACAGCCACTCTGCAACACATACTCATAGACCAGAACTGTGGTGCAAAAAAAAAAAAAAAAAACAACAAACCCAAAAAAACCAACCCAAAATGCTCCTTCTAACTCACTCAACTCCTGTGCCAAGAAGTGTTTGTGCTGCCATAGGACTGGTTTCCACTTTGAATCAGATGGCTCCCAGCCATTGCCCACAGCATCCTCATTCCTCGGGATGTTGGGACAGCCAACATCTGACCTCACTCTGAATGAACAGGGTGTCAGGGGCTCCCTCATCTGGATGCACCAGGACTGCCTGGTCTGGGAGCACCAGACCTGCCTGGTCTGGGAGCACCGGGACTGCCCGGTCTGGGGGTACCAGGGCTCCCCGGGCTGGCAGGGAGGAAACCCAACACCAGGCTGGTGCCCAGCCAGGGCCGTGATAGCACAGACACCCTGCGGATGTCACTCCTTCCCCTCGGAGCTGCATGCCAGCCATCTGCAAGTATTTCTCTGGCATTTACCACTTGAAAGCACTGAGGAGGAGCAGTCAAGACAGGCTGTGCTGGAGCTCTGCTCCCTCCCACATTCCCACTGGCACTTTCCAGGTGCCCTGCTGCAGAGCCATCTCAGCCACCCCTTTGGTCCCTGCAGCTCATCCAAGGGACAGTATTAGTCTCATTCTTTTGAGGAGACATGATCTGGCCCTCTCCAATCTCCAGATATCACTGTGCCTCTTGGTTTTGCCCCCAGGCTAAGCACAGCCTGTATGTATGTCCAAGGGGGTGGTAAACTCTACAATACCTCTCTGCATGGCAATATCCTTTATTTCTAGGCAGAAAACAATCTCATTTAATGGGCTGCCTGCACTGAATCCACTTACAGCCCATCCACTTATTAGTGTCATACAAATAAAATAAAATACATGTAAATAAAGACCTTCTGCCTCGCACACAAGCTGTTTTGGTGCAGGAGTGATCAGTGCCTCTGTCTTTTTCCCTTCCTATCTCACGCACACAGCAGAGCTGGAATGTAATGAACTACATATAAAGCAAGCAGACACAGCAAGAGCCACCTGCATTAGAGGAGAGCAGGGAAATGGGGCTGGAGCAAAGGTTGCACAGAGCACATCTGCTCTGCCTGGGTTTGGAGACCAAATCTTTGCTGGCACTGTGGTTCCACTGTTGGTCTCCAGCTCCTCCCCTCCACCATTGCTCCTGTGGAGTCCCCACGGGCTCAGCTGTATCCCCTAAAGCTCCTGCTTGCCATTACTGGGTGTCCAGTAGCTCTGGAGGGGTTGGGTTGGAACTGCTCCCTACAGGTGTGTGAATTTTGGTGGAAGGGGATGCTGAGCTGTGCTGCAGGGCTGCTCATGGAAAGCGTGATGGGAAGAGGGGGAGAGGGGTGAAATGCAGCAGAATAGAAATGTCTGACAAAACTCTGCCTCTCTGGCCACTTGTGTGAGCTTTCTCCTCTCTCCCACAGCCACTGCATCCAACAGATCCTGGAGGCCGTCCTGCACTGCCACCAGATGGGGGTGGTTCACCGGGATCTGAAGGTAGGAGCTGCAGGGGGAGTGCCTGTGGGAGGACAGGGAACCCCATCTGTGATGTTCAATACTGTGGAACAATGCCCAGAGTCCTTCAGGGCTGCTGAAACAGCAGGGAGGAACACACGTAGGGCTGCAGGAAACCCACAGAGCAAAGATCAGCTCCGGAGCGAAATCACACAAGGGAGATGGGGTTGGGAGGTGCTTGCAGTCCATGGTCCTCTAAGGATTCAGGGGACATAAGGGCAGGACAAAACACTCAGGGAGCACATCCAGAGCTGTGCTGGGAAGCTCCCCCTGCCAATAGCAGAACCTCTGGGGGTTTTTCACTCCTCTCCAACTCCAATCTCCTTCTGCAGCCCGAGAACCTGCTGTTGGCATCCAAGCTGAAGGGTGCTGCTGTCAAGCTGGCTGACTTTGGCCTCGCCATCGAGGTGGAGGGGGACCAGCAAGCGTGGTTTGGTGAGTAGGACTGGCCTCTGGTGGGGTATCCTCCAGCCCTCCTTGGCAGGTTAGTTCAGGGGGGCTCCAGGACCCTGAGCCCCAGGTTATGGGAGAGTCCCAGCAGCACCAGCCCAGGAGGCACAGTGGATGAAGAGGCTGATGTGGAGCCAACAGCTCCACAGGGACTACGTGAGTCACCGAGGTCTCCTGGTGAGATGGACAAGCCGGCAATAGGGGCTGGGAAGAAAGCCTCTTGCAAGTGCTGGAAGTGCACATCAGAGCGCTCCAGCCTTATGCACCATCTGGGGTTTGGCAGTGGCAGAAAGACACAGTTTGTTCTGCCCTCGGGAGTCACAGAGGTTTCTGGAAGGAGGGTGCCTGTCCCACCGGGTCGGGATGTGCCAGGACTCTCAGCTCCCGCTGTGCCTGGCTGGGGACCAGTCACTGCTGGTGAGCTGCGCGGGGACAGGGCTGCCTGGCGGCCGGTGTGACTGGCTGTCTGTCCCAGGTTTCGCCGGCACCCCGGGATACCTCTCCCCCGAGGTGCTCCGGAAGGACCCCTATGGCAAAGCCGTGGATCTGTGGGCTTGCGGTAAGTCAGACCGGGGCTGGAATGCCGGGAGCGGGCTGGACTGGGCTGGGCTGGGTGGGATGAGGCAGGCTGTTCATCCTGCATGTCCCAGGTTGCGGTTGCCAGTCACATCTCAGGAAGGTCAGGGTGCAGGATTTACCTGGCACATTACCCTGGGCTGTACCCAGAGCAACATACTCTCTCCCAATCCAGAGACACCCTTCTCTGAAGAATCACCCCCCTTGCTGCATACCCAAAGCTCCCAGTCAGGGGAGGGGCTGCCTCTTTTCCCCGCGGTGCTGGTGGGGCCAGGCAATGCAGGTGCAGCCATAGGGGAGCCGTTTCCCACCCGCAATGGGGAAGAAGCAACACCCAGCCCTGCCAGGGCACCCACTTTAGGCTCTGCATGGTGGCTGACAGAGCCCTGAACCTCACCAGGTGCTGAGCACATCAACACAGAGCTGGGCCCACCAACAAGCCTTTTGCTCTTTAAACAGTGACCAAATCTTCATGTTTCCCTAATTTCTGTTTCTCTGCTTGAGTTTGACCAGTCCCCAGGCTGTGTGTGCTCCTGCCTCCAGCAATGAATTCTCTTCCACTGAACCCATCTCCTCTCCTGGGCAGGTGTCATCCTTTACATCCTGCTGGTTGGGTACCCACCCTTTTGGGATGAAGACCAACACCGACTCTACCAGCAGATCAAGGCTGGGGCTTATGATGTGAGTGGGTTTATCATGCTGCTCTCTTTCATAGTCTCCTCTCTCTCCTGCTGTCCCTACCTTGCAGCCAGCTGCTTTGGAAGAGCAACCAAGACAAATTCAGACAGATGGGAAGAAGGTTCTTTCCTCTGCCCTGGTCACAGTGTTGGCCATGTTGTCATGCCCAGGTGCACACATTGGCATATTTCAGGGCCATTTTGTGGGAGAGATGGGTGTTGTCCTGAGCCTTCTAACTTTCTTCTTCCACTCCTGCTCTTCAGTTTTCTACCTGGCAGCTCTTTCCAGTTGCTGCCATCCATCCCAACGCAAAGGGGCTCTGCCATCTCTCACCCTGGTCCCTTTGCTTTGGCAGTTCCCCTCCCCTGAGTGGGACACAGTCACTCCTGAAGCAAAAGATCTCATCAACAAGATGTTGACCATAAACCCATCCAAGCGCATTACAGCAGCAGAGGCTCTGAAGCATCCCTGGATATCGGTGAGCTGGGTTCGAAGGTAGAGAGATGTGGGGAGTTACAAGGCAGGTACATCTCAGTGGGGAGCACATGTTATCAAACATGCTGCCAGCTCTCTTCTCCATCCTGGGAAGATGGTTTTCTGGCACGGTTCCTCCCAGTGCTCTCACAGCAGCATTTCCCCTGAGGTTTTACAGCAGAGAAAAGCTTGTGAATGCATGGTCCTGGGGGACCTGGTGATGGGAGAGACACACATGCTCCCAGCCCTAGTGGGGACAGGCTCATTTCTCGGTGTCATGCTGTGCTGGGGGACCTTTCTTCAGAGGCAATGGGAGTAGGCTTATGTTTATCCATCCATCCATCCATCCATCCCAGCAGCAATCCCTCCACCCTTTGTTGCATCCCGCTGTTTCAGATGCTGGTTCTCACTCTGACTCAGATCCTAAAGGCAGGGGAGTCTGTGGGCTTAACCACTTATGTGCAAACCCTGAGCATATTGCTAAACATGGCTGGTCGGTCAAGGGGTTAACTCAGGGGGCAGCCAGTTCTCTGTGCACCTCCGCTACCAGAGCAGATCCTGCTGACCCCAGAGCTTCGATCTCCTGCTGCCCATTAAACTTTTATTTGCTGGTGCTGCTGCAGGCAGCTCTGGCCCGTGCCTTGGCCATGGGAGATCACACACGTGGGTGTGCATGTGAGAGCGGGGCTCGGGAGCCTCTTCCCCCCAGCACTACTCTGAGCCAGGTCTCTCTCTCCCCAGCACCGTGCCACCGTGGCGTCATGCATGCACAGGCAGGAGACGGTGGACTGTCTGAAGAAGTTCAATGCTCGGAGGAAGCTGAAGGTAACTCTGTCCAAGCTGGTTACAAAATGCACGATCAGGTCATTGGTGGGCTTGTTCCCTGTGTGGGAAATGACAGGGAGGAGTCTATGGGCAGTGGTGTGGGGGTGGTGGGCATTTGGGGACCCCCATTGTGAAGAAGGGGAAAGAGACTGAATGGGGTGGCAGTTTCATCTGGCTGGGGTTCCCAGCTGCTCAAAGAAAGCCACATGAAGGAAAGCACTCAGTCACACTGGACACTGGGGTGAGGACTTTTCCACTGGAGACAGTGTCAAGAATTCTTCTTTTTGGGGCTTGAGATGGGTCTGAGAGGCACAGTGAGACCCTTTGCCAAGACACTTTGCAGCCAAGAAATAAAGTGATTCACAGACAGACAAAAAACTCACCCACCCCAACAGCCCCACAGCCTTTCCTTTCTTGGATGCTGCCATGTGCCACAGCCTGGACCCCTCTGGAAATTGCCATCTCCAGCATGAGCATCTCCCTGAGGTACCTGTCTCCCGGGTGCTGCTCAGCCTCAGCTGACAGCACAGCGCTGGGAATGGGCTCTGGAAATAACAATGGCTCCTGCAGAGCAGGATAAGGCTGGTCCGTGCCACAGCCGGAGCCATCAGTGCTCCAGGCCTGAACGCAGCGTGGCACAGAGCAGTACAGCTGCAGGCTACTAATAAGATTATCAAGCAAAGAAACTGGCTATAAACTATTATTACTTTTCAGCCAGACAAGTAATCAAATTAGTTCAGGCATACACTTCAAAATAGTAATCCATTACTGTAAGCAATTAGTCCAAAGTAATCTCATTATAAGCTGAGCAACTAGTTAGTAGACTCATCTGGAATAGGGGAAGGATTTTTACGAAAATTTTGTGGTGGTGATCTTTGCAGGGCTCCCATGAGCAATCTCTGCCCTGCTGCTCTGAGCTGGCACAGCTTTAATCACTATTAAATCCGGTTCCACTCCCGGTGGGTCCCCTTGCTGCCAGCTGCTGGCCCCAGTCAGTGGGGTTGTGCTTCATCTAGGACAGGGTACTACGAAACCGAAAAGTGCCCCGCAGTTATTTAATATCCCTTCAATCTTGGAGGGATGGCAGTTTTGGAGAATGCAACCCAATGCCCTGGTGCAGGGGATATGGGGTCAGGGGTCAGTTATTGAGAGCTTCTTTTCATGGCAGTAGGAGACTATCAATCCGTGGGCCAGTTTCCTTCCTTCCAGAGGCTGGGGGACAGGTGCTGAGCAGGCCTTTCCTCCCCCAGGGATGGGGGGGAGCAGCAGGGTGCAGGGAGCTGGGTTCCAGCATACCCTTTCCTTCTGTCTTCCTTGTCTTTCAGGGAGCCATCCTCACCACCATGCTGGCCACCAGGAACTTCTCCGGTAGGTGCTGTCTCTGGGACTCATCTCCTTGTCTTACAGGATACCCAGGGCCAATCTGTAGGGTCCCTGGAGAGCTGGCTTTGCCTCATGTGTCACAGGGAGGCTGAAGTTGCAGCCTTGTACCTCCAGGGAAGTGTGGCTTTGCGAGCTCCTCCAGAAGAGGTCACCTGGCACCTCCAGACTGGCTGCTGGCTTGGGGTGCGAGAGAAAAAGTGTCTGGTTGAGGCTCAGTGATCCACAATGCTTTAGGATTTTGGGGTTTGTATGCAGGCAGCCATCTGGCTGGGATGGGGATGTTGGTACTGGGGGCAGCCAGAGCTCAAGCAGCTGGTTTTGCATCCTCCTGGAGACGTTTGTGGCTCAGGGAGAGAATCCCCTGCATCGGGAGCACGGAAAGACCCCTGGGTGCCACTGCAGGCAGATGGCAGCAGGATCTCTCAGGTCTCTCCCCTGGCAGGTGGATGCTAATCCTGCAGGATTCCCCACTCTCTTCCTGTCTCCCTACATCCCGAGGGCTGCCATGGTGACAGCACCGAGCATGGCAGCCCAGCCTGTGCACTGCAGAGGTCTCAGTGCAGCCAGAAGCTCCTCTGCTCCAGTGCCCTCGCTGAGAGCTGTTCCCTCTGGGGACACCTCGCTGCAGATGGGGTTTCACAGGCGATTCCCCAGGCGTGGAACCAAATGGAGCCGTGTGACTGCAGAGCTCATCCACCGTCTGTCACCTCCAGCCCTCCCCAGTGCTGAGGATGGCCCTGCAGCACTGCTGCAGGGCTGGGACACACCAGCCAAGCCCTGCACACTGCTGAGCTGGCAGGTGGCAGCTGTTTGGGGTTAGCTGGGTGTTTTAGGGTGCTTTGCTGAGGCTGTCCAAGTGTCAGGTGTAGCAGGTGGGCAGGGGTGCCAGGGCAGAGGTCTGTGGCCAGGGCTGGTGTCTGCATTTGTCGCAGGTGGATCGTGCTGACACTTTTAGCCCTTGTGGCGGGTGCTGGAGGAGTCCAGCAGCTGGGGGATCCAATGTCAGGCCCCACGCCGGGAGAGGCGGACAGAAAGCATCAAAGGGCAGGAAGTTCAAAAGCATCTCTTCTGGTGCTGCCTGTCCCACGCACGGTCCAAGGGCTCCCCAGTGTCCCCTGCCCGGGAGCATGGCAGCGCTGGTGGGCGACGGGGACTCGGCGTGGCACTGGCTCCAGCGATCCCCGCCTGCTCTCGGGGTTCAGGGCTCTGGGGTGACTTGTGCAGCCGAGGGGGCTGGGTCAGTGTCGGCAGAGCTGGGTGGGCACTGGGGAAGGCGCCTGCTCTTCATCCTTGTCAAAATGCGGGCTGCAGCTGTCGGGCCGGCGGGCCGGCAGCACATGATCCCGGCAGCATGGGGCTAAAATTAGAGGGCGGCAGGCGGGCAGCCCATTCCTCCACACTGCACCACGCCGGGTCAACAGCACCGTCCGGCCAGAGCCCGCCTCTGCCGGGCAGCCCTGCCGGCCCCCTCCAGCCGCCCCAGGGACTTGGCGTGACGTTAGGACACGGGTCATGCCCCTGGCCAAGAGCCACTGGGGTAGGACAGGACAGTGCTGGCAAGATCGTCCCTGAGCTCCCACGCGTTGTACCGGGGCTTTCTGGAGAGAAGACGAACCCCACCAGGCGGTCCCGGGGGTCCTGCCGCTCTGGCACCGGGCACCATGCTGCTGATCCTCGCCCTCCTGGTCCTGGTGCCCTGCCTGGCTCTGCTAATCTCCTTCCTCCTCTCTCCAGGAGGCAAAAGTGGTGGCAACAAGAAGAATGACGGCGTGAAGGTAAGCCCACCCCCGGTGCCCTCTGCTGCTGGGGCGGTGCTGGGGTCTCTGTGCCGTGCCGGCGGTGAGCGTTTCCATGCCCTGCTGGCCGTGGGGGTCTCCGTGCTGTGCCCGTGGTGTCCGTGCCACGCCGGCGGTCCCTGCGACACCCTGCACTCTAAAGGGCAGCTGTTGGCTCGGCTGTCCCGGTGTGTCCCCGTGTCACCGGCGGGGCTCCTGCCAGGACAGGCTGTGCACAGGAGACTTTGCAACGCAGTGGGCGAGGGGAGCGGGCTGGTGCTGGAGGGTGCCCGGCGGGAACTTGCTGCTGTTTCATTGCCGGCAAAATGCGCATGTCTCTCGCTGCCCCCAGAGAGGGGGAGAGGCAGAGGCTGGAGCAGGACAGGGGACAAGAGGAGGCAGCTTTGCAGCCCAGAACCACAGCTCCAACAGCGGCCATCTAGCGGGATGGGTTGCCTCATCTCCTGCTTGCTCAGCATGGAGCTGCTGCTGCTGCTGCTGCTAGTGAGACTGGCCCCTGCTCCTGTCCCATCCTGTCCCAAGGGCTGCTGTGCTGCTGGGTGACACACGGGTGCTTTTAAGCCTCCTTCGGCAGTGCTGCTTGTCCCCTGTGCCCAGTGCAGACAGCAAAGAAACATGGCGATACTTGACAGTGCAAATGGCTTGGTGATGCTCTAAAAACAAGTTGTGCTTGGTGGGTCTTGTTTCTTGGGCTGCAGAGCCTGCAGGTTCGTCAGCCCCTCCGAGGTGGAGCCGCAGCTCTTCTCCAGGACAAAGCGGCTCCAGGAGGCAGCAAAATTCTGCTGTTTCTGGTGTCACGGAAATGTGGTGGATGGCAGTGGTTATTGAGCTCTGTCAAACTCCTCCTGCAGGAAGGAATGGTCCATGCGAGGGTCTTTCTCTCCTTACCTGTTACCTTCATGAATACAAAGGATCACTCAGCAAGGGAGAGCTGGCGTGGTGACATCCTCCATCGTAGTGACATCCTCCATCGTCAGGCCTCTGCCTTTGGGACCCCAACTGCAATGTGGCTGCTCTCCTTCCTCCATAGGGACCCTTTGATGGGAGAATCCACAGAACCTTCTCCTGCCCTTTTTAGGGGACCCAGCTGTTGGCTGTGATGGGTGCAGGGTTTTGGAAGAGCAGAGCCCTCAGCCAGCTTCTTCCTTCCTCATTTCGGATGGTTGGTGAAGCCAGAGGTCTAGGGATGGCATATCTGTCTCCCGTTCCTCCCAGACGCAGCAGCTGGGACAGGACAAGCCTGCAAGGACTGAGACCATGCACAACCGTCCAAATCTGGGCTCAGCTCCACAGGAGGCCATCCTGGCCATGCAGTGTTATTCTGCAGCATGAAGCTGATGGTGTGGATGGCTTTGAGAGGAAATTACTTTGGGCTGTCAGGATATCATGAGGCTCCCAGGACAGAATTATTAGGTCTGATGCTGGCAGATCCCATGGGAGTCACAACACCCCATGTGCCAGCCAGTGCTGATTTGTCCTCTGCTGCTCTGAGGTCCCAGCTGCTTCTGCGAGTCACCTAAAACGTGACACCACAGGTAGAGCTGAATTGGTACAAGTTGCTGGAGCACAGGTGAGAGCAAACAGAGGATGCATTTTGAAGCTATTAAAGGAGAGATTTCTGGATGAAGAAGCTTCATCAGGCACAGCCGTAAATCTAATTTTCCAGCAGAAATGGACAGCTTTTTATTTTTGTGTTGTGGTAGACAACCATTTGCCAGCCCAGCTTGCTAATAATGCTCCCTGTTGGACTTCAAAGGAGCTTTGAGGGCAGATATCCTGGGAAAAGGGGCACTTCCTGTTGTAGCAAAATAGCTTATTTGGGTGAGCAGCCTTCTGGCTCATCACTGAAATTCAGTGAGGAGAGTCTGATTTTAAAGTGGGGTCAGAGAGGGTGGTTTGCATCCCCAGCCCTCAGCCCTTGCTGCTGAGAAGGGAGCAGATCATGAGGCTTCATTCCAAGTGCAATCTACCTACCAACACTCGTCTGAAGAGTGTGGACAAGCTCTGAGAATGAATTTGCTTTTTTATTGTCCCCCTTTCCAACAAGTAAAGGGGACACAGCTTGGCTAGATGGCCAGGAAGGTGCGGGAGGAGAAGACAAGGTAGAGACAAACTCACTCCCAACAGCTTCCTTGCATTGTCCACCTTCAGCATAACCATCCCCACCTCTCATTCCCATGCTCAGCCTGGGGGGACCTGCAGCATAACTCACTCAGGGGGGCACAGGGAGGCTGGGTGCTGTGGGTGAAGCTCTAATGGCCCACTGTGAGCAACCAGTGGATGATGTCAGGACACTGCTGAGTGGTGTTAACTTCTTTTCATCTTGCTGGAAAAGCAAGATAGGAGCCTGGAAGCCTGCCTTGAGTGGTTGGGACAGTGGGAAGGGAATGGTCCTTCCTGCTCAGAACAGGGCTGTGAGTCAGGCCACGTGGTGTGGGTCACTGTCAGAAGAGTTGTGTCCCAATTTGGAGTAACGTGCTGGACTAACCATCCCCATGAGAGCAGGCAGGTCCCAGGCAGCCACTCCTGCCTTTCCTGCCCAAAGTTGTGCTGGTGGGCAGCAGGCACCTGGTGCTGCCCTCCAGCCTGTCTGCATAGCCCTCCAACACCAGCACAGTGCCAGCCCAGGCTCAGAGAGCTTGAAACTCACCCTCCTGAGCAGGTTCCTCACCTACCAAAAACATTCATGGGACCAGAAGTCCCCCTTGCTCAGAGCCCTGCTCTGGGGTCTGTGGGAGGTCCTCTGGTCCCAGCAGCTATGATACTTTCACTGCCCTGTGTAGTGTCACATCTTGTCCCATTGTAAACTAATGGAATCACTGCCCCATGTCGCATCCTGTCCCGTCCTAAATTGATGAGCTCACTGCCCCATGTTGCATCCTGTTACTGTATGTCCAGACTCGACGCGGTCACTGCTTTGTGTTGCATTCTGTTGCGTCTGAAATTTCTGCAGTTTGCTGCCCCGTCTCATGTCCTTGGATAGCAGAAGCTGTCAGCCCTTCCTGCAACAGCCCAGCTCCAGCGGCTCCCTTTCTCCCTGAGGTTGCTGACAAAATACCGCAGCTCACTCTGCCCTTTAGAGCCTCTTTTTTTTTTGGTGAAGGAAGGGTGAGAGTTGACAGATGGCCCAATGCCTAAAGGGGCTACAAGAGAGTTGGAGAGGGACTTTGGACAAGGACATGGAGTGATAGAACAAGGAGGAATGGCTTCAGACTGATAGAAGGCAGGTTTAGATTGGATATAAGGAAGAAATTCTTTATTGTGAGAGTGTTGAGGCACTGGAATAGATTGCTTAGAGAAGCTGTGGGTTCTTATCCCTGGCAATGTTCAAAGCAAGGTTAGATGGGGCTCTGAGTAACCTGGTCTAGGAACTGGATAATCTTTAAGGTCCCTTTCAATCCAAACCATTCTGTGATTCCATGATTCTATGACCTAACAAGGAAGGGGAGAGCAGCACTAGCAGAGAAGGAAACTCACTGAGGATGCTGGTGGAAGCCAGTTGGGATGTGAAACGAGCAATGAGGGGGAATGTATATCAGCAGTTTTTGTGCTGTAGCCTACCCATGCACCCTAATGGGTCGCTTCATGGACTTTTCCAAGAGATTTGCACAGTGTGTGCTGCTTTTTCCTCTGCAGGGCAGGCACAGCTGGTGCCTTGTTAAATATGCTGGTACAACACTTGGTTATTTGGCACTGCAGATTAAGATTTCTGTACATTGGTATTCCCTGATGCACAATGGGATTCATTCCCTCTGGAGGGAGCCAGAGGTGCAGAAAGGGTATGAGGTCAGCATGCATGCCCCCCTGTCTCCTGGCTAAATTGAAGATGGAGATGGGAAGCAGAGAACAGTAAGGAAGGAGAGTCCAGAACTAGTTTGGGATTGCAAGCAGAAGACTGGCTGTGGGGTCATCCAACCCAAAAGCCTTAAAGCCTAGTGGCAGTAGTCAAGGATGGAGATAAATGTTCAGGTCTTCTCTTTGGAGTCCTGTTTTAAAGCGCTGGAGCTATGCTCAGGACTGCGTCCCACACTGTGGGCCTGCCTTCAGGCCTTGCTGGCCTTAAACCAGCCAGCTCGGGACTGGTCTGGGTCTAAAGCTAAGGGAGTGTTTCCACACCAGGCAGTGCCATGAGCAGATGCACCCAGAGCAGATCCAGAGAAGTCAGTACAGCATTCACACTGGGCACAGGGCTGTGGTGAAGCTGCCTTAGCTTTTCAGAATCCCACTTCTGTTCCTGTGAGCTTGCTGGCCTGGTCACAGGCCTCCAGAGTGGTCATCGACTCCTAGGGTATTCCCTTTTGGGCTAGCCAGGTCCTTGAGATGAGCAACCCCAGAAACTGTGGCAGGTCAGGAGAGAAAGGTGCTGGCAGGAACGCGGGGAAGGAGCTGGCAAGTCACCACCAACACTGCAGCCAGCGGCACATCCCCACAGGAGCAACAAGTCCCTCTGCGCCTTTCGTTTGCCCCTCCATGAGGACCAAGAAGGGTGGCTCAGGAGCTGCTGCCTTTCATGTGCTGCTCTCAGCCTTTCTCACTCTGTGTCTCTTCCTGTTCCATCTCTTCTCCTTGTTTTTCCAGAAAAGAAAGTCCAGTTCCAGCGTTCAGTTAATGGTGAGTGTCCTTCGTCTTCCTCAATGCCGATATTGCTGGGCCTCTCCACATGTTCCAGCTTCCCCTGTTTTTGGAAGTTACCTTGGGGTAGGGAAGAAGGGACAGCGGGGTTGGAGGGAACATCCTCAAAGCCGTATCACCCACAAACCCCATTAACAGGGTTGGTGCAGGCACTTGCTGGCCACCAGCTGGTGGGAAGCCAGCCCTGGTTCTTGCTGATGGGTTCTCATGCCGTTTCTCCCAGTTCTCCTGACTCAGGTCTGCAGGCTGCATCGGTCCAAGGAGCCTTGGAGAAACACCTTCCATGCCTCTGCGGGGACTGTATGGTCATGGGACACCTTGCCAACCTACATCGGGGTCTTCTGGGTAATACACAAGCAAGGCTCTGCTGGGAAGAGCTAGCAGAGCCATTGCTCTAGCTCCGCTAGCAGAGTTGCCTTGATGAGGCTCCTGGAGAGAGACAGGGGGTCAGTACCCCTCTCCCCCCAGATCTGTGTAGTGCTCAGCTGTTTCTTGAAAGAGCTGTGTCTCAGCCTTCAGTGGTCCATGTGGGTCTTGGAAGCACTGTTTTATTGTACATTTCTCTCCCTACTCTGCGGTCAGTGTGGTCTCTCTCACTCCTGCACAGTCCCCTCTTTCTCATCCCAGCTCCTCTTCGCTGTTAATTTGTACATCTCTCTCTTTATTGTACAGTCAACATGGTGTCTTCCACCCCTGCACAGCCCCTCTCCCTGCCCCTCCGGCAACGCTCCTAGGAACCCACCACATGGCCCTGGACCTGCCCCCATCTCTGTCCCCACAGGTGTCGGTAGGAAAGGCAGCGCCGTTCCTACGAGACCCTCCACAGCCCACCTCTTGTGCCCTTGGCGACAAGGAGTGGAGGTCAGGGAGGGCTCTGCCAGTGCTGCCCTAGAGCTGTGGTTGAGGACAGGTTGGACCTGCTGGCGTTTTCCTTGGTTTCTGTCTGGTGGCACAGTTGAGCGCTCTGGGGTCGGACTCGGGGGGCTGTCGAACACACGAGCTCCGTCTGTCACAGAGAGAAGACCCCTCTCACCACCACATCTCTCCTTTCTGTTCTTTGCTCAGGAATCGTCGGAGAGCACCAACACCACTATTGAGGATGAAGACACCAAAGGTACCAGTGGGGGCACGCAGGAAGGTGGACAGGTTGTTTAGAAGGGGTGCCCATGGGTCCGGCCACCTCTCACGAGATATTTGCTGCAGCAGAACCCACCACCACTGAGCTGCCTCAGGGCCCTTCAGAAGTTGCTTTAACTCCTCGGATAACTTCACTGCTGGGTTGCTGCCATGAGCAGTTGGGGCACTGCTGGTGAGGAGGGGGATGCTCCCAAAAACAGGGATGTTCCCTGTTTGGGAATGGCAGAAATCTGCAGAGATAGCAGCCCGGCTGCTCTTTTAAAATAAACGTCCCTCTGGAAAAAGCCTCCAGGGGAAATCCCTGTCTGCCGCCCGCCCGCCTGCCAGAGGCAGCTTTCTAAGAATAACCCAGGGAATAATTCATCGGTGTTAATTTGTAAAGTCTCTCCTCGACGAAGTGATCTCGGCACAAAGCAAGATGGACTTTGGCCTGATGTGAGAGCTAATAGGAGAGCTTGTACTCCTGGAGAGGGGCTCCCTGAGCCTGGATGTGCAGGCAGGTGGTGCTTGGGAAGTGATGGTAGTCCCTCGCCTTTCTGAATAAATCCTAGGAACGACCTCCCTCTCTTTCCATTAGTCACAATGCAAAGGAAAAAAAAAAAGTGAAGCATGATGCCTATTTGCATTTGAAGCAGAGCCTTGTTAAAAAGCTGGGGGTTACCTCTGACAGCTCCTCCTGCATCCCTGGGAGCCAAAACCACTCGTGCAGCCTATCCCTTCCCAGATGAACTGGCAGTGCCTGGAATCCTTGGCAGCAGCTGCACAGTTCTGTGCCCTTTGCAGGGTTCCTTCTTGTATCTCCTGGGGTTGCTGCACATGTCACTCACCTGTTCCCCTCCCTGCTGAGACCCTCTCTTCCCATTATAGCTTGTCCTGGCTGGCCTCTGCTGGAAGTTCATGGGGTAGAGGGTCTCAGCTTAGCAAGGCTTTTCAGCCAAGACCAGCCCATCCCAACTTTTGGGCTAGGGGCAGCTCACCACTTGGTGATTAACCTTTTGGCTCTTTTGGAAATTATGGGGATTTTCAGTTTTGCCCTGACTTTGAAAATCTCCCCTTTCTGGAGATGAAGAGGCCTCCCCCACATCTCTCTCCCAAGTTGTTCTCCTGCTTTTTCCCTGTACAGTTTCCAAAGTCCCCCCACACCCTGTGGTCTGTTTCTGATGAGATAAAGATCTGTCACTGATATGGTAACACAAGAATGTACTTTTGGTTTGTTTCATCCTTTTATTTTCCTTTTTCTCTTTAAACCAACAGTACGGAAGCAAGAAATCATTAAAGTCACAGAGCAGCTGATTGAAGCAATAAGCAATGGCGACTTCGAGTCCTACACGTGAGTGTGCTCAGTGCAGGTTTGGGCTGGGTGAGGCCTCAGCCTGCCAGACTGGGGTCTCTCACTCTTACAGTGCTGCCCAGGAGGTTTTACTGCTGCCCAGGGCAGGATGACCAGGTTGATGTGGTGGGGGAGAATGGCCACCATCCAAGAGAAGCAGGAGACATCAGTTTCCAAGCCTGACACTGCTCTTGTTCTCAGCTGACCACAGCTCTCTGGTCTCATTGTCATGGATGAGCCTGGTTTTTGGTTTGCAGAAAGAGGAGTAATTGTAAATGTGATTTATGGTGGAAGAAGTATTTGCATCCATGGAATCCGTTATATCCAGATTACCACAGGCTGTTCTGAAGTGTAGGCGATTTCTGCTTGCTGAGCTGATGCTGTTCACAGTACACCTCTTCTGTGTCAAAGGCTGATTTAATTAGTGCTGTCTGAGTGAGTGCAGGTCTTCATCCCTGCCTCAGAGGATTGCAGCAGGGATATTTTGATACAGAGCAGATAATATGAGTTTTTTCCCTGATGTCTTCCTTTCTTGTAAAGAAAATGACAGTGCTTGAGGAGGTTTAATTGCAGATGGTGACTGATGGAGAATGCACCCTGCTTTGGTGGGGTCCTGGCTGCAGTCAGTGGGCAGGAGGTGAGATGGCTTGGGCAGAATGCAGGGATGAGGTCAGATTTTTGCGAAAATTACTCACTGGTGCTGACACTCCTCAGCTTCAGGCTAAGGGAGCCATTCCGAGCAGGAGGAGTTTGGGTTTTTCAGGCTCGCATGCCAGAAGTGGTGAGACTAACCTCTCCCTTTTCTCTCCCCTTCCCGGCTCCCCAGGAAGATGTGTGACCCTGGGATGACTGCTTTTGAGCCCGAGGCTCTGGGCAACCTTGTGGAAGGCCTGGATTTCCACCGATTCTACTTTGAAAACCGTAAGCAGCTCACTTGCTTTCTAAGGGACCCCTCCCACCTGCCTGTCTTGACCTCCATAAGTTTGCTGGAGGGAATAGGGTTAGGATGGCTGTGGGAGCATCTCTGGCTGATCTGGAAGATCCCAGCAGGAGGTGTTAGGTCAGCTGGGGCCAGGTGTCTGTAGAGGAGTTGTTGGGTTAGCTGTTTTCTAGGTGACCCCACCCTGAACCCCTCTGTACAGCATATACTCAGCCCCATCAAGCTGAGAGCTTAACACAAGCGTCTCCCCTTCCCACATTGGTGCCAGCCTGGTCAAGAGCCACCCAAACTCCTTCCCCTGCCTAAATCCGCTTGTGCTTGCCCTCTTTCCAGTGTGGTCCCGGAACAGCAAGCCTGTGCACACGACGATCTTGAACCCCCACATCCACCTGATGGGAGACGAGTCCGCCTGCATTGCCTACATCCGCATCACGCAGTACGTGGACTCCGGAGGGATCCCCCGCACTGCCCAGTCCGAGGAGACCCGCATCTGGCACCGCCGGGATGGAAAATGGCAGATTGTCCACTTCCACAGATCCGGCGCGCCCTCGGTCCTACCACAGTAAGCCCTGTGAGCATCTGGAGACAGGGCATGGGGATAGGGAGGGCTGGGTGTGGGCTTGCTGCAGCCTTGAGGCTCACAGCACGTGGGATCCTGTCCCGAGGGTCTGTGGTGGGGAGGAGGTGGCTGATTGCTGTGAGATGGCAATGGGGAGAGGGCTGCTCTGCCAAAGGGATGGTCAAAGCAAATTCCGGCTCTTCCCGGTTTGTGTTTTGCAGCTGAAGCATGGCCCTACCCGTGTTGGGTTTGTCACTGACTGACTACCAAGGGGAGACCCCCTCCGACACGTTCACCTACGGGACTTTGGCTGTTGGCTCTGCTGCTTGGTTCCTGCTGGAATAATCCCTCGCTTCTCACCGCACACACACGACGGCCCCGCCAGTGCAGCTCAAGCATCCCATCAAACTCCCCACCCTGCTGGGGTTGTGGCACTGGGCCCCCTTCCTCTGCATGAACCAGAAAAAGAGAAACCATGAACTCAAACCCAAGCATCTGGCCAGTGTACAGGCCCCTCTCGTTGGCTGCATAGCGTCGGTGGGCCCCCTCACTACCTAGCGCATCTGAACTGGGCTCAGATTCATCATCCACCTCCATCCCCACCTCTGCTGGAAGCCCTCCGAGGAAGAGGGGGACAGTTTTGAGCCGCTCTCTGCTTCATCCTCCCTGCGTGCTGGTGGATTTTGCTTTTCTGCTATCAAGGTCCCCATCTGCCGCCATGACTCTCGCCTGCTCCCGACCTGAGTTCCTGCTTCCCAGCAGCCTTGGCTGGGGAACTGCAATTCAATCCATTTGCAAAGTCCATTTTTCATGCGTACCTGGGCAAGGAGGGCCGTGTTTAGATGGGTGAGTAAAGACTATCTGTTTATCTTCCCTTCCCAGCGCAGGCTGGCTCCTTCCCAAGAGGGCAAGTAGGTTTGCACCCTGGCTCACAACAGCTGCTGTGCCAAGAAGGATGCTCTCCCTCCTGCCTCCCTTCTCCCTTTGGAGCAAAGACCAGTGATGCTGGGAGAAGAGAGGAGGAGAAAGACAGCTGCTTCCCAATACCACATCGGCACAGACGGGAACTGGGACTCTCCCATTCATGTCTGGGTGGCAGCATCGCCCCTGTGCCCTCCTCCTCACCCACCACCCAGCCTGGATCCTTTACCCCAGCACCCACCCCTGCCCCCCACATACAGCACTGGCATTCCTCTGCTCCTGATTCCCAGGATGGGATGGGGGCAGCCAAGCTGGCTGCTGGTTTGGGGCACAAATCTCCATCACCCACGTGATTCCTTCCAGCGACAACAAGGAATGCAAGCTTTAGTGACAAACTGCAGAATCTGATTGTGCTTCGATGAAAACAAACAAGCCTTTTGCTGTCTTCTCCTTTGAGCGCATGCCTTTTTATAGGGAAAAGAAACCAACCTGCCGTGTATTTCGTAACTTGATTTTGAGTATTTGCTGAAATGATATTTATGTAATAACTAGAAACATTCAACTGTTTAAGTGGGGAGGGAGGGGGGATTTCCGGGGATTGCTGTTTTTCATTGCGTTTACATTTGAAGTGGGGTTGTTCTGCCACGATGCTCCTACCAGGGGTCCCACGGCTGCCAGCCCCTTCCTCACACCGTGGTGGCTTGTCCCATTCAGTCCCACAGCGTTGGGTGGTGAAGACACCCGTCTCCAGGGACACCCACATCCCCACGGCGCCTTCCTGCACCCCATGGGTCTTCCTGCAGGGCAAACCACAGCGGTGGCTCTGGGAGTGCCACTGGCACGTGGCTTTCAGGACAGAAGACATGGCCGGGAAGCGGAATGTTGGTCTCACCTCTTTGCCATCAGGTAGAGGTCTGAGGGTGGGTGTTTTTCTGGCAATTCTTCCGTTTCAAATTCTCTTTTTTCCAACTGGAGCCTCTTCGCTCACTGACATGAGGCTTCTGCAGCACTGCTGCCCCGGGGTACTTTCTAGCTCCACTCTCTTCGTCTGCATGGTGTTTAACTTTCTAGACGGTGCGTGTGTTGAAAAACAAAGAAATGAACAAAACCTGCTTGTTTTGGACCTAAAAAAAAAAAGAAAAAGAAAAAAAAAGGAAAAAAAAAAGAGGAAACGTTTCCTCCATGTAAATTCTGAGCGTGTATTTTGCCTTTTCCGTGGTTTTGAATGCTTTGCTCTCTGTTGAGGCAGGGACGGCCACCATGCCAAATGCAACTGCATCCTTGCAGACTGCAAAAATATTTTCCCACTGGATGGAGGGGCAGATATCTAAACTGTTGGGGCATGGACAGGCCCTGAGAAGTGTGTTGGTGTGTTCTGCTGTGCCAGCAGTGCGATGGCTGCTGGTGATGTGTGTAGGAGATGCCTTTTTGGGGGCAAGTCATGGAGCTGATCCACAGGTGCCCGTGGGGGTCCCCATGCCCTTAGTGGACCTGTACACCATAGGCTTGCAAGAGTTGACCCCAAAGCAGGGAAATGCAGGGAAAGGATTAGCTTCTAAGGTAGAGTTTGGGTGTTTTTATAGATGTTTTTCTTCCTGTAGTCATGTAATGCTGAAGTTTTTTTATTTTTTAAAGGAAGGACTCACCTCTTTCACAGTTCTCTCTCTCCCTCTCCAGAGCTGGCTCTGAAGCCAGCTATGGTCAATGTCATCCATCTTCTGATGTCCAGGCTTTCCAGGTGTCAAGAGGATTTTTGGGAATTGTTATAAGCTGAATGATGATGGAGGACATCACGGCAGGGCTTTGCATGGGGGCTGGAGGGCAGATGCCATGTCAGCCTGGTTTTGAAGCTGCTGATAGCTGTGGACCTTGAGTGGGCTGTGAGGGTGAAGCTGCTCCAGCATTTGCTGCTGGAGAAAGGACTGGGACTGGAGGTGCAGTAGGATTTGCTGAGAATAACAGATGAGATGTTGGGGTACAAATCTCCTTTCACTGAGAACCCACAGTCACTTCTAGGGAGAAGCATCTTGGCTTCCAGGAAGGCTTTGAGGTGACTTCTTGAAGGGAGATTCTCCTCCTTGAATTTTCCCTAAGCTCATCTCCCCAGGAGGCAGCTGTATGTCCTTGCAACACTCCTTTCCAAGGGAAGCAGAGTCTGGAGTTTCAACTCATTCTAGTCTTCCAGTCAAGCTGCAGCCTGACCAAGGAAGACGCAACTTCCCAACTGCCCATGCTGGCAGCATTAAGCACCTGCACTTTAGGGGTCTGTCCTGCCTGGTTTCTCTGCCCCACCTTGCCCTGCTTCTCCAAAGCAAGTTCCTGTATCCCCAGAACATCTCAGCAAGCACTGATGGACCACCACTGTTTTCTTCAGTATCCATGGAAAGTGGCTGTCTCTGTCTTCCTTCGCATTTCCTGATTTCTCCTAAACTGGCAGGAAAACTATATAAATAACTTTCCACCATCCTTTGGCTGGAAGAGCTGGGGATGTTGCTGTTACATTTCTACTTTTAAGCTGTTGACACTGTCCCTGACACATGCAAATGGGCACTGCCCCAACAATACCATCATGGTTCTGGGAATGACAAAGTTCAGGGATGTTCCCAATAAGCAACATGGACAAGGCCACCTTGTTGGGATGGAGTTTACCACCATGGACCTTCTGTCCCATTGGCCTCAAGGCTGGAGATCAGGCTATGGCACATATAATTTCCTGGCACAGACACAGCTCCTCTCCTCTGGTCTCCTGGTGTCTGGGTCAAACCAAACTCAGAAGTCCTCTGCACTCATCCTCTTCTTCCACCTCTTCCAGTCCACAGGGAATGTCTAACTGGAAGCACTTGGCTGTGGTGGTGTTCCAGCTCCACAGGTGGACTCGGGAGTTGTCTATTTTCCCTTCCTGGCTGCCAGGGTCCACTGGCAACATCATAAATTCTCACATCTTGCTGATGCATCCCCTCTGGAAGACCAAGAGGCCACTCCTGAGCCTCTGCTCTTTGCTGGAGGAGCAGGCACTCTCCTCCTCACCGTAGGCAGGCACAGCTGGGAGAGCTGTCTTTACCCCTGAACCCACATGAAATGCCCCCTCTGCGAGGCACCAAACCCTTGCCTGACCCCAAACCTGCCTCTCCTCCCATGGATGCCCCCATGGATCCCTAGAAGCTGGAGCAAGCAGCACTCACCTACTCCCACTTGGAGCTCCCAGTGGGCTCTGCAGCCCGTGGCGGGATTGCAGTGCCACGTGTGAGAGGGCAGCCACACAGCCCCATGGACCAAGAGGTATCTGCCAGCAGATCCCATAACCTCCTCTGACCACCCCAGGAGACAGACTGACCCTTCTTCCCCACCACAGGACACATCTCATGGTGTACCCCATGCTCTTGATGCAGCACAGATCTTCCAGCCGGCAGAGTAGAGACCTCGCCCTTGCCCATGTCCCAAGGTGCAGGTCCCATCCCATTTATATCAGAGAGGGAAACCCAGACTTGAGCAGGCTGTGGGGACACCAGAGCAGGGGCTGGTGGCCACTCTGCCACCAGATTCATCTGAATCGCCTTCCCTCCTGCAG
The DNA here is from genome assembly GCA_013397935.1 of Dasyornis broadbenti. Classification (NCBI taxonomy): domain Eukaryota; kingdom Metazoa; phylum Chordata; class Aves; order Passeriformes; family Dasyornithidae; genus Dasyornis; species Dasyornis broadbenti. Next base: position 601,893 of record VZRN01000753.1, read on the forward strand.
GTCATCGACAGGGAGTGGGAGAGAGGAAGCAGTGGAAGGGACTGTATCAAGTGGCTCCTTCCTTCTTTGGATTGTTGTCCCTTTTTTCTAACTGTTGCACAATTTTAGGGCTTTTGTAACATTTTTTGGACTGGCAGGGAAAATATGTTAACAGTGGTTTAAGGAAAAAAAAATGAGATCTATCTCTCTCTCTTATATATTATATATATATAAAAACTATATATACTTACAGGAAATCTCTATGGAAATATTTATTTAAGATGATTGAAAAAAATATA